>OZ005744.1:90944954-91510958 GCA_963930735.1 Dioctria linearis | reverse complement strand
CGGGGGCACTAACCTATGCTTGTCTACGTTAACGAAGAGCTTTTGAAACAATGTTGTCAATTCACAGGTCTCCCTTTAAAAATACATGGGAAATTGCGCTCGAACTCTAAGCTTTTGAAACAATTTTGTCAATTAGGACCTCCATAAGAAATAACATGGGATTTTGGGCCAGAACTGTCATAGCTATACTACTTTTAGCAATTCGGCCAAGAGATTTTTTTGACGAATTTTTCAAGTCCTAATGATCGATTTTTTTGAATCTGTGAAGATTATGGGAACACCCGGTGTCCTGAATTTTGGGCATCACTAATTCTGCCTCAGCTCCTAGATTTGCAGGTACCGCGTTTCTGTATTGCGGACCCAAACTCCTCCATCCCGAACTTACGTGAGACATTACAGCACATTACTCGGTTTCACTAAGACTGATAGAAAGAAGCTGTACAATGGTTACCGTGAGAACACCACCAATGCTCTATCTGTCCGGACGGAGACTGGTCTGCCAAGAAAAAGCATGTCGCTATAAAATGTGGAGATGTGGTTCACAAAGCATGTCTACAAACATGGAAAGGGGAACAAGCCAACTGCCCAAACTGCAGATGCGAGCTCACCCAGCAGGACTTCGTTGCACATACTGGTACGATTCCGAAGAGGTATCCCACTAGGCAAGGTAATCACGAGCTCCCTCAGCAGCCCCTGCAGTTCAATGGGCCTACCCCCACATTCCCACCAAGAAGTCGGCAATCGTTATAGCCAGGTCTGCATTCAGCACCCCGTTCACATGCTAGCTCACGAAGGAATAGTCGGTCACCTGTACCGTCGGCTCAGGGCCATATCACGATTGACACACTCATGGGTGAGCTACGAGCACAACTTTAAGATTTAGTGCGTGAAGGGATATCCCAAAGTATGGATTCGCTGTGAGCAGAGATCTCCGATGTTTGCCAACCAGTCTTTTCTGTTATTCATCAGGCGAATGCCTCTCGACCACTACCTTTGTGAGAGAGCAGCTTACCAGCCACACACTCTGCAGAACCTTCCCGAGATCCGCTTCAGAGACATTCGTTCTCCGTGGACCTACCGAGACGCTCGTTCCCACTCACAGCGGCAAATGGTCTCCGGTGCCACCATATATAAATAATCAGGGTCGGAACAACTCCTGGCATGGACGTTCTGGAAGTCCAATCAGACGATGGAATATTTCATACAATGGAGAAAACTCAAAGCTCTCCGTAGAGGAGTTTATCTTCCGAGTAGAGGCACTCACTCACTCCGTGTTAGAGGGAGACTTTGATCTCCTAGTCAGGAACATGTTTGTGTTATTATCAGGACCCGCTACGGACTGGTACTGGTCCTTATTAAGGCATAATTCCACGCCCACGTGGGAATATGTCAATGCCGGGTTGTTAACTGAATAGGGAGTCCGAAAGGACGACCTTATAGTCAGAGTCCAGCTGATGTCACGCAAGCAAAAGCATAGTGAACCATTCCCCACCTATCATCTGACATTGGTACAACTACGTGATCAATTGCAACACCGATGCCAGACTACGAATTGCTTGAACTCGTCAAAGCGAAACTATTGCCAGAGATTCAGAACAAGATCTGCTTACACCCAGCTAACACCATAGGCCAACTGCGAGCGTTGATCACACAGATACAGGCCACACAGCTGCGGATTGCAACGGCTAGTGGCCTGAACCCATATCGTAGTCAACGCGTTTTCTGCTTTGGATGCGGCCGAAAAGACGTCTTCAAGCCTAATTGCAGACAATGCTCTCAGAAAAACTGGAAGTAAGTCGGGAATCCAAACACCTGCTCTCGATCGAGTGCCCCAGCTCGAATGATAATAGCTTCCACAACTCCAGCTCAACCGGCGAACAAGGTAGACAATCGGCCCTACCCCAGACTTCGTTGAACATTCCATAGACTGTCCGTTGATATCATTCAGCGACCCTGGTGATCTCAGCAACTCATCTGACAGTCAAGCAAATGATAACAATTTCTTAGGGGAGGATCTACTAGACTTCTCCGAAGATTTTCAAGCTTCCGTTTCCACCCGTAGGGAGCCCACGACACTACTAGATACTTCTTTGGAAGAGTCTTTAATATTCGACGTTCCGTTAGAACCGACAGCACTTTTTGCTGGCTATGTTACTGAGCAGGAGAATCGGCCTCCTGTCGTATCTGTATTAAAACGGCCACCAATCTCTGTTATTACGAGTGGGCGTAAGCTTGTTTTATACCCGATGACGCCTTATCATACGCGTCTGCACAACAAATATACAGTACGAGACCATATTTTCTCCTCAGTAGCAGAGCTTGTTGAAATTATGTATCCTGACGTAAACATTGGACAAAAAATGAAACGATCGACCGATCGTCGGCGGGAATACTGCCGACGAATGAAACAGGAAAAAAAGAAACTGGCACATATTTCCGGGTCGATGCCAGACGGAATTCGACCGTATGCCGAAGTAAGACTACTCGGACGATCTGAGACTGGGTTACTTGATAGTGGTGCCACTGTCAGCATCCTAGGCCAAGGAGTCCTAGAGAAGCTTGCAGAAGCAGAGGTTGAATGGGAGAGGTATCGGACACAAGTACAAGTAGCTAACGGTGCCATGACGACTGTTCATGGTCATGTGAACTTAGACAACACTTTCCGTGGTAAGACCAAAAACGGGCGTCTTTACGTGGTTCCTGGGCTCACACAGGCACTATATCTAGAAATAGACTTCTGGCGTCTTTTTGGGTTAGCTCCAGATGTCCTAGGTATAGTTGCAGCAGTGACAACAAGTCTAATAGCTACCCCTGACACCGACTGTCATGTTATTCCTGCTATATATCAACAACGTTTAGAAGCTACTAAACAGCTTTTTCCTTCTTTCACCTCTTTAGGCTTGGGAAAAACATCTTTGGTCACTCACACGATCGAGACGATTAATACAACTCCGATAAAGCAACGTTTTTATCCGATATCACCGGCAGTACAGAATTTGATGGGTGCTGAATTAAGACGAATGCTATCGCTGGGTATGGTAGAGGAGAGTTAGAGTCCAGTTGTACTAGTGCGGAAGCCTGGAAAGGTCCGGCTTTGTTTTGATGCCAGGAAAGTCAACTCTGTTACTAAGAAGGATGCCTATCCGCTGCCGCAGATAGATGCACTTCTGAGTCGACTTCCTCCAGCAAACTACATCACAAGCCTGGATCTCAAAGACGCTTTCTGGCCGATCCCACTAGTCACTGTGTCAAGAGAGAAGACCGCGTTTACAGTACCTGGTCATCCTCTCTATCAGTACACCGTGATGCCATTCAGCCTTTGCAATGCTCCACAAACTATGTGCCGCCTCATGGATAAGGTCATTCCTTTTGATCTTCGTGAGATTGTCATCGTCTATTTGGACGATTTATTGATTCTGTCATCAGACTTTGACTCTCATCTCACACTGCTAGCCCGTGTAGCGGATTGTTTGAGGAAATCTGGCCTCACTATCAACGTTGAGAAGAGTAAGTTTTGCATTAAGGAGACTAAATACTTGGGATTTATAGTCGGGAAAGGAGGAATCAGGACTGACCCAGATAAGATCTCAGCCACAGTTGACTATCCGTCACCTAAAACTGTTCGGCAAGCCCGACGCCTACTAGGTATGGCGGGATGTTATAGACGGTTCATCCCGAACTATGCGGATCTAACTGCCTCCATAATTGACACTTTGAAGAATCCTAGTCAGTTCCAATGGACACCTGATGCCTAGTTATGTCTGGAATTGCTAAAACAAAAACTTACCTCTGCTCCGTTGCTAGTGAGCCCAGATTTCACCAAACCGTTCGTTATACAGTGTGATGCGGGCCAACAAGTTATTGATGGAGTGCTGTTGTAACAAGATGACGATGTCCACGAGAAGCCAATAGCCCACGTCTCGAAAAAGTTGAACTCAGCACAGCGCAATTACACTTGCACAGAGCTGGAATGCTTAGTAGCTTTGTTAAGGGTGCAGAAGTTCCGGCCTTTCATAGAGCGTTTAAGATAGTGACTGATCATGCGAGCTTTAAATGGCTGATTTCTCAAAAGGATCTCAGCGGTCGACTTGTTCGGTGGAGTTTGAAACTTCAGGGTTTCGACTTCACCATTGAACACCGCAAAGGAAGCCTGAATGTCGTTTCTGATGCGCTGTCACGGAGGCATTTTGACAGCTTAACAACACCTGACAATTCTGGCCCGAAAGTTGACCTTAATTCTCCATATTTCAACTCGTTGGAATATGAGGAACTGAGGCATAAGGTTAAATCAGCTTCTGGTAAACTACCGGATTTTGCGTCAGGGATGGCTTCGTTTATATTCGGACTGCTCCGAGAACAGGCGATCCGATTTAGAAAGAAGAAGCTTAGAAGCTTTGGATTCCACGAGGGCTTCTCTCCGACGTAATATCAAGAGCGCATGATCTGCCACTGGCTTCCGACGGAGGTATAGGGAAAAAACTGGAGCGATTAAAGAGACTTCTACTGGCCACGAATGACAGTTGATGTCAGAAACTACGTAGGCGCCTGCGACGTGTGTAAAGAAACCAAGACCCCCAATACTACTCTTAGACCACCTATGGGAGTCCAGTCTATGACAAAGACCATGGCAAAAGCTGTACAGCGATTTTCTAAGTCCATATCCCAGATCAGTGAAAGGAAATGTCTGCATATTGATAATTCTTGACCACTTTTCTAAGTTTCCGATTCTCAAACCTGTGAGAAAGGTATCTACTCTCAATGTGTGTCAGTTCATCGAGACTGAGGTCTTTCACGTATTCGGAGTTCCGGAATCGATAGTCTCTGACAATGGAGTCCTGTTTTGCTCAGCTCAGCTCGCAAGATTACTGGACAAGTATGTGGTGAAACATTTGCGAACGGCAGTTTGCTCGCCGCAAGCAAACGCCTCAGAGCGATTGAACAGGCCTCTATTGTCAGAGATTAGAGCATACATCCGGAAGGAACATACCAAGTGGGATTAGAAGTTAAGCCTTATAGCTAGCTCCCTTAGGAGCTCTTTCCACCAAGCAACGGGTTTCTCTCCCTACCAAACACTCTTCGGTCAACAGATAATTGATCTTGCGAGCTCCTATTCCATCCTTGGGAGCCTCGGAACTCTTAATAAGCCATCTACTTGGTGAAGACAAATTGAGATTGATCCATGCGAGAGTGCAGGAGAACTTAAACTACGCACTCGAACAGTGTTCAAAGGCTTATAATCTCAGAGGGAAGCCTGTTAATGTCAAAGATGGTCAAGAAGTATTCAGACGGAATTTTGCCCAAAGCAATTTCCAGCAGCAGACTAGTGCTAAACTAGGACGTAAATTTATGAAGTGTCGAATTAATCAAGGAAAAGAAACTCCTTATATGAGCTTGAAGATCTGCAGGGAAGAACATTGAATGTCTATAACGCAAAGGACATCAAGCCCTGAGCGAGACCAACTTTAATGGTATAACGGTTATACTTACCGCTGTAGATCTTCATCCTGGTAGCCCTAAGAAGGCATCCAGCGAGCTTAACTGGTAAACTATAGGATATCGCGAAGCCCTCCTATTGCCTCGTCAATGGTGGGTGATATACCGGTTGGAATTCAAACTCGTCAACATACCTCTACCCCTTATGAGTAGATCAACTCTTTCTAATCCCTTCTGAATCGGCCTCATTAGGATGACTTTTCTTTGTCTGTCTTTCTTCAACATTTCACTAATCGGCAACAGTCGGCCAAGAGAGATCCAAATCTGGATGCTGGTAGCCCTAAGAAGGCATCCAGCCAGCTTAACTGGTAAATTATATGATATCGCGAAGCCCTCCTATTGCCTCGGCAATGGTGGGTGCTATACCTGTTAGAATTCAACCTTATCTACGGTCTTTATGAATTTAAGGAAGAAAATCGGCGCCTTGAACAAGCATCGGTCGAAGATCAGAGTCAGCTCTCAGGGCTGGGAAAGCTTTGTGACCAGTTGGTTAGGTTACTGATCGGGGGACTGACCGGCTGGATTTTTTGGGTTACCAACTTGTCAGTGCCCCTCTGGTTCCCGACACGGAGAATGATGTCGGGGGCTGATCAAAGACTAGCGGAACAACGTCAGGGATCTATCTTCGCTACGTCATCTGTCGCGCATATCAGACTGTCTTAGAGGATTCGTCGCATCCGCCTGTAAGGAGTGTTCCCTTCAATGATAATAAAATGAAGACAACCAAGCCGATTCAGTCTATGAATACAATTTTTGCTCTTGGCTGT
Organism: Dioctria linearis; assembly: GCA_963930735.1. Taxonomy (NCBI): domain Eukaryota; kingdom Metazoa; phylum Arthropoda; class Insecta; order Diptera; family Asilidae; genus Dioctria; species Dioctria linearis. Next base: position 91,504,698 of record OZ005744.1, on the reverse strand, counting down.
TTGCGAACTCACAACTTCTGACAATTGTTAACTTACACAAGAACCCTATGCGGCCGCCCGGCTTCCAAAATAATCAGTTAAGGCTACACTACAAATTAGGTTAGTTTCTTAAGGTTATGTGTTTGTATGTAATCAAGTAATTTATTTGATGTTTTATTTTGTTTACTTTCTTTTTTATTTATTTTTAATTGTCCTTTACTTGTCTTGCCTGCATATCCCTCGGCGCAATGCTCGAAGTCCCGGTAAATGGCGTGACTACGCAAAATTGAAATTGGTGGTTGGACGTATCAGAAAATTGCCCTTTTCATATTGGCCTTCCTTAGACCGAAAATAGACCTCTAGATTGGTTATTATGAATTACACAGATTGGTGAGATGAAGATGACTATCCCTTGCTGTTTTTCGTGTTTGTGATGAAAACTGATTCTTTTCCTGTTTGTCCGTCGCGAAAGAAAAACATGTCTTGTTGGCCGCTCGTCCAAAACCACAAGTGACGTTCGCCCATCAGAATCGCTGCTTCTCGTCTTCACTGTCTTTTTGTTCAGTGGCGCTGCTAGCGTTAGTGCTTAAGCCGGGTTCGTATTAGGCATTATTTATTTATTATTTTGTAAAGTTTGCATTTTTATTTATTTATTTCACGTTTGTTAAGTTAAGTTATTAAGTTATTTCTATTGCTATTCTAGCTTGCATGTTTTAATTATTCATTTTATGTTTGTTAAGTTATTTCTATTGCTATTCTAGCTTGCATGTTTCAATTATTTACTTTATGTTTGTTAAGTTATTTCTATTGCTATTGTACACTTTAAATATTAGGAAAAGCTGTGAATTCGCATATGCCTGATTTTATTAATCTAATCTATTATTAATGCTTTTTAAAATTTGTCTGTATATGTCGGTCGATTTGTATATATATAATTTTCCTAGGTTCAATTCTGCCAACCTTGCATTCTCCCCTTTCCCGGGTTAAAAAAAAAGCAATTGTCTGATGACTACTGTTTTTTTTATCGTAACCAAAATTAAGAACCATTTGCGGAAATAATTTATTTTTGATTTAATCAGTTTTTTTTTAGTGTTCAAATGTCGAACCGAGGCGTGTGCTTAATTTTACCATCTTTTTTTTATACTTGGAATTTGTTTAGATAATCAATAACTATTGGATGGGTAAAAATTCGTGATAAGGATTGGCCTTATTAACCAAAAGTTTTAAGCATCATTATTTAAAATTTATTTTTGGATCTCCTAGGTGAGCATAATACTGCTAAACCCTAGATGTTGCGGCTGAACCCAAGAAAAGAGCACCTCTCGCGTAGAGCTTCCTAGTTTCCATCATCTAAAAAGAAAAGAAAAGGCATCAACACAAAGAATCAATCCTAGATTTAAGCTGAGTTAATTATATGTACTTATCTAATAAATATGATGAATTTACAATGTCATGTATAGGTAGATAGCATGTAAATGTCGCTTGCTCTTTGGCAATCTAAATTCAAAGGTAGAAATTAATATTATTTTCTAGTAAAATTGTCTACATACATAACACAAAGCACACCATATATTGTTGACTATTTACAGCACCAAAACGAAATCGAATTTGTGTTACAATTTACACTAATTGCACAAACCCAAGCAAAAAAAAACTAACCAAAGGAAAATAAAACGATCACACCACATAAATACAATAAATACAATAATAAATATATATTTACATTTCTTGATGTCCGAGTAGATTGCCATTTCGTGCCTGTAATCTGACATCTGTGACAGGTTTATTGTCACGGCCTATAAAAGCTGATGAAAGCTTTGATCTCCAATCGGTCAGATTCGGAGTCAATCGATCGTTTGCTCACCCCTGAATTCAGTAGACCATGACTGTCGTCATGCATTTAAAAGGAGATCTCGAAATCCATGAGACAGAGCTATTTGTAATGCGCAAGACCTATTACAAAATTGACAAATAGGGGAAAGTTGCGAATATGCAATGCTCTTGACCTTATTTGGTAATGAGTTGGATCCTAGCACCAGGTTCAGGGAGGAGTCAAAAAATAAAAAAAACTTACGAATTATTCGCTCGAACGGCATTAACATTTTTGGGACTTATCGAAAATCTGAGCACCGCGTCGGTTGCATTTTTGAAAGCTTGATCGAGACACTCGAAATTTAAGTACCTATTTACCATCTCACGGCTTGATTAAATATCGCAATTGGGCACAAATTGGTTTTCGTTGTCTAAATCAGTACGCAATTCAATCGAAGAAAAAAAATTAACTATAGCTGCAGGTTATTTGTAAATAAACGTGAATTAACTAAAGACAAAGTGGTTTTAATCAGTTTTAAAGACATTGCGTATGCTGGTTGAATAGAATAGTGGCTAAGAAGGCGGCGTTGAAAGTTGGAGGTCTGGGTTCAATTCTCGTGTGGGACACAAGTGTTTTCACTCGTTTTTTTGTTTATTTTATCGGCGAAGTTCCCCAACCAATTCAAAGAAGGGTGAAAATCCGTGGAAACCTAAACACTAGAAGTGAAATACTACATTTCGGCCGGTTATTAGCGATTGCGTTACGTGTGGTATTGGTTACCTGACCACGCTGTGGGTTATGTGCGGAACATAAGAAGGAGTCTTTGAGGTTAGTTAAAATTTTGTGTATAGTTTCAACAGTGTTTCAAGTCTTTCATATGCCACCAACCTATATCCTTTCCCTTCTCATCGGCCAATCGGTACACCAGATCAGACCTTTTTCTTGCACTACCCACTTAATAAATTTCGGCGCTAGCTTGGATGAAAAATTTTGTGTGGCATCAGAAATTATGTAATTTCTTTTGGATACTGTTTCGCCTATTTCGAATTTGTAATGTATTTTTCCTTTATTAAAATATTTTTTGTTCTTTTCATAGGCTTTAAATAAACGTTTGGAAATGTCTTCATATATTTTTTCCGTTTTTTGAAAAAAACTTGTCCCTTTCTGCTAAAGGTGTAATTTAGAGTCAGGTATATCATAAAGAGCATGATCGGATCCTGCATACGTAAATTCCCTACCAAAATTCGAATAAAAGGGCGAGTATCCTCTGACAACGTTAACAGCTGTTCTTAATGCTACTGTAACAGAAACAATTTCGCGGTCCCTAGTTTTATGATTATCTGATATGTATGATCTTAATACAGTTCCTATGACTTTATTCCAGTGCTCAGTAAAATTATTCCGTGTATGGTATTTGCAATTAAGCCAGAATTTGGTAATGTTTTATTAGAAAGAAGTTTTCAAAACTCATTTGAGGCAAATTGACGGCCGTTTTTCGTAATGACAATCTCTGATACGCCATATTCTAGGAAAATCCTCTTTTCTACAATTTCTGATACTTTCTTTGCAGTTGCGTTTCTTAAGGAAAAGAGGGACACCATCTTAGTAAACCAATCGCAAACGACTAATATACATGTATTGCCTTGTGTGGAGCTAAGAAATGGACCCATTAGGTCAATAGCGATCATTTGCCAGGGCCAAACGGCCTCCTTGAACTTGCCTAGTAAACCGAAGGGTGGCTTAGTAGTAGGCTTCGACTTTGAACATATCTCGCAGTGTTTCACGTAATCAGAAACATCTTTTGCCATTCCCGACCAAAAATATCGTTATAGCACTCGTTTATGAGCTTTAAAACTGCCCAAATGTGCCCCAAGTGGGGAATCATGGCACTCTTTTAAAATATCTTTCCGTGCGGATTCAGGAACGACTCTTTTCCAACGATTTTCATAACTTCGAACTGATTCTATATTTTGTTTAATATATAGTGCTAATCCGTCAAGTTTCCAATTTTTCATTCTATTTGGTTGGTTTTTCACTCGCTCACACATTCGCAGGTACCAAACATCGCTTTCGTCTGGGAGGCATTAAATCAGACTTATTTGGGGGATTCTAGATAACGCGTCTGGAACGACATTGTTTATATCTTTTACGTATTTTATATCAAAATCGAACTGTTGAAGTCGTAAAATCCAACGAGCTAACCTGAATGAAATATTTTGTTGTCGGAAAAGCCACGTCAAAGGGGAATGGTATGTTAGTATGAAAAATTTATATCCTTCCAGGAATCCTCTCAACTTTTCACTTGTGAAAATTATACTCAAGCATTCTTTTTCTGTTACTGAGTAGTTAAGTTCAGCACCACGTAATTTTCTACTAACATATGCTACAGGGTTTTCAGCATCTTCATCTGACCTGTGGATTAAAACGGCGCCAATGGAATGGTCAGAAGCATCACATTGAACGTAGAAAGGTTTTGAAAGGTCCGGAGCTGTGAGTACGGGGGTTTTCACTAGCGCGGATATTAGATCTAACAATGACTGTTCTGTTGTCTCATTCCAGACTAAGGGTTGAAGTTTGCGTCCACCTTTCGTGAGATCATGAAGTGGACGTATATTCTGTGCAAAATTTGCGACAAAGCGCCTATACCAACAAGCAAGACCTATGAAGCGTCTTAATTCCGTGGAGTTTTTTTTCCTTGTTTGTCTACAATGTAGCCTATATACTTGAGGTTGCTTCTTACGAATTGTCATTTTTCAATATTAATCGTAAGATTTGCATTCCGTAATTTATCGGCCACTCTTTTCAAAGTTCGGATATGATCTGCAAATGAATCTGTTGCTATGATTAAGTCATCTAAGTACGTGAATATATTCTCCTCTGTGGGACCAAAAAGTCTGTCCATTAGCCTTTGCTGGGTTGCTGGGCTATTGGTAAGGCCGAACGGCATTACTTTAAATTGCCATAAGCCATGACCTGGTACTGAGAAGGCAGTTTTCTCTTTTGAGCTTTCGATTAAAGAAACCTGCCAGAAGGCATCTTTAAGGTCAATCGAGGACAGATATTTGGCTTTATTTAGTCTGCTCAAAATTGCAGAAATTCGTGGAAGGGGATAGGCACATTTTTTGGTGACTGAATTTAATTTTCGGCTATCAATACAGAGCCGATCCCTTCCATTAGATTTTTTGACTAATATTACCGGGAGCACCAGGGGCTTACTGATGATTCTATGACTCCTAGTTGCTTCATTCTATTAAGCTCATTACCTAATCTTTCTTCCACTTTTGGAGATACTTCATAACCCCGCTGCACTATGGGTGGTGATTCTCCGGTATCTATGTCATGAGCTATTAGGTGGGTTTTGCTTAACTGTTTTTTGTTTAATTTTTCGAATATTTTACGCATAATCTCTAGTCGACCCCTTTCCTCCTCATTTAGTGACATGACATCTAAAATTTTATTTTGGTTGGGGTTAGAAACTGAAATACTATAACAGGCCCACGTTTGTGCTTTACTTAGAAGACTAATTTCGAAGGCATTCCAGAGGTCTATGCCCCATATTATGGTTTGACTTAAGGTTTCTACTGCTACAACGGGTATTACATTGAGTTGATTTTGAAATTCTATAGGTACGTGGAATATACCTGTTACGGTGTGGCTTAAATTATCAGCTGTCCTGACTATAGGAGTATTTGCGTTTTGTTGTTTTAAACCCAGGGAGCTTAACATTCGTATGCCTAATTTTGCCTGCTACAGAACACTGTCTAATAACCCAGTTATTTCAATCCCCATTACTTTAACAGTTAAATATGGTCTACTGTTCGTAACATTCTTCAAGATTACTAAACTCCTGTGATTCGAGGTATTTGTGGAACTCTTTTTTACGAAGCCGCGTCGGTCCACCGCGAAGAAACTTCGGGCTAGTTTTCCGAATCTAATTCAGTGAGGTTAAAAGGTATCGTCTGGGAAGGGGTGTCTGTCTGACGCGAGTTAGAGGCTTGCGGTTGCGAATTGTTTGTTTGACCCAGTGAAATTATGGGTGGATCTTTGTTTGATATGCAGCTGATGTTTACATTTGGTCGTGGTATGCTAATTCTATTCAAATTATCTCTGTGAAAATGACTACTGGCATTGGGATTTGAATTATTAGTTTTTCCCCTGTTGTTATTGGCATATCTTGATTCTCAAGAACGTAATGAAGGACCTAGAAGATTGCTATTGCTTACCACATTCTATGTATTTGCAGTGTTTGCAAAAAAACCAGTTATTGTTGGATCTCAACCAATTCGGATTGGGATCGGCTGTACTTTGACTTTGATTTTTAGCTTGATTTGAATTATATTTTTTTGCAAAAGGAAGGTTTCTAGTATAAGGATAACTCGCAAATGGATTCAAGGTGCTCCTTGTGTGGGCACTAAGGACACCATTTGCCTCAGCTTGAGCTTCGCTAAATTCAATTTTCCTGCATGTCTGCTCGAGTTGATCAACAGAAGAAAAATTAAGAAGAGCTGTGGCTCGAATGTATTGTGGGAGTAGGTTATTTCTGATAATTTTTAATCTTGTATTTTCATTTGGTATATGCTGCAACCGGAAGAACTGGTCTTCCATATAGTCAAGAAGTCTTTCAGACTGAGATGTTGGTTCGAATGCATTTAAGAAATATTCAGCAAATTGTTGGTATGATGAAACTTCATCTCTTTTACATCTATACCATGCCCAATAAAACTTCTTGCTCTATTATTTGACGTGAACGAGAGTTGTCAGCAACTCGCTGTAAAAATTCGGATGCTGACGCTTTATCGTCACCCGAATATTTTATTCCCCATTTATACAAGGTCGGTGTCTTTTTTGATAAGTTAAGATCTGTATCTTCCCTACAATGTGACGACGAGCTGTTTTGAACTAATAATTTGTTTTGATCGTGAATAATGTTTGGGTTTTTTGGTTATACCTCAATATTATCTACATCATTTGACGTTAAGTTTAGTTGCTCTATCCTTTCATCGAATCCTAGATTTATGCTGTTATCCTCCTTAATGGAGTGTTTTCATTTTTTCAGCCTTCCACAGCTTATACTGTCTATTTTCTAATTGTTCTGTTAGCTTTAAACACTTTGACAGTAACTCAGTCTTAGACTGCTCGAGCTCTGGAGTAACGTTAATTCTATTTAAGCGTATTTTCAAAAATCCTAAGCGAACCATTATAACCTGTGAGAGGCTGTCCTCGTCGAGGTCACTCTCGAATTCGTTCAAAATAAGTGCACATTGCTCAAGATCTATGGAGGGTTCTAAATGTGACTTAATGTGGGAGTTATTTATGTCGATATTAGTTTCTTTCTTCAGTTGTTTTCCCCACCAAGTTTTTCGTGATTCAACGGTATACACCTCTGGGGATACATTTCTCCATCTCATTTCATATTTTATGTCTGAGCACACTGCGGACACTTCTTCGAAGGACATCGTTCTATATGTGTATATGTCTAAGGTATAATGTATATTTAGAAATAATTATTGGAAATTAGTGAGTAAAACAAAATTTAACTTTCAAATTGGCAGAGATTAGGGGATATGCTAATGAATCTTTAATGTGCAATGATTGCATTCAGAAACCATATGCAATTATTCCAAGGAACGTTGAACACGACCATTCGAAATTGCCGAACGCCGAATATATTAATATTACATTTCCAAGTGGATTCGTGCTATAATCCCTGTGTGACAAGAACTGGAATGATTTGAATAGTTTCAATAGAGTAACTTATAATTGTGTTGTGACAACATCAAACTCCGCTAAAAATAGTTTCAATCAGATTGTCTATTTGATTTGAAAATGTTGCTTCAGTATAATACGTAGTTTGAGTTTTTAATATTTGCTATAGTAATCGTTTCTCCATTTATTGATGCCCAATCATCATATCTACTTTGCAATTATAAAAAAATTCACTTTACTTCCACTTTGCATAATAATTTGCCGAGATTATATAATGTCAATGTCCTTAATTGACTGTAACTTTCCATACAAAATAGATTTTCGGATTTCTAACTAGAAATAATGCTCATGTCAGCGTTTACTAGAATCATCTTGTTATGATGACCTACGACTACACTCCGCTATAAAATTCGAAACAATTGTCGAACACTTTTTAGATAAAAGGGAACAATGTTTAGTTCACTAAATAAAATATTCCGTATAATATAAATCCCGCTTTTCCCTCTGTTGCACTTTCCTATTTATACTTAACTCTAGAATTTGGTAGTATACCCCATGACCAGGTATTAGTAATCTACAACTTGAATATGTATGTTTTCAATATCACTGTTCAATGACCATCCAGCTGGATATAGGTTGGACGACATCTAATGTAATATATTTAATGATTTTAAGCAGGAAAAAAAAACACTTTTGTTGAGTGCCGTGCTATGCAATGCAGTTTATAATCAATTATCTAATGATATCGATACAAAAGTTTGGTTAGGTTACTGCACTGGAACATCTTTAGACTTCCTTTACATTGGTATTTTTGTTGATTGACGTATTCCTACTTATATTCCGCATTAAACTGTTGTAGCCTTGGATCTTACTTTTTATATAAAGGAAAAAAAATTAGTTTCTATCATTTAGGATTTGATTATCTGCTTAATTTATTTTATTGGTTAAGTAAGCACGCCCACGGATAGTGCGATTCTCACTGCTTTAGACTGGAATGCTAAAGGTAAGCTGAGCTGTGAATTGTTTATAATCACTATTTTGAAACTGTATGGAAGGTTGGCAGAAACTTTCTTTTTGGTTAGTTTATCACAAATATCTGTAGTTGCGTTAATTTAGAACTTGTTTCTGTTTAATTTTATTGCTGTAACTATGTATGCACGAAAATGGCATTTAAATTTTGATCAGTATTTCAAAAGTTTTAAGTGATTCCTTTACTTTTTGTTGAGCCCCAGTTTTTTAAGTAGTGCTCCCTACAATGATAATAAAATGAAGACAACCAAGCTGATTCAGTCTATGAATATAATTTTTGCCCTTGGCTGTTTGCGAACTCACAATTTCTGACAATTGTTAACTTACACAAGAACCCTATGCGACCGCCCTGCTTCCAAAATAATTAGGCTAGATGGTTAGAAATTACTAAGAAATAATTTCAGTTAAGGCTACACTACAAATTAGGTTAGTTTCTTAAGGTTATATGTTTGTATGTAATCAAGTAATTTATTTGATGTTTTATTTTGTTTATTTTCTTTTTTATTTATTTTTGATTGTCCTTTACTTGTCTTGCCTGGATATCCCTCGGCGCAATGCTCGAAGTCCCGGTAAATGGCGTGACTACGCAAAATTGAAATTGGTGGTTGGACGTATCAGAAAATTGCCCTTTTCATATTGGCCTTCCTTAGACCGAAAATAGACCTCTAGATTGGTTATTTTGAATTACACAGATTGGTGAGATGAAGATGACTATCCCTTGCTGTTTTTCGTGTTTGTGATGAAAACTGATTCCTTTCCTGTTTGTCCGTCGCAAAAGAAAAACATGTTTTGTTGGCCGCTCGTCCAAAACCACAAGTGACGTTCGCCCGTCAGAATCGCTGCTTCTCGTCTTCACTGTCTTTTTGTTTAGTGGCGCTGCTAGCGTTAGTGCTTAAGCCGGGTTCGTATTTATTAGGCATTATTTATTTATTATTTTGTAAAGTTTGCATTTTTATTTATTTACTTCACGTTTGTTAAGTTAAGTTATTAAGTTATTTCTATTGCTATTCTAGCTTGCATGTTTTAATTATTCATTTTATGTTTGTTAAGTTATTTCTATTGCTATTGTACAATTTAAATATTAGGAAAGGCTGCGAATTCGCATATGCCTGATTTTATTATTCTAATCTATTATTAAAATTTGTCTGTATATGTCGGTGGATTTATATATATATAATTTGCCTAGGTTCAATTCTGCCAACCTTTCAGGTGCTATACCTGTTGGAATTCAACCTTGTCTACGGCCTTTATGAATTTAAGGAAGAAAATCGGCGCCTCGAAGGCACACCCTTGAACAAGCATCGGTCGGAGATCAGAGTGAGATGTCAGGGCTAGGAAAGCTTTGTGACCAGTTGGTTAGGTTACTGATCGCGGAGTTCTCTGATCATCTCGGTGCAGGAAGGCAAAGGGGGACTGACCGGCTGGATTTTTTGAGTTACCAAAATGACAGTGCACCTCGGGTTCCCGACACGGAGAATGACATCGAGGGCTGATCAAACACTAGCGGAACAACGTCAGGGTTGTGTCTTCGATGCGTCATCTGTCGCGCATATCAGACTGTATTAGACGATCCGTCTGATACGCCTGGCTTGAGTGCTAAGGTTGCCTTCATGGGTCATGGTTCGAGCCACACACTGGGCGCCCGCAGCGATGAGGGCTATGTTTGAGACCGGCTAGCTCAGTCGACCATTTTTCAGCGTTTCAGCGAGATGAGTTACACACATACGGCCGGCCCATAGCCACATGAACGGCGAAGAAAGACGGGCTGAAGACCGACGGACAAAAAAGAAGAAGATTCACGCTGATCCGGGATAGAGTGACAGAACGAGGTATAAGAAAATTATTATCCGAGAATATCTAGTGTTAGAAACGAAATCTAAAGAATCAAGAGAAACAAAAAAAAAAAGTAGTAAAAGACAACCAGAGACGAGGTATCTAGAGAGACATTAGTGCTCAGAATTAAAATCGACGAAATCCTAGAGTTAGTCGATCGAAACCGGCAGACAGATAAGCACCTGCCTGTTCATATATCAGCCAAAACAAAGTTTTACTGTGTTTTCTCTGTCCTGGATGGCACCGGCAGACAGGTAAGCACCTGTATGCTTATATATTAGTCAATATGAATTCTTACCCTGTTTCCTGTGTCCTCGATACCACCGGCAGACAGCGGAGCACCTTACAAGTTTCCATCCAACTTTCCACATTTCTGGGTCGAGTCAAATCGCTTTTCATCAGGACATCCACTCACCTTTCTTGACATATCAGACATCCAGTGTTGGCCTAGCAACAGTCACCTTGCTTGAATTGGGACGAGATGTCCAGTCTCCACTCTGTGGTAACTTTGTCGTTTTCATTACAAGATTATTTCTCAGCAGTGACATCCAGTCATTTTTCTTTGCCAAATAAGACATCCAGTCATTTTTCGTGACAAACCAGACATCCAGTCTTGGCCCAGTAAAAAATTTTTACGTGTACAACGAAAGGGCGGTGCATCAGTGACATCCAGTCACCTTGCTTGAATTGGGACGGGATGTCCAGTCTCGACTCTGTGGTAACTTTGGCGTTTTCATTACAAGATTATTTCTCAGCAGTGACATCCAGTCATTTTTCTTTGACAAATAAGACATCCAGTCAATTTTCTTGACAAATAAGACATCTAGTGATTTTTCATGACAAATAAGACATCCAGTCTTGGTCTAGCAACAAATTTTATACCTATACAACAAAATTTCGTTTCATCAGTGATATTCAGTCACCGCCCCATCAGCATGGATTACTGACACCGATGATACCCAGTAGTAGTTTATTTTTGGTGTTGGAATGATAGAATATACGTTAACTGGTAGTCGATAGATTTCAGGCGATTTGTTCTTGTGCGCCTTGACACCACATTGCACGTTCATACTCTAAATAATTTTTGCGTATAATAGTCCAGCGGAACAACCAATGAGGCGCCACGTCGGCGGATCCCAGCATAAACTCATGTAATTTTTTTTTCTTCTAATGTGTGTTGTTAATATAAATTGATGAAGTAAGTTGGCGATATAATGGGGTTGTCAAGGAGAGGTAATAACGGACATTATCTAGATTGACTAAAGTACATAGACATATTCATTTAAATGTGAAACAAGTCAGATAAATTTATATGGGTACATATTAAAGTGCCAATTATAAACATATTCACTAAGTTTTCTTGAACTACTAACTAGAATACATTCACTATATTTTTTGAAAACATAACCTATACACTCTCCCGGAGCCCTCTTGACATGAAGGTCGACTATGTTCACTATTCCTCTCTTTCCAGGTCATCATAGAGACACTGAAAATTATCTGCCCTCAGTGCCGATTTGGTTGTTGGGGCGAGCAGAGAAGGCCAAACATCTGCGCCATCACAATGGCTGTAGGTAAGTGGTGTAAGGGTGGCCCCTTCAGGACCGAGTGTGTGCAACGACTTTTGGCTTGTAGGCGCGAAAATAGTCTGTATATCGCAGGTGGCACAGCAGCAGGTTTTCGTGGAACCTCCCAACACTCTCCGTCAATAGCCGAGGCCAGCTAGCATGCCGCCCTGCAGTCAACCCTGTCCACCGAGTGATCTGTCAGCTCATGCTGGCAGTCTGGACTACACGTCCAAATCAATCACTCTGACAAAGTTCCATAACAAGTTTAAATCCCAAATTACAGTCAGTAAAGGTGCGGTAAGAATCGCCTATTCCTTAATAAAGCGATAAATTATTACTAAATGATTAAAAGTGCAATGTAAAGATTAAAATAGAATAAAACTGGTACTGCAAGTAAATAGAAAGTACAAATCTTCAATTAAATCAGCTTCCATTTGTTATTTTTGTTTGTTTTAACTATTTTTGTAGTGGACTGTAATAAACTCAAACTTATTTGGGTCTAAAGAAAGAAAACACTCAGCGTATGAAGGCTAAAAAAACTGTAACTTTATTCGTGTACTCGTATGACTTAAATACTAAATTATTGCTAACATAAGATTTATTTACAATTATTGGAAATTTATTCATGCTAGATACTAAATTAATGTTAACGCGGCAATTTTGTACATTATTATTGACCCGAGGTTAATAACTTATAAAAATGCAAAGCTTGCATTTGCTGCCTGCTGGAAAATATGTGCCGAGGTGACTTGTATGCGTAGGTATTTTTTTAACTGATGAAATTATTTTGTTACAAAAAATATATATATTTTTTTGTATAACGAAATGATTTTGCTATTAAATTAAAAAGATGTTCAGTTCTGAACATGCTGGGGGCCGCCAGATGCTAAGACTCTGTCAAAACGTTGCTGAATTGAACTGTTTGGGGATGGTTGTTTCCCATGGTCCTTGGTACTTCCTTGAGCTTTGAGGCAAGAACGCAGAACAGTTCTCTTTATACACGTTGAGTACTTATAACAGAGTATCGCCAGGATTATCAGAATCATCGTACATGTTGCGCCAGTTGAATGTAATGTTATAGTCTTCTTGAAGATGTCTGATGAAACCTCTGGGTTCACACTGTAGCTGAGTATCTGTTCGTAGGGTTGAATTAGAGTTCCGCTTTGAAGTATTGAAGGTGGTTTGTCAAACCCCAAGTTGATTGATTTGGGAAGAAATTCCTTCATGTGGCTGGTGATGATGTTCCTGGTTTTGTCCAGAGTTGGTTTGAGTGTCACTTCCTTGGTTTTTATGTAGCAGTCGTTGTTGATATGGATGATGCCCGTCAGGTTTAATAATAACTCTCGCCTTGAGCCCTTACAGATTATTGCAGCAATCCTGGCCTTGTTGGTCATATACAGCCAGGTGTTCTACATGATTAGAGCTTTCCATATAGTTCCGTTTAAAGTTATAGGGCGGAGGTCACACATTGCCTTTGGATGACGATCGTAAATTTCATCTAGCACACAGGAGGGACTTTCTTCAATGTTGTGCACTATTGTTGGAGTGCAAAGATAAACGTTGTCTTGTGTGCTTGAACAAGCCTTTAGTTCTTGTTCCTCCAATGTGAAATATGTCTGTTGATCAAAGTTGACCGCGAATGTAGTTGTATCAATGTCAGCTAAGGCAAATGCATTGTTATCTATGATGTGAGGAGTAGGTGTCACGTGTATTAAGTCGTATAAAACCCTCTCGATAATGCTTAGGTAGCCGTACAATATTATGGTATTGTTGGCAGTCTTTATGTCCAAGCGATCCTGGGGAGTGGCTAATATTATGAAGTTTGTTCCAATATCTTGGGATATATTCCGTATTGCCGAATTTATGTCGTGAAGGGTAATAAAGTTCAGAAAATGCCCTTGATTATGTAAGGCATTGATCAAATGATCGTATTTCTCCTGGATCTCATCATAATAGTCTTCAGCACTTATGTAGGTGGTGATCACTTCTAGGCTGAGCCTGTTATGGTCTGCCTTTAAAATCCATGTGTTCATTTCATTGACTGAAGAGATTACTTCTGATAGCCTGGTGTCAAACCTCTTCAGTTTTTCAAGAACTACAAAGTTTGATTGATTGATTCTTGCATTCAATAAGAGCATTTGTTGATTTGTAGAGTGCAGGAAGGTTTCCTGATTGCGCTGTAAGATTTCGATGTCATTATAGACTTCATCATTCACCCCAAAAATACTGTTAAGTAAATTACCAAGAAGACCTCTTTTCCCTCTGTTTTTTGATTGTGCTCTTTGTAGGATTTCATTGGTTGTTTTCAAAAGAGTTTGCCTTCTAGTGGATATATGTTGAAAAAGCTCCAGGCAGTGTGTAATAGGAGCTAGTTTTTTGGATTGCTCGCACATACTCTTTATTTGGGCCCAGATAGTGTCAATATGTTTTTGATCTCTTATTATTTCTTCTAGTGGTAGTGTTACTTGAAGCCGGAGATTTCCTCGGTTAATTTGAACATTCCCTAGGTCTTCAATATATAGTCCTGTTTTCGGTTGAAGTATTTCGTAGTCTTGAGTGAAGACCACCGCTAACCAATAAAATAATAACAAGGCAGAATGTAGAAATTTTGTTGCCCATGTGCACGGTGCTACTCTCCTCCTCCTTTTCGGTGGAGTTAAGGTTGGATTATGTTCCTTAGCTGGACCAATTTGGTGAAAATGATCAGGTCTAGACCATAGCTCTTGTTCTGACTGAACTACTGTAAGTCGCTTTCTTGAGGACCTTTTTTTCTTTGAATTCAGGGTCGTCATATTTGTGGCAACATGAGAGGAATCCTCATCCCTGAGTTCGTTTATAGGTAATTGACAGATTTTGGTAACTGGGCGTTTTCTGATGTCATTTCTGTATTTCACTGAAACTACTCGAACTGTTCCATCCTCTCCAGGGTGTAGTTCTAGAACTCGACCCAATGACCATTTTTGTGGTGGTAAATTGTCTTCTTTTACTAGGACTAGTTCTCCTATGGATGGACCCTTGTGTTCTGTTTTCCATTTTGTCCGCTGTTGCAAGAGGGTCAAGTATTCTTGTGACCACCTTTTCGATATATCCTGATATAACCTTGTAACCAATTTCCATCTTTGGTGTAAGTGTTTACATTGAATATCCGGTTCAGGCGGTGCTATGAGAGGGCGTCCTATCAAGAAGTGGCCTGGGGTCAATGGCTCTAGGTCTCTGGGGTCGCTAGATTGTTGTCCTATTGGCCTTGAGTTCAAGCAAGCTTCGACCTGGTATAGGACTGTGGTGAACTCTTCATAAGTTAGGAGCGTTTCTCCCAAAATACGCTTTAGGTGTCCTTTAACCGATTTTACACCAGCTTCCCAAGGACCTCCAAAATGTGGGCTGGCAGTGGGAATAAACTTCCAATCAGTTCCGTCATTGGCCAAAGTTTCTGCTACTTGTTTAGTGGAATTGCGTATGATAAGCTCCAAGTCCTTCTCCATTTTGTTCCGAGCTCCAACAAAGTTGGTGCCGTTATCACTAAATATCTGTTTACAGTTTCCCCGGCGGGCAACGAATCTCCTGTAAGCTGCCAGAAAGCCATCTGTGGTAAGGTCACTTACCAGTTCCAAGTGTACTGCCTTTGTTGCCATACAAATGAAAAGAGCTATGTAACCCTTTATGGTTTTGGTGCCTCTCCCTTTAGACATTTTAGTGATAAATGGCCCAGCATAATCAACCCCACTGTGTGAAAATGGTGGAGATGGGGTTATTCGCACTGCTGGTAGGTGACCCATTACAGGTTGTATGCTTTGTTGACGATGCCTTGTGCAAGTTACCTACTTGTGAATTCTTCCTTGTACAACCCGTTTACCATCAATTATCCAAAATTTCATCCGTATGTAGTTCAGGGTAAGCTGCGTGCCTCCATGTAAGGTTTGTTGGTGAGCATAATCAATGATAAGGTTGGTGACGTGGTGTTTTTGAGGTAGTAATATTTGATGCTTCGTATCAATTGAAAGATCAGAATTTCCCAGTCTTCCTCCAACCCGCAAAATAGCTTCATTGTCCAGTAATGGGTGTAGCGAAAGCAGCTTGCTGGTTTTCTTCAGCTGTCGACGCTTTCTTAGGGTGGTTATTTCTTCATAAAATTGTTCGAGTTGTGTAATTTTTGTTCTGCACTTCTTTGATTCCTCTAACTCTTGGGATGTTAGGTAGTCAAATTTCCTTTGTGTAGTTAATGATCTACAGTTGTTGATGAATCTCAGACAATAGGCTATTATTCTTACTTGTCGGGTGTATGTTGAGCAGGTGAGAACATCTTGGGAAGAAATCGTTGCTTGCAAAACCGTTACTTCCTTTTTTGCTTCTTCATATGTCAACGGTTTCAGTTTGTTTGAAGGCCATGCTTGAGGTTGTTGTCTTAGCCATAGTGGACCCTTCCACCAGAGGTTATGCGTAGCCAATTTGTTTGGGGTGGTACCTCTTGATGCAACGTCCGCAGGATTTTCTTGGGAAGATATGTATCTCCATATACTTGTGTTAAACATGCTCTGTATTTGGCTTACTCTGTTTGCCACAAAGGTGTGCCAATTATTTGGATTTTTTGCTATCCATGCTAGAGCTATTTCAGAGTCGCACCAGGCGAATATCTGAGGTGTGCTTACTTCCAAGTTGTCAACAGTTGACTTGAGTAATTGTGCCAACAACAAAGCACCACATAGTTCCAACCTTGGTAGCGTGATTTTTTGCTTCAGGGGTGCTACCTTAGTTTTGGCCGCTAGAAGAGTTGTGTGTATTTTACCAAATGCGTCTTCTGTTCTTGTGTAAATGACGGCTGCGTATGCCTTTTCAGAGGCATCGCAAAAACCATGAAGCTGCATTACTTGGCCTGTTCTGTGGTTAATCCAACGTGGAATTTTGATCGATTGCAGTTCCTGCATCTCCCCTTCTAGCCTTTTCCATGCGTTTGTTATTTCTGGCGGTGGGGCTTGATCCCAGTCTGTGCCTGTTTGCCATCTGGCTTGCATGATGAGCTTGGCTGTTACTATTACTGGGGCTAGCCACCCTAATGGATCGTAGATTGTGGCAATTCTTGACAGCAATATTCGCTTGGTTAGTTTTGAATCTTCCTTATCGAATTTTATTTTGAACTGAAATTCGTCTTGATTCGGATTCCAGTGTATTCCAAGGGTTTTCATAGTATCATCCTTTCCAATTTCTAGGATTCCCCTTTCAACCATGTCTTCTTGCATGTCTTGTAACAGTTCGTGATTATTTGAGGTCCATTTTCTTAGATTGAATCCACCTTTGCTTAAGAGGGAGATTATCTCATTTTGGAGCAGGCGTTCGTCACTTCTAGTATCTGCACCAGAAAGCATGTCATCCATGTAGAAGTCATTATTTACCACATTCTTTGCTACCGGATAATCATCGCCTTCATCTTCTGCAAGCTGTTTCAAATCTTTTACCGCTAGGTAAGCTGCAGGAGCTGTTCCATATGTAACTGTGTTCAACACGAATTCTTGCACTGGCTCTGTCGCAGAATGTCTCCAGAGTATTCGCTGGAAGTTTCGATCTTCTTTAGCTATCTTGATTTGTCTAAACATCTTTTCTATATCCGCTGTAAAGACATAGCGATGTTTTCTCCATCTTATTAGTATTTGATGTAAGTCTTGTTGTAATTTTTGACCTTTGTGTAATAAATCGCTCAGACTTATTCCTGTGTGAGTCTTACAGGACCCGTCGAACACTACTCGTAATTTTGTCGTACTGCTGTCTTTTTTAAATACTGCGTGATGGGGCAGGTAGAATACTCTGGATATATGTCCTGTGAAGGCATCAGCTGGGCTCATATGACCAAGTTTCAGGTATTGCATTAGAAAGTTATTATATTCGTCGAAGTCATTCGGTGATTTCTTTAATTTCTTCTCTAGTTGTAATAAACGAGCGAAAGCTTTGTTTTTTGAATCGCCCAATTTGTTAACATTATCCTTAAATGGTAAGCGGACAATGTATCTGCCATCTCTGTCTCTGCTATGTGTTTCTTGGAAATGTTGTGCGTATTGATCGGTCACCTGACTAGAGGAGATGTCTTCTTCTATTTCCCACAGTTTTTCGAGCTTTTCGTATATTTCAGTTGTGGACAGAAAACTTGATACCTTGTTGGTTTTGATGAAGGTATCTGGAGCACGACCAAAGAGAATCCAACCTAACTTTGTGTTTTGTGCCGTAGGTTGCCCTGATATCAGTCCGTCCAGTATTACATTTGCGTAAACGTCTGCGCCTAGCCGTAAGTCTATTGGTCCAGGAATATGATAAGTCTCATCTGCCAATGTAATATTTCCAAACTTTGTTGGATCAATTCGTGTTGTTGGTGTGTCTGGTAGTAACGAATTTAACTTTTGCAATACAAGTGCTTCTGCAGTGAGGCTTGGGCGTTCTGCTTGTTTTAGCTCAATTTGGATAGTTACCTTGCTGGAGGATTTGGCGGACTTAGTATCGCCAACTCCCATTATGGTTGTTTTAATACGTTCCTTGGTTAGTTTTAAGATTTGCACCGCTTCTTCAGTAATGAGTGATACTTGTGAGCCGGGGTCTATCAATGCTCTAAAGAGTATTGATTCATTGAAGATATTTTTTAAATACACCTTGGCATTGGGTAGTAAAACCTTTGGAAATTTGGTTTTATTGTGTAGAATCGTTACATCTTCTTCAATTGGCTGGTTTGAATTTGAGTTATCCTTCTTATTATATGTGGTTACAGGTCTACTCATACTTTTCTTGGACTGTTCATCACCTTCATGATCTCTATGAAGCAAGGTGTGGTGCTTTTTGTTGCAGTAATAACACGATTTGTTAGTTCTGCATTTTTCAGTTGCCTTGTGGGCCATGCAATTGTTGCACAGATTTTTCTTATTAATGAATGAGTTTCGTTCCCTTACGCTCATTGCCTTAAAATCCATACACTGATATATTGCATGTTCTTTGTTGCAGAAGATACATGAACGCTTCAATGGTGTGTGAAATGTTCTCTTCTTAAAGTTGCTTTGATTTCCATCAGGTGTGGTCAGCCTTGAACTTTTTATGCAGTCTAAAATCTGGTAACGTTTTTCCAAGAAATTGAATAACTCCGTCGTTTATGGCATTTCTTTGGGGATTGTTAGACTTTCTTCAAAAAATCTGAGACTTTCTGCGTCGAGCTTTCTCCTAGCAATACAAACAATCATAGCATCCCATTCATCTGTATTGCAGTTTAAATTTTTTAATGCAGCAAGGCATTCCCTTAATGTATCATAAAGCTTTATTATATCCTCTTGAGATCTGTGCTCGGCTTTCTTTGCGTCTATGATAGTATTGATGTCCGTAGTAACTATCTTTCTATTATTGTTAAATCTAACCTTTATCAGTTGAATGGCAATGTTGTAGTTCTCATTGCTCAGTTGGAGATGACTGATAACCTTCCTTGCTTCACCTTCAAGATGGAAAAGAAGGTACTGCATCTTCTCAACGTTGCTCAGATAGGGGTTGTGATCTATCACTTGGGTGAAGATGTCGCTGAACGTCTTCCATTCCTTATAGTTTCCGCTAAACTTAGGTATTTTTATTGGCGGAAGTTTCGGAAAGTTATTTGTGTTGTTCTGAGGTAAGTAAGCCATTGGTGGAACTGGCTGCTGTATAGCTCCACTGGGATTGGCTGGACTGGCAGCGGATATTGTTGTTTGTGTGTCCAACTCGGGAATGGTGAAAGAAAGTGTTGGCACGTCTGTTATTGGGTTGATAGTCTGCTTTGTAGTGGATGGTGCTGGAGTTTTTGGCTCTGTAGCTTTATTTATCGCTTCGAATTTTTCAATGAGCTTGATAGCATCAATGTATATAGCCTTTGTTTTATTAAAAACATCTTCCTTGAAATACGCGTGATCTTCACTAATGCAGGTCACTATATCTCTGTGCAGCTCATTAAAGCTTTCCCAGTATTCTTCTGGGGTTCTTCGTTCCAGTGGGTCTTTGGTAAGGTTGGTCTTGAATCTTTCAATATCTCCAGCTATTTGCTTCTGGGCCTTCAATAGATGCTTCTGGGCCTTTAATGAATCCTCATGCAATGGCATTTTGATTTTGATCTAAAAAGAATTCAAACTTAATTTGAATCTTTTTGCGGCTATCTGAATCTTTTAAGATGGGTTGATGATGCAAAGTGAGGAAATATTTGAAAGATTCTTGAATTATTATCACCAGCTGTTGCTAATTCGTAGCGACAATTCAATGGCTCTTGAATTGTTTCTTGCGAAGCTAGTACTGGTTTATTGCTTTTGTAATTATAATTCAAAGACTCTTGAATTAATCACGTAGTTATATCGCTGTTGCTTTCTTTCAAAAATAATTCAATGATTCTTGAATTAAACACGAAGTTGTATCGCTGTTGCTTTCTTCCAAAAATAATTCAATGATTCTTGAATTAAACGCGAAGTTTCTGGAAGAACTTTTTAGATTATAATTAAGAAAATAATTCAAGATTTCTTGAATTATTGTTGGTTGTTAAATTACCGCTCGAAGGACCATGTAGTGGACTGTAATAAACTCAAACTTATTTGGGTCTAAAGAAAGAAAACACTCAGCGTATGAAGTCTAAAAAAACTTTATTCGTGTACTCGTATGACTTAAATACTAAATTATTGCTAACATAAGATTTATTTACAATTATTGGAAATTTATTCATGCTAGATACTAAATTAATGTTAATGCGGCAATTTTGTACATTATTATTGACCCGAGGTTAATAACTTATAAAAAATGCAAAGCTTGCATTTGCTGCCTGCTGGAAAATATGTGCCGAGGTGACTTGTATGCGTAGGTATTTTTTTATCTGATGAAATTATTTTGTTACAAAAACTATATATTTTTTTTTGTATAACGAAATGATTTTGCTATTAAATTAAAAAGATGTTCAGTTCTGAACAATTTTTGAAAATTGAAAACAGTATATTAACCCTTACGGAATGTGATATCTATTAAGCCAAAATTATCAATTTTTCGTAAGTAAACCTCTTCGATTCATCAAAGTTTACATCGATGATTATTCTTCGAAGTTTTCTTCGACTTTTCATCGACATTTACTCCTACAGAAAGTCATCACTACCCCCCTGCCTAGGACATCTTGTGTAAAATTCATCGAAGTTTTCGTGCAGAAATTAGTCGATGCTGCCAACGGTGCAATACCGCTTCAATGTGGTATGCAATCCCTTTCGCGCTAGGCGGAATGAAAATTAAGTAAGGTAGGTAAAATAATTCTACCGTTTGGATGCGATTCGTACAAATGTCAAATTTGCTTATATCAGACATACTTGCAATTGAACATATTACACCGAAATGGATCGAATCGAAACGGAGAAGCTGAGCAAATTTCATTTTACGTATGACGTAACCTAGAAAAATCATCTGTAAAGATTTGTTCATAATTAAAGACGGATGAAGAGGCTTTTGTTGAGGAAATAAAAATAAATAAACATAAATTATACAACAAAAAAAGAATGTTTTATAGAGGATGTAAAGCGGAGAGAATGTTATGGTCGCAGTATGCTGCATGAAGCATTATGCTACACTTGTGCCACTTACAGCTATCGGCAGTGCTCACGTGGTGCCGCACTGCTATTGTGATGTCAACTGTACCATACAGTGAGAGTGAGCCTTGGCTGGGACATAAGACCGCTAGAAGATCCTTGAGAAAAAGAAGATTTGAGCCTTTTTTGCGAGT
The DNA here is from genome assembly GCA_963930735.1 of Dioctria linearis. Taxonomy (NCBI): domain Eukaryota; kingdom Metazoa; phylum Arthropoda; class Insecta; order Diptera; family Asilidae; genus Dioctria; species Dioctria linearis. Next base: position 91,483,040 of record OZ005744.1, on the reverse strand, counting down.
GACACTTCCTGATGAGAGGACGACAAGTTATTTTGAATAGGCAGAGTTTGCTTTTGCAAAGGTTTTGTCCATAAAAAGTAATCATCCAAGAAATTTATTAAAAGGAGGCTCGGAGAGAGGATAGTTTCCTCCGTTCATTAATCCGTGCTTCAGCAATTAGGAATCCTCTGCGGATTGCAAAGAATTTTTGCGGTGCGCTGAAATATTCAAGGTAAAGCACATTATCAAATTGCGTACGTAATTACATTTCCTCCGGTTATCCCCAGGACCGTAGGTAAAAGCATTTTTGCCGATTATTGTATAACCTGAAAGACCGAAGTGAAAGCATCATCACTAATCACCAGGCCTCTCTCAGCTCATTACCTTGAAAGGATTTCCAGACAAATCGACAGCTATCCTGAATGTAGACCAGTGCTAGAAGCTTTGTGGTATATTTTCAAGTAAAATTACTGAAAATTCCATAAGGGATCCGAAAACCCATCCATCATTGATGCTGAAAGTCGTGAACAGGGTGAGACCTGACGATCTATTTGTCGTATATAAGATTTGTGATGAGTCTGCTAATGTTCATACCGACAATGCTCGCATATTAAGGCGAGCCTCTAAATTTTTATGGCGAGCCTCTAAAATTTTAAGGCGAGCTGAAGTTTTACTGCGAGCAGCAGTCATTGCTACAAACAATTTCTTCATCGCCAGAAATTCGGCACCGTTTTAATACGAGAGATTCTTAAATGCAAGCGGCCACTTTACATTGCAAGCTGAAATTATACTGCACGCAGCGAGTTTCATTGTACTCAGCCGTAACCCCCGCAAGATACAAGCCATGAACAAAGTCGAAAAAAGAGAGCCTTGTCTTACTGAAGGAGTTTTTCATATAAAAATTGCTTGTATTTTGTTCAAACGCTATAATTTCCGTAAGTTTGTTCTACATTCTATATATTTTTAAAACTATTAGAAAGAAAACATATTTGGCTGCAATTTGTTTTAACTTCATTTTGCTGCGGGAGCGACAGTTTTTGGGCTTTAGGACGAGTATACAAAAAGCAGTGAGAGTGAGCACTTATTGCATGCTGTACCCGGCACGTTAAGGCATTTTAATGTGTCGGTGCCTTCGGCGACTTCATGGCTTGTATTATGTTCCGGGGGTTACGACTCAGCAAATCGTATTGTGAGTGACTTTTTACTACCAGCAGTACAGAAGGCAAGGTATTCCCATTACAATTTTGACACATTGCAGCTGATAGCCTGTGACGCAAATCTGTGACTAATGTATATACATTTTTATAGGAAAGACAGAGAGGGAGCAGAGAAAGTATTGTGTTCTCTGTGCGTCCTTTCCTATACATTTCACAATATTACGTTACCTTATGGTGGAACATGGTTCGTAATGGAACACCCTGTATTCTATATACCTTGCAGCAACTAGATAATTAGGTGAGTAGAGATTTTAGCTTTGGGACGATTTAGGATAAGTGCCTTGTAATTTTTCTTTAATTTCTTTTTGCTCTACCAGACCGGAACTGACAGCCAAACAACTCTAAGAGACCTCCTAGAGACAGCGTCAATATTTACACTGGTTAGTACTCCACAGATTACCCTTTTCATCCTTAAGAGAAACATTACAGTCACAATTATTAGATAAAAGATATCAAGGGCACTTGTATCGCCTGAAATTTGCTTATTTTGTACTCAGAAAGTTCTATAGGTAACTATGAGGCTGACTGTTGAATGCACAGAATTTTCATAACTTAGAAAATAGTTGTTTCAATATTTAGTTTCTTAAGTAGAAATTCTTTTCTGTGTTATAGGAATTTTAAGTGATTCTCTTTTATGATCAAATTTGATTGCTGCTATTTTATGTTATTATATATGGATTACAGCAAATTTCTCAAAAGCATACATGAGTGAAATTTGTCTGCTAATATTAGCAGACAAATTTCACTCATGTATATACAATTTAATTTAAACTGAAGATATTATATGAGGACGAACAAAAGATGTATGGAACGCTTTTTGACTAAGTGCACCCTTTTGCACCTACTGCGAGTCAGTACCAAGATTTGCAAGTTTCATACATTTTTCAATGCTAATTTCTGGCAAACTATTTGTAGCAGAATAATGATTTATATCTTAAATTAAAGGTAACGAAGAAGTCTAGTAAATAACGTCGGCAAAAATTAAAAAAATGTATTGGAATGGAGATATTAGCTCGGAAACTTGTAAAAAATGGTAAAAACTGAAATCAAATTCCTGTTAGTAGGTATTCTCATTTCTTAAGATTGTCCCCCCGATTCTACATAAGAGACTTTTAAGAGATCTCTTAGCCTCTTAAATTTACCAAGTAGAGATTTTAGCAGAATTAGAATTCTACATAAATTTTTGTGGAGAAATATTAACTTTAAGAGGTTAAGATGGTTTGGAGGATCTTTCAGTCAGCCCAGCTATTAAAGACGTTTACTTTGCTAGAAGGAAGAAGAAGAAGTAATGTTTTTGGCGAGGCGATGATGACAATATGACCAACCCATACGTAGCTATAATTGTGTGCGTCTTAAATTAAGTTACAATTATCGATATCAATAGTAATTGTATGATAAATTCACAGCACGTAATGATAATTGAATTATTATTATAATACCAGGTAAAGAGTTCCACAACCGTCTTTATGTCCAACAGGATATGTGGTGACAAGTCTTATCTTATCGGATATTACTTATACCACTGCTATTTGTGAGAATAAGAAAAAGAAATAAAATTTTAGCATGAAACACTAGACGTGTCCCTCTTCGATGATGTCTATGTTTACCGTCGTACGTCATTGAATCGACGTCAAAGAATAGCCATGTGGTGCTCTAATAAGCACGTTCAAGAGACGTAAGCTATCGCTATCTAAAATGATGTCAATTCTAGTATCTTCTTTACCGCTGCTTATCAGGAATAGATAGACCAGTCTTGTTATAATAGTATTGGTAAGTCTAGATCCTGTTAAGCAACACAAAGGTTATTAAATTCTTTTATCAATTCTCCTCATGGAGGCCCAGTATTGAAGGCCGGTTGAAAATAGGTTTCTGCTTAGTACGTAATTTCACTTTAAGTACACAACTTGCAACTCAATTAATTATTTATTTCATTCAGGATATTTAATTCCTTTTAATTTATTTCCTATCCTATTGGATGCTCTCGTTACAATAATCGTACAGCGACTGACTTAATATCTAACATCATTTTATTTTTCACAATCTTATGCCTACTTATCAGTACTTATAAACTATACGTTCACGCTACACAAAGTAGGAATTTAGAAAACGTAGCATTTGAAAGCGTACTTAATATTTTAGGCAATACAGCGGTTAAATGAACAAAACTTATTTTTCATTAAAGCGTCTCGCGTCGCCACATTACTCCCCAGCCAGCGAAACCAATGTTTCAGCGAAATTGCTAAGGGCTTCTTGTGGTTCAACCAGCCCGAGTGGTACGTTGCGGGATCACCGTGGAACCATCCGGCGGGAACCTAATGGTCGAGCAGCTATACTTGATGAGGTCGTTGGTGCGTTAAGTGAATTTCCACTGCTGGGGCTTTCAACTATTGGCTGAGAGTTTTCAATAGTCGTCTGAAAGTTTCCGATAGTTGTCTGAGAGTTTCCGATTGGTGTCTGAGTGTTTCCCTGGTTTGAGCCAGAAAGACTCTCCGTCATTTCCCGCTCTGTATTATTTGCGACTCGCGAATCATGAATGTTGCGCCGCCTATCCGCATGGTCGCAAATCAATTGGGTAAAACATGGTTTTAGTTTATTTAATGATACGTTGACCTCCCTGCTCTTGACTTTCAGCTTGAAGAATTTGTCGTGCCGTTTAGATTATTTTTCGCATAAATGCTATAAGTGCAGGAGGCTAAAGCACATACTATACTCCATCGAAATACGCATGATGTTATGGTGTGAGCCTATAAGCATATGCTATACTTCATGAAATATATATGATGTTGGTGTGAGCCTATAGGTGCACGAATCCTATTACTCATTAGTTGTTTGGCTAAGCGCCTGAGATCAGAGTTGATCACATGAACCAGAGTAAATGATTATTTATGAAAGTTACTTGTATGTTCATCACCGTCTTCAAATATTAAGAGCAAAATGATTGGAATAAGGATATGTATCCATTATAAATATATGTTAGTTTATTTATTATGGCCTGTTTACTATGTGAATGTAGTTGCATTTAATTAAACTTAGTTTATTTAATTATCAAGATTTGTGTATATTATGTTCCATTACCTTCCCGGTAACTGGTAATGGATGTTTGAGTGGAATCGTATTCAACGGTATGAATAGGTTCGTGTGGTTAGGGAATGTTATGCTATGATTTTATTAACTTTATTACAGATTTAGGATATATATTTGGGATGCCGTTAAGGCTCCTACTGGGCTTTTCCGGACGTTTCGCTCCAGCCACGGAGTCTTTTCAACGGATTTTCTATAAAATGTGGTAATTTATCAGATGTACAAACATGTGTACGAATAGTGAGTGGGTATGGTTAACTAATTCAAGAAATATGGTGATATGGTCTGAGAAATTTGTTGAATTATTTATGTGTTTTAATTAATTATCTATATTTCCTTCTTTGTGGACTAAAAATTGTTTGTGTAAGCTATCTTTAACTTCGAAGATTTATTAGAGCTAGACAGCTACTGGACTTACTATTTTTATCATTACCAAAATATTACTTGTTTGTAATGAAGCGAAGAAATTTATGAGGAGGAAATTAGTAATGTTTTTATTTAGGATAAAATCTACTTCCCTCTTAGTGAGTTAAATGTCCAATTTGTGTAATGTGTATTAAACAAATTTGGATTTTGAATTTAAGTTTTAACATACCTTAGTAATAAATTGCAAATGGAATATTGGTGTTGAGTTGTTATCAATTAATTCATTGGTATGTGATAATCTGATTAGAATTTTAAGGAGGAAGATTTGTGAAATTGGAGTTTTATAATAAAATTACAATTTGATATTGTAGGTAGGTATGTCTGACTAGTGTTAGGTATTTTATTGGATTGTTTAGAAAATATGTTAAATTTATGAAATGTTAAGAAATTATGTTGAATTATTTGTACTCCTTTAAATTTGTTTCAGTAAATTAACTGATTAATTAGATCTCCTTACTAGTCAATCAAAGAATTATAATTTATGATTTACAACATATGTGTGGAAAGTCTAGGTTTAGTAGTAGATTTAGAATAAGAAATAGATTTTGTATGATTACTAATTGAATGTTATAAAAATATTTATAAAAATATTTATAGAATGTGAAAATGTTGTTATAAAAATATTATAAAAATGTTTATAGAATGTGAAAATGTTGTTAAATATATTAGGAAATTTGTGCACTTGGTCTGAATAATAATTTTAATTGGAAAGTACTAACCTTGTTTTACTGTTTTTACTCTAATTCCTATGCTTGGGTAGTTGTTTTACTGATATTGTTGTTTGTAGGGGTTGTGATTTATATACTCCCGTAAAATGTTAATAGGATAATCCACGCTGGTGAATATTTCCTCTGGGATAATCAGGATTTTTCGGTAAAATATTATTCGGATGATCCAATCTGGTAAACATTTATCTGAGACAATCAGGATTATCTGGTGTTTGTATTTTCACTTATGACTGTAATTTTAAGTTGGTATGAAAATATTGCAATTAATTTGAGTTTATAAACACTAACCCGGGAGCACTTTTGAACTTTTAAATTTGTTCTAAATATTAACTTGAACTTTTAAATTGTTCCAATTAGAATATTACTATTACCGAGTTAAATGCCTACAAGTAGGTAAGTGGGTCAAGTTATCTTGACTTGTTTTGTTCTGTACTCGTTCTTCTATTGTTTTGATGTTATGCTTTCCAGATAACTATTCGCGAAAGACTTGATGTGTATGGGAAAGTTTCTAATACCATATGACAGTTTGGAGTTGAGCTGCCATGTATGGTGAATTATTTTGGTAGGGCCATATTTAAATGAATATTATTTAGCAATGATTTCTCATGCTGAATGGATATGGTACCTGTAGTGTTAATAGATTATTACTTTATAATCTTAACAAGTTTATTGTTTGACTTGTGTAAGTTATTTAGTTGAATCTACACTAATATGTAGGGGTATTAATTATCTAGGTGCTAAGTTTATGATGTAGGTATGTTGTGCCGTGTAGGTCTATGATGGGTAGTGAAGTTAGGATTAGCCTATGTCAGCAGACATTAATAGTATTTGAATCTATTATTACTAACATGTCAGTGTTTGGCTATTGAATTATTTGATTTGATAATTATATATATGTATGTAGTAAATATCATATAATTATGGGATTATGACAGGATTATATGAAAATATGTGTTATTATTTTCTATGCTTAGTATGATGCTCATGTGTACATTTAGAGTCAGCAATGAACCACATATCTGTGTTATTTAACAATTTATTTAATATCCTATGTATAATGTCCTCAATTATCAGGCTATCAGCTGATGTGTTCACTTCTTCACCCACTGCATTCAGCCTGGGTTATAGGTGGTTTGTACTCACAACCAAATTGTTTGAGTGTTTACCCTCCCGGATCTATATCTCAACAACAAGGTCTACTTTTAACAGAACTAGGTAAACCCGTAGTAGTCAGTAATAAGTGAGTTTATTACTTATACTACCGATCTATTACCAGTTTGAAGTGACATTGTTCGAGCTAGGCCCATTTTTAATGCTATAAGTGCAGGAGGCTAAAGCACATACTATACTCCATCGAAATACACATGATGTTATGGTGTGAGCCTATAAGCATATGCTATACTTCATGAAATATATATGATGTTGGTGTGAGCCTATAGGTGCACGAATCCTATTACTCATTAGTTGTTTGGCTAAGTGCCTGAGATCAGACTTGATCACATGAACCAGAGTAAACGATTATTTATGAAAGTTACATGTATGTTCATCACCGTCTTCAAATATTAAGAGCAAAATGATTGGAATAAGGATATGTATCCATTATAAATATATGTTAGTTTATTTATTATGGCCTGTTTACTATGTGAATGTAGTTGCATTTAATTAAACTTAGTTTATTTAATTATCAAGATTTGTGTATAATATGTTCCATTACCTTCCCGGTAACTGGTAATGGATGTTTGAGTGGAATCGTATTCAACGGTATGAATAGGTTCGTGTGGTTAGGGAATGTTATTTTATGATTTTATTAACTTTATTACAGATTTAGGATATATATTTGGGATGCCGTTAAGGCTCCTACTGGGCTTTTCCGGACGTTTCGCTCCAGCCACGGAGTCTTTTCAACGGATTTTCTATAAAATGTGGTAATTTATCAGATGTACAAACATGTGTACGAATAGTGAGTGGGTATGGTTAAATAATTCAAGAAATATTGTGATATGGTCTGAGAAATTTGTTGAATTATTTATGTGTTTTAATTAATAAACTTTCTTTACATTGTGTATTACTACACTCTGTAGAGTAGCTGCAGGGGTTTTAATGACATGCTATATTATTGTTAGATAATAATGCTATATTATTGTTTTAATAATATATATGATAGTTATGTGGTGGAATGGTGCACAACTTTCCATTCCTCCATTATGTTGTGTATGGGTTTAGCATGGGCCAACTTGAACCAGACTTAAGATTGTGTGTAATATTCTATTTAGTAATACTTTATTTAATTTATTTCACTTAGCTTAACAAATTATTTATTGTTCATGGACTCATAGTTGAAGGTAGTGTTAATGGTTAATCTTTTATGATTATTTTTAGCATAAATGCTATAGATTATTTTTCGCATAAATGCTATAAGTGCAGGAGGCTAAAGCACATACTATACTTCATCGAAATACACATGATGTTATGGTGTGAGCCTATAAGCATATGCTATACTTCACTGAAATATATATGATGTTGGTGTGAGCCTATAGTTGCACGAATCCTATTACTCATTAGTTGTTTGGCTAAGTGCCTGAGATCAGAGTTGACCACATGAACCACAGTAAATGATTATTTATGAAAGTTATATGCATGTTTATCACCGTCTCCAAATATTAAGAGTAAAATGATTGGAATAAGGATATGTATCCATTATAAATATATGTTTGTTTATTTATTATGGCTTGTTTACTATGTGAATGTAGTTGCATTTAATTAAACTTAGTTTATTTAATTATCAAGACTAGTGTATATTATGTTCCATTACCTTCCCGGTAACTGGTAATGGATGTTTGAGTGGAATCGTATTCAACGGTATGAATAGGTTCGTGGTTAGGGAATGTTATGCTATGATTTTATTAACTTTATTACAGATTTAGGATATATATTTGGGATGCCGTTAAGGCTCCTACTGGGCTTTTCCGGACGTTTCGCTCCAGGCACGGAGTCTTTTCAACGGTTTTGCTATAAAATGTGGTAATTTATCAGATGTACAAACATGTGTACAAAGGTAGGTGGGTATAGTTAACTAATTCAAGAATTGATGTGATATGGTCTGAGATGTTTTAGTTATGTGGTGTTAATTAGTATCAATTATGATGTTAATTAGTATCAAATATGATGTCCATGAACAATATCTTGTATTATAATTATGGTTGTATGGTTTCATAATTTAAATTTTATACCAATCATAGCTCAGGTTGGGTTACCTCACCCTTACATTGAAATGGTTAGAATTGTTAAATTTGTTTACCCTCCCGGATCTATCCCCCTTTCCCGTCACACCAAACCAGCGAGACACCAGGAAAAAGCCACCATTCCACTTTTAACCAATGTCAAGCCAGGACTGTTAATGACAGGATCAGGTGATGCCCATTTTGCGGAGCGTTTAAGCATAAACTTTCTTTACATTGTGTATTACTACACTCTGTAGAGTAGGTGCAGGGGTTTTAATGACATGCTATATTATTGTTAGATAATAATGCTATATTATTGTTTTAATAATATATATGATAGTTATGTGGTGGAATGGTGCACAACTTTCCATTCCTCCATTATGTTGTGTATGGGTTTAGCATGGGCCAACTAGAACCAGACTTAAGATTGTGTGTAATATTCTATTTAGTAATACTTTATTTAATTTATTTCACTTAGCTTAACAAATTATTTACTGTTCATAGACTCATAGTTGAAAGTAGTGTTAATGGTTAATCTTTTATGATTATTTTTAGCATAAATGCTATAGATTATTTTTCGCATAAATGCTATAAGTGCAGGAGGCTAAAGCACATACTATACTTCATCGAAATACACATGATGTTATGGTGTGAGCCTATAAGCATATGCTATACTTCACTGAAATATATATGATGTTGGTGTGAGCCTATAGGTGCACGAATCCTATTACTCATTAGTTGTTTGGCTAAGTGCCTGAGATCAGAGTTGACCACATGAACCACAGTAAATGATTATTTATGAAAGTTATATGCATGTTTATCACCGTCTCCAAATATTAAGAGTAAAATGATTGGAATAAGGATATGTATCCATTATAAATATATGTTTGTTTATTTATTATGGCTTGTTTACTATGTGAATGTAGTTGCATTTAATTAAACTTAGTTTATTTAATTATCAAGACTAGTGTATATTATGTTCCATTACCCTCCCGGTAACTGGTAATGGATGTTTGAGTGGAATCGTATTCAACGGTATGAATAGGTTCGTGGTTAGGGAATGTTATGCTATGATTTTATTAACTTTATTACAGATTTAGGATATATATATTTGGGATGCCGTTAAGGCTCCTACTGGGCTTTTCCGGACGTTTCGCTCCAGCCACGGAGTCTTTTCAACAGTTTTGCTATAAAATGTGGTAATTTATCAGATGTACAAACATGTGTACAAAGGTAGGTGGGTATAGTTAACTAATTCAAGAATTGATGTGATATGGTCTGAGATGTTTTAGTTATGTGGTGTTAATTAGTATCAATTATGATGTTAATTAGTATCAAATTTGATGTCCATGAACAATATCTTGTATTATAATTATGGTTGTATGGTTTCATAATTTAAATTTTATACCAATCATAGCTCAGGTTGGGTTACCTCACCCTTACATTGAAATGGTTAGAATTGTTAAATTTGTTTACCCTCCCGGATCTATCCCCCTTCCCCGTTACACCAAACCAGCGAGACACCAGGAAAAAGCCACCATTCCACTTTTAACCAATGTCAAGCCAGGACTGTTAATGACAGGATAAGGTGATGCCCATTTTGCGGAGCGTTTAAGCATAAACTTTCTTTACATTGTGTATTACTACACTCTGTAGAGTAGGTGCAGGGGTTTTAATGACATGCTATATTATTGTTAGATAATAATGCTATATTATTGTTTTAATAATATATATGATAGTTATGTGGTGGAATGGTGCACAACTTTCCATTCCTCCATTATGTTGTGTATGGGTTTAGCATGGGCCAACCTGAACCAGACTTAGGATTGTGTGTAATATTCTATTTAGCAATACTTTATTTAATTTATTTCACTTAGCTTAACAAATTATTTATTGTTCATGGACTCATAGTTGAAGGTAGTGTTAATGGTTAATCTTTTATGATTATCTTTAGCATAAATGCTATAGATTATTTTTCGCATAAATGCTATAAGTGCAGGAGGCTAAAGCACATACTATACTTCATCGAAATACACATGATGTTATGGTGTGAGCCTATAAGCATATGCTATACTTCACTGAAATATATATGATGTTGGTGTGAGCCTATAGGTGCACGAATCCTATTAGATTATTTTTCGCATAAATGCTATAAGTGCAGGAGGCTAAAGCACATACTATACTCCATCGAAATACACATGATGTTATGGTGTGAGCCTATAAGCATATGCCATACTTCATGAAATATATATGATGTTGATTTGAGCGTATAGGTGCACGAATCCTATTACTCATTAGTTGTTTGGCTAAGTGCGTGAGATCAGAGTTGATCACATGAACCAGAGTAAATGATTATATATGAAAGTTACATGTATGTTCATCACCGTGAAATAAATTAAATAAAGTATTACTAAATAGAATATTACACACAATCCTAAGTCTGGTTCAGGTCGGCCCATGCTAAACCCATACACAACATAATGGAGGAATGGAAAGTTGTGCACCATTCCACCACATAACTATCATATATATTATTAAAACAATAATATAGCATTATTATCTAACAATAATATAGCATGTCATTAAAACCCCTGCACCTACTCTACAGAGTGTAGTAATACACAATGTAAAGAAAGTTTAGACTACTACGGGTTTACCTAGTTCTGTTAAAAGTAGACCTTGTTGTTGAGATATAGATCCAGGAGTGTAAACACTCAAACAATTTGGTTGTGAGTACAAACCACCTATAACCCAGGCTGAATGCAGTGGGTGAAGAAGTGAACACATCAGCTGATAGCCTGATAATTGAGGACATTATACATAGGATATTTAGATGAATTGTTAAATAACACAGGTATGTGGTTCATTGCTGACTTAAATGTACACATGAGCATCATACTAAGGTTAGAAAATAATAACACATATTTTCATATAATCCTGTCATAATCCCATAATTATATGATATTTACTACATACATATATATAATTATCAAATCGAATAATTCAATAGCCAAACACTGACATGTTAATAATAATAGATTCAAATACTATTAATGTCAGCTGACATAGGCTAATCCTAACTTCACTACCCATCATAGACCTACACGGCACAACATACCTACATCATAAACTTAGCACCTAGATAATTAATACCCCTACATATTAGTGTAGATTCAACTAAATAACTTACACAAGTCAAACAATAAACTTGTTAAGATTATAAAGTAATAATCTATTAACACTACAGGTACCATATCCATTCAGCATGAGAAATCATTGCTAAATAATATTCATTTAAATATGGCCCTACCAAAATAATTCACCATACATGGCAGCTCAACTCCAAACTTTCATATGGTATTGGAAACTTTCCCATACACACCAAGTCTTTCGCGAATAGTTATCTGGAAAGCATAACATCAAAACAATAGAAGAACGAGTACAGAACAAAACAAGTCAAGATAACTTGACCCACTTACCTACTTGTAGGCATTTAACTCAGTAATAGTAATATTCTAATTGGAACAAATTTAAAAGTTCAAGTTAAAATTTAGAACAAATTTAAAAGTTCAAAAGTGTTCCCGGGTTAGTGTTTATAAACTCAAAATTAATTGCAATATTTTCATACCAACTTAAAATTACAGTCATAAGTGAAAATACAAAAACCAGATAATCCTGATTGTCTCAGATAAATGTTTACCAGCTTGGATCATCCGAATAATATTTTACCGAAAAATCCTGATTATCCCAGAGGAAATATTCACCAGCGTGGATTATCCTAATAACATTTTACGGGAGTATATAAATCACAACCCCTACAAACAACAATATCAGTAAAACAACTACCCAAGCATAGGAATTAGAGTAAAAACAGTAAAACAAGGTTAGTACTTTCTAATTAAAATTATTATTCAGACCAAGTGCACAAATTTCCTAATAAATTTAACAACATTTTCACATTCTATAAACATTTTTATAATATTTTTATAACAACATTTTCACATTCTATAAATATTTTTATAATATTTTTATAACATTCAATTAGTAATCCTATACAAAATCTATTTCTTATTCTAAATCAACTACTAAACCTAGACTTTCCACACATATGTTGTAAATTATAAATTATAATTCTTTGATTGACTAGTAAGGAGATCTAATTAATCAGTTAATTTACTGAAACAAATTTAAAGGAGTACAAATAATTCAACATAATTTCTTAACATTTCATAAATTTAACATATTTTCTAAACAATCCAATAAAATACCTAACACTAGTCAGACATACCTACCTACAATATCAAATTGTAATTTTATTATAAAACTCCAATTTCACAAATCTTCCTCCTTAAAATTCTAATCAGTTTATCACATACCAATGAATTAATTGATAACAACTCAACACCAATCTTCCATTTGCAATTTATTACTAAGGTATGTTAAAACTTAAATTCAAAATCCAAATTTGTTTAATACACATTACACAAATTGGACATTTAACTCACTAAGAGGGAAGTAGATTTTATCCTAAATAAAAACATTACTAATTTCCTCCTCATAAATTTCTTCGCTTCATTACAAACAAGTAATATTTTGGTAATGATAAAAATAGTAAGTCCAGTAGCTGTCTAGCTCTAATAAATCTTCGAAGTTAAAGATAGCTTATACAAACAATTTTTAGTCCACAAAGAAGGAAATATAGATAATTAATTAAAACACATAAATAATTCAACAAATTTCTCAGACCATATCACCATATTTCTTGAATTAGTTAACCATACCCACTCACTATTCGTACACATGTTTGTACATCTGATAAATTACCACATTTTATAGAAAATCCGTTGAAAAGACTCCGTGGCTGGAGCGAAACGTCCGGAAAAGCCCAGTAGGAGCCTTAACGGCATCCCAAATATATATCCTAAATCTGTAATAAAGTTAATAAAATCATAGCATAACATTCCCTAACCACACGAACCTATTCATACCGTTGAATACGATTCCAACTCAAACATCCATTACCAGTTACCGGGAAGGTAATGGAACATAATATACACAAATCTTGATAATTAAATGAACTAAGTTTAATTAAATGCAACTACATTCACATAGTAAACAGGCCATAATAAATAAACTAACATATATTTATAATGGATACATATCCTTATTCCAATCTTTTTGCTCTTAATATTTGAAGACGGTGATGAACATACGTGTAACTTTCATAAATATTCATTTACTGTGGTTCATGTGATCAACTCTGATCTCAGGCACTTAGCCAAACAACTATTTCGATGAAGTATAGTATGTGCTTTAGCCTCCTGCACTTATAGCATTTATGCGAAAAATAATCTATAGCATTTATGCTAAAAATAATCATAAAAGATTAACCATTAACACTACCTTCAACTATGAGTCCATGAACAATAAATAATTTGTTAAGCTATGTGAAATAAATTAAATAAAGTATTACTAAATAGAATATTACACACAATCCTAAGTCTGGTTCAGGTTGGCCCATGCTAAACCCATACACAACATAATGGAGGAATGGAAAGTTGTGCACCATTCCACCACATAACTATCAAATATATTATTAAATCAATAATATAGCATTATTATCTAACAATAATATAGCATATCATTAAAACCCCTGCACCTACTCTACAGAGTGTAGTAATACACAATGTAAAGAAAGTTTATGCTTAAACGCTCCGCAAAATGGGCATCACCTTATCCTGTCATTAACAGTCCTGGCTTGACATTGGTTAAAAGTGGAATGGTGGCTTTTTCCTGGTGTCTCGCTGGTTTGGTGTAACGGGGAAGGGGGATAGATCCGGGAGGGTAAACAAATTTAACAATTCTAACCATTTCAATGTAAGGGTGAGGTAACCCAACCTGAGCTATGATTGGTATAAAATTTAAATTATGAAACCATACAACCATAATTATAATACAAGATATTGTTCATGGACATCATATTTGATACTAATTAACATCATAATTGATACTAATTAACACCACATAACTAAAACATCTCAGACCATATCACATCAATTCTTGAATTAGTTAACTATACCCACCTACCTTTGTACACATGTTTGTACATCTGATAAATTACCACATTTTATAGCAAAACTGTTAAAAAGACTCCGTGGCTGGAGCGAAACGTCCGGAAAAGCCCAGTAGGAGCCTTAACGGCATCCCAAATATATATATCCTAAATCTGTAATAAAGTTAATAAAATCATAGCGTAACATTCCCTAACCACGAACCTATTCATACCGTTGAATACGATTCCACTCAAACATCCATTACCAGTTACCGGGAAGGTAATGGAACATAATATACACTAGTCTTGATAATTAAATAAACTAAGTTTAATTAAATGCAACTACATTCACATAGTAAACAAGCCATTATAAATAAACAAACATATATTTATAATGGATACATATCCTTATTCCAATCATTTTACTCTTAATATTTGGAGACGGTAATAAACATGCATATAACTTTCATAAATAATCATTTACTGTGGTTCATGTGGTCAACTCTGATCTCAGGCACTTAGCCAAACAACTAATGAGTAATAGGATTCGTGCACCTATAGGCTCACACCAACATCATATATATTTCAGTGAAGTATAGCATATGCTTATAGGCTCACACCATAACATCATGTGTATTTCGATGAAGTATAGTATGTGCTTTAGCCTCCTGCACTTATAGCATTTATGCGAAAAATAATCTATAGCATTTATGCTAAAAATAATCATAAAAGATTAACCATTAACACTACCTTCAACTATGAGTCCATGAACAATAAATAATTTGTTAAGCTAAGTGAAATAAATTAAATAAAGTATTACTAAATAGAATATTACACACAATTTTAAGTCTGGTTCAGGTTGGCCCATGCTAAACCCATACACAACATAATGGAGGAATGGAAAGTTGTGCACCATTCCACCACATAACTATCATATATATTATTAAAACAATAATATAGCATTATTATCTAACAATAATATAGCATGTCATTAAAACCCCTGCACCTACTTTACAGAGTGTAGTAATACACAATGTAAAGAAAGTTTATGCTTTAACGCTCCGCAAAATGGGCATCACATGATCCTGTCATTAACAGTCCTGGCTTGACATTGGTTAAAAGTCGAATGGTGGCTTTTCCTGGTGTCTCGCTGGTTTGGTGTGACGGAAAAGGGGGATAGATCCGGGAGGGTAGACAAATTTAACAATTCTAACCATTTCAATGTAAGGGTGAGGTAACCCAACCTGAGCTATGATTGGTATAAAATTTAAATTATGAAACCATACAACCATAATTATAATACAAGCTATTGTTCATGGACATCATATTTGATTCTAATTAACATCATAATTGATACTAATTAACACCACATAACTAAAACATCTCAGACCATATCACATCAATTCTTGAATTAGTTAACTATACCCACCTACCTTTGTACACATGTTTGTACATCTGATAAATTACCACATTTTATAGCAAAACCGTTGAAAAGACTCCGTGGCTGGAGCGAAACGTCCGGAAAGCCCAGTAGGAGCCTTAACGGCATCCCAAATATATATCCTAAATCTGTAATAAAGTTAATAAAATCATAGCATAACATTCCCTAACCACGAACCTATTCATACCGTTGAATACGATTCCACTCAAACATCCATTACCAGTTACCGGGAAGGTAATGGAACATAATATACACTAGTCTTGATAATTAAATAAACTAAGTTTAATTAAATGCAACTACATTCACATAGTAAACAACCCATAATAAATAAACAAACATATATTTATAATGGATACATATCCTTATTCCAATCATTTTACTCTTAATATTTGGAGACGGTGATAAACATGCATATAACTTTCATAAATAATCATTTACTGTGGTTCATGTGGACAACTCTGATCTCAGGCACTTAGCCAAACAACTAATGAGTAATAGGATTCGTGCACCTATAGGGTCACACCAACATCATATATATTTCAGTGATGTATAGCATATGCTTATAGGCTCACACCATAACATCATGTGTATTTCGATGAAGTATAGTATGTGCTTTAGCCTCCTGCACTTAAAGCATTTATGCGAAAAATAATCTATAGCATTTATGCTAAAAATAATCATAAAAGATTAACCATTAACACTACCTTCAACTATGAGTCCATGAACAATAAATAATTTGTTAAGCTATGTGAAATAAATTAAATAAAGTATTACTAAATAGAATATTACACACAATTTTAAGTCTGGTTCAGGTTGGCCCATGCTAAACCCATACACAACATAATGGAGGAATGGAAAGTTGTGCACCATTCCACCACATAACTATCATATATATTATTAAAACAATAATATAGCATTATTATCTAACAATAATATAGCATGTCCTTAAAACCCCTGCACCTACTCTACAGAGTGTAGTAATACACAATGTAAAGAAAGTTTATGCTTTAACGCTCCGCAAAATGGGCATCACCTGATCCTGTCATTAACAGTCCTGGCTTGACATTGGTTAAAAGTGGAATGGTGGCTTTTTCCTGGTGTCTCGCTGGTTTGGTGTGACGGGAAAGGGGGATAGATCCGGGAGGGTAAACAAATTTAACAATTCTAACCATTACAATGTAAGGGTGAGGTAACCCAACCTGAGCTATGATTGGTACAAAATTTAAATTATGAAACCATACAACCATAATTATAATACAAGATATTGTTCATGGACATCATATTAGATACTAATTAACATCATAATTGATACTAATTAACACCACATAACTAAAACATCTCAGACCATATCACATCAATTCTTGAATTAGTTAACTATACCCACCTACCTTTGTACACATGTTTGTACATCTGATAAATTACCACATTTTATAGCAAAACCGTTGAAAAGACTCCGTGGCTGGAGCAAAACGTCCGGAAAAGCCCAGTAGGAGCCTTAACGGCATCCCAAATATATATCCTAAATCTGTAATAAAGTTAATAAAATCATAGCATAACATTCCCTAACCACGAACCTATTCATACCGTTGAATACGATTCCATTCAAACATCCATTACCAGTTACCGGGAAGGTAATGGAACAAAATATACACTAGTCTTGAAAATTAAATAAACTAAGTTTAATTAAATGCAACTACATTCATATAGTAAACAAGCCATAATAAATAAACAAACATATATTTATAATGGATACATATCCTTATTCCAATCATTTTACTCTTAATATTTGGAGACGGTGATAAACATGCATATAACTTTCATAAATAATCATTTACTGTGGTTCATGTGGTCAACTCTGATCTCAGACACTTAGCCAAACAACTAATGAGTAATAGGATTCGTGCACCTATAGGCTCACACCAACATCATATATATTTCAGTGAAGTATAGCATATGCTTATAGGCTCACACCACAACATCATGTGTATTTCGATGAAGTATAGTATGTGCTTTAGCCTCCTGCACTTATAGCATTTATGCGAAAAATAATCTATAGCATTTATGCTAAAAATAATCATAAAAGATTAACCATTAACACTACCTTCAACTATGAGTCCATGAACAATAAATAATTTGTTAAGCTATGTGAAATAAATTAAATAAAGTATTACTAAATAGAATATTACACACAATCCTAAGTCTGGTTCAGGTTGGCCCATGCTAAACCCATACACAACATAATGGAGGAATGGAAAGTTGTGCACCATTCCACCACATAACTATCATATATATTATTAAAACAATAATATAGCATTATTATCTAACAATAATATAGCATGTCATTAAAAGCCCTGCACCTACTCTACAGAGTGTAGTAATACACAATGTAAAGAAAGTTTTTGCTCTTAATATTTGAAGACGGTGATGAACATACGTGTAACTTTCATAAATATTCATTTACTCTGGTTCATGTGATCAACTCTGATCTCAGGCACTTAGCCAAACAACTAATGAGTAATAGGATTCGTGCACCTATAGGCTCACACCAACATCATATATATTTCATGAAGTATAGCATATGCTTATAGGCTTACATCATAACATCATGTGTATTTCGATGGAGTATAGTATGTGCTTTAGCCTCCTGCACTTATAGCATTTATGCGAAAAATAATCTAAATGATTCCGCTCCTTAAAAATGGGCATAGCTCGAACAATGTCACTTCAAACTGGTAATAGATCGGTAGTATACGTAATAAACTCACTTATTACTGACTACTACGGGTTTACCTAGTTCTGTTGAAAGTAGACCTTGTTGTTTATATATAGATCCGGGAGGGTAAACACTCCAACAATTTGGTTGTGAGTACAAACCACCTATAACCCAGGCTGAATGCAGTGGGTGAAGAAATGAACACATCAGCTGATAGCCTGATAATTGAGGACATTATACATAGGATATTTAGATGAATTGTTAAATAACACAGATATATGGTTCATTGCTGACTCTAAATGTACACATGAGCATCATACTAAGCATAGAAAATAATAACACATATTTTCATATAATCCTGTCATAATCCCATAATTATATGATATTTACTACATACATATATATAATTATCAAATCAAATAATTCAATAGCCAAACACTGACATGTTAGTAATAATAGATTCAAATACTATTAATGTCAGCTGACATACGCTAATCCTAACTTCACTACCCATCATAGACCTACACGGCACAACATACCTACATCATAAACTTAGCACCTAGATAATTAATACCCATACATATTAGTGTAGATTCAACTAAATAACTTACACAAGTCAAACAATAAACTTGTTAAGATTATAAAGTAATAATCTATTAACACTACATGTACCATATCCATTCAGCATGAGAAATCATTGCTAAATAATATTCATTTAAATATGGCCCTACCAAAATAATTCACCATACATGGCAGCTCAACTCCAAACTGTCATATGGTATTGGAAACTTTCCCATACACACCAAGTCTTCCGCGAATAGTTATCTGGAAAGCATAACATCAAAACAATAGAAGAACGAGTACAGAACAAAACAAGTCAAGATAACTTGACCCACTTACCTACTTGTAGGCATTTAACTCGGTAATAGTAATATTCTAATTGGAACAAATTTAAAAGTTCAAGTTAATATTTAGAACAAATTTAAAAGTTCAAAAGTGTTCCCGGGTTAGTGTTTATAAACTCAAAATTAATTGCAATATTTTCATACCAACTTAAAATTACAGTCATAAGTGAAAATACAAACACCAGATAATCCTGATTGTCTCAGATAAATGTTTACCAGCTTGGATCATCCGAATAATATTTTACCGAAAAATCCTGATTATCCCAGAGGAAATATTCACCAGCGTGGATTATCCTAATAACATTTTACGGGAGTATATAAATCACAACCCCTACAAACAACAATATCAGTAAAACAACTACCCAAGCATAGGAATTAGAGTAAAAACAGTAAAACAAGGTTAGTACTTTCTAATTAAAATTATTATTCAGAGCAAGTGCACAAATTTCCTAATAAATTTAACAACATTTTCACATTCTATAAACATTTTTATAATATTTTTATAACAACATTTTCACATTCTATAAATATTTTTATAATATTTTTATAACATTCAATTAGTAATCCTATACAAAATCTATTTCTTATTCTAAATCTACTACTAAACCTAGACTTTCCACACATTTGTTGTAAATTATAAATTATAATTCTTTGATTGACTAGTAAGGAGATCTAATTAATCAGTTAATTTACTGAAACAAATTTAAAGGAGTACAAATAATTCAACATAATTTCTTAACATTTCATAAATTTAACATATTTTCTAAACAATCCAATAAAATACCTAACACTAGTCAGACATACCTACCTACAATATCAAATTGTAATTTTATTATAAAACTCCAATTTCACAAATCTTCCTCCTTAAAATTCTAATCAGATTATCACATACCAATGAATTAATTGATAACAACTCAACACCAATCTTCCATTTGCAATTTATTACTAAGGTATGTTAAAACTTAAATTCAAAATCCAAATTTGTTTAATACACATTACACAAATTGGACATTTAACTCACTAAGAGGGAAGTAGATTTTATCCTAAATAAAAACATTACTAATTTCCTCCTCATAAATTTCTTCGCTTCATTACAAACAAGTAATATTTTGGGAATGATAAAAATAGTAAGTCCAGTAGCTGTCTAGCTCTAATAAATCTTCGAAGTTAAAGATAGCTTATACAAACAATTTTTAGTCCACAAAGAAGGAAATATAGATAATTAATTAAAACACATAAATAATTCAACAAATTTCTCAGACCATATCACAATATTTCTTGAATTAGTTAACCATACCCACTCACTATTCGTACACATGATTGTAAATCTGATAAATTACCACATTTTATAGAAAATCCGTTGAAAAGACTCCGTGGCTGGAGCGAAACGGCCGGAAAAGCCCAGTAGGAGCCTTAACGGCATCCCAAATATATATCCTAAATCTGTAATAAAGTTAATAAAATCAAAGCATAACATTCCCTAACCACACGAACCTATTCATACCGTTGAATACGATTCCACTCAAACATCCATTACCAGTTACCGGGAAGGTAATGGAACATAATATACACAAATCTTGATAATTAAATGAACTAAGTTTAATTAAATGCAACTACATTCACATAGTAAACAGACCATAATAAATAAACTAACATATATTTATAATGGATACATATCCTTATTCCAATCATTTTGCTCTTAATATTTGAAGACGGTGATGAACATACGTGTAACTTTCATAAATATTCATTTACTCTGGTTCATGTGATCAACTCTGATCTCAGGCACTTAGCCAAACAACTAATGAGTAATAGGATTCGTGCACCTATAGGCTCACACCAACATCATATATATTTCATGAAGTATAGCATATGCTTATAGGCTCACACCATAACATCATGTGTATTTCGATGGAGTATAGTATGTGCTTTAGTCTCCTGCACTTATAGCATTTATGCGAAAAATAATCTAAATGATTCCGCTCCTTAAAAATGGGCATAGCTCGAACAATGTCACTTCAAACTGGTAATAGATCGGTAGTATACGTAATAAACTCACTTATTACTGACTACTACGGGTTTACCTAGTTCTGTTAAAAGTAGACCTTGTTGTTGAGATATAGATCCGGGAGGGTAAACACTCAAACAATTTGGTTGTGAGTACAAACCACCTCTAACCCAGGCTGAATGCAGTGGGTGAAGAAGTGAACACATCAGCTGATAGTCTGATAATTGAGGACATTATACATAGGATATTTAGATGAATTGTTAAATAACACAGATATGTGGTTCATTGCTGACTCTAAATGTACGCATGAGCATCATACTAAGCATAGAAAATAATAACACATATTTTCATATAATCCTGTCATAATCCCATAATTATATGATATTTACTACATACATATATATAATTATCAAATCAAATAATTCAATAGCCAAACACTGACATGTTAGTAATAATAGATTCAAATACTATTAATGTCAGCTGACATAGGCTAATCCTAACTTCACTACCCATCATAGACCTACACGGCATAACATACCTACATCATAAACTTAGCACCTAGATAATTAATAACCCTACATATTAGTGTAGATTCAACTAAATAACTTACACAAGTCAAACAATAAACTTGTTAAGATTATAAAGTAATAATCTATTAACACTACAGGTACCATATCCATTCAGCATGAGAAATCATTGCTAAATAATATTCATTTAAATATGGCCCTACCAAAATAATTCACCATACATGGCAGCTCAACTCCAAACTGTCATATGGTATTGGAAACTTTCCCATACACACCAAGTCTTCCGCGAATAGTTATCTGGAAAGCATAACATCAAAACAATAGAAGAACGAGTACAGAACAAAACAAGTCAAGATAACTTGACCCACTTACCTACTTGTAGGCATTTAACTCGGTAATAGTAATATTCTAATTGGAACAAATTTAAAAGTTCAAGTTAATATTTAGAACAAATTTAAAAGTTCAAAAGTGTTCCCGGGTTAGTGTTTATAAACTCAAAATTAATTTCAATATTTTCATACCAACTTAAAATTACAGACATAAGTGAAAATACAAACACCAGATAATCCTGGTTGTCTCAGATAAATGTTTACCAGCTTGGATCATCCGAATAATATTTTACCGAAAAATCCTGATTATCCCAGAGGAAATATTCACCAGCGTGGATTATCCTAATAACATTTTACGGGAGTATATAAATCACAATCCCTACAAACAACAATATCAGTAAAACAACTACCCAAGCATAGGAATTAGAGTAAAAACAGTAAAACAAGGTTAGTACTTTCTAATTAAAATTATTATTCAGAGCAAGTGCACAAATATCCTAATGAATTTAACAACATTTTCACATTCTATAAACATTTTTATAATATTTTTATAACAACATTTTCACATTCTATAAATATTTTTATAATATTTTTATAACATTCAATTAGTAATCCTATACAAAATCTATTTCTTATTCTAAATCTACTACTAAACCTAGACTTTCCACACATATGTTGTAAATTATAAATTATAATTCTTTGATTGACTAGTAAGGAGATCTAATTAATCAGTTAATTTACTGAAACAAATTTAAAGGAGTACAAATAATTCAACATAATTTCTTAACATTTCATAAATTTAACATATTTTCTAAACAATCCAATAAAATACCTAACACTAGTCAGACATACCTACCTACAATATCAAATTGTAATTTTATTATAAAACTCCAATTTCACAAATCTTCCTCCTTAAAATTCTAATAAGATTATCACATACCAATGAATTAATTGATAACAACTCAACACCAATCTTCCATTTGCAATTTATTACTAAGGTATGTTAAAACTTAAATTCAAAATCCAAATTTGTTTAATACACATTACACAAATTGGACATTTAACTCACTAAGAGGGAAGTAGATTTTATCCTAAATAAAAACATTACTAATTTCCTCCTCATAAATTTCTTCGCTTCATTACAAACAAGTAATATTTTGCTAATGATAAAAATAGTAAGTCCAGTAGCTGTCTAGCTCTAATAAATCTTCGAAGTTAAAGATAGCTTATACAAACAATTTTTAGTCCACAAAGAAGGAAATATAGATAATTAATTAAAACACATAAATAATTCAACAAATTTCTCAGACCATATCACAATATTTCTTGAATTAGTTAACCATACCCACTCACTATTCGTACACATGTTTGTACATCTGATAAATTACCACATTTTATAGAAAATCCGTTGAAAAGACTCCGTGGCTGGAGCGAAACGTCCGGAAAAGCCCAGTAGGAGCCTTAACGGCATCCCAAATATATATCCTAAATCTGTAATAAAGTTAATAAAATCATAGCATAACATTCCCTAACCACACGAACCTATTCATATCGTTGAATACGATTCCACTCAAACATCCATTACCAGTTACCGGGAAGGTAATGGAACATAATATACACAAATCTTGATAATTAAATGAACTAAGTTTAATTAAATGCAACTACATTCACATAGTAAACAGGCCATAATAAATAAACTAACATATATTTATAATGGATACATATCCTTATTCCAATCATTTTGCTCTTAATATTTGAAGACGGTGATGAACATACGTGTAACTTTCATAAATATTCATTTACTCTGGTTCATGTGATCAACTCTGATCTCAGGCACTTAGCCAAACAACTAATGTGTAATAGGATTCATGCACCTATAGGCTCACACCAACATCATATATATTTCAGTGAAGTATAGCATATGCTTATAGGCTCACACCATAACATCATGTGTATTTCGATGAAGTATAGTATGTGCTTTAGCCTCCTGCACTTATAGCATTTATGCGAAAAATAATCTATAGCATTTATGCTAAAGATAATCATAAAAGATTAACCATTAACACTACCTTCAACTATGAGTCCATGAACAATAAATAATTTGTTAAGCTAAGTGAAATAAATTAAATAAAGTATTACTAAATAGAATATTACACACAATCCTAAGTCTGGTTCAGGTTGGCCCATGCTCAACCCATACACAACATAATGGAGGAATGGAAAGTTGTGCACCATTCCACCACATAACTATCATATATATTATTAAAACAATAATATAGCATTATTATCTAACAATAATATAGCATGTCATTAAAACCCCTGCGCCTACTCTACAGAGTGTAGTAATACACAATGTAAAGAAAGTTTATGCTTTAACGCTCCGTAAAATGGGCATCACCTGATCCTGTCATTAACAGTCCTGGCTTGACATTGGTTAAAAGTGGAATGGTGGCTTTTTCCTGGTGTCTCGCTGGTTTGGTGTGACGGGAAAGGGGGATAGATCCGGGAGGGTAAACAAATTTAACAATTCTAACCATTTCAATGTAAGGGTGAGGTAACCCAACCTGAGCTATGATTGGTATAAAATTTAAATTATGAAACCATACAACCATAATTATAATACAAGATATTGTTCATGGACATCATATTTGATACTAATTAACATCATAATTGATACTAATTAACACCACATAACTAAAACATCTCAGACCATATCACATCAATTCTTGAATTAGTTAACTATACCCACCTACCTTTGTACACATGTTTGTACATCTGATAAATTACCACATTTTATAGCAAAACCGTTGAAAAGACTCCGTGGCTGGAGCGAAACGTCCGGAAAAGCCCAGTAGGAGCCTTAACGGCATCCCAAATATATATCCTAAATCTGTAATAAAGTTAATAAAATCATAGCATAACATTCCCTAACCACGAACCTATTCATACCGTTGAATACGATTCTACTCAAACATCCATTACCAGTTACCGGGAAGGTAATGGAACATAATATACACTAGTCTTGATAATTAAATAAACTAAGTTTAATTAAATGCAACTACATTCACATAGTAAACAAGCCATAATAAATAAACAAACATATATTTATAATGGATACATATCCTTATTCCAATCATTTTACTCTTAATATTTGGAGACGGTGATGAACATGCATGTAACTTTCATAAATAATCATTTACTGTGGTTCATGTGGTCAACTCTGATCTCAGGCACTTAGCCAAACAACTAATGTGTAATAGGATTCATGCACCTATAGGCTCACACCAACATCATATATATTTCAGTGAAGTATAGCATATGCTTATAGGCTCACACCATAACATCATGTGTATTTCGATGAAGTATAGTATGTGCTTTAGCCTCCTGCACTTATAGCATTTATGCGAAAAATAATCTATAGCATTTATGCGAAAAATAATCATAAAAGATTAACCATTAACACTACCTTCAACTATGAGTCCATGAACAATAAATAATTTGTTAAGCTAAGTGAAATAAATTAAATAAAGTATTACTAAATAGAATATTACACACAATCCTAAGTCTGGTTCAGGTTGGCCCATGCTAAACCCATACACAACATAATGGAGGAATGGAAAGTTGTGCATCATTCCACCACATAACTATCATATATATTATTAAAACAATAATATAGCATTATTATCTAACAATAATATAGCATGTCATTAAAACCCCTGCACCTACTCTACAGAGTGTAGTAATACACAATGTAAAGAAAGTTTATGCTTTAACGCTCCGCAAAATGGGCATCACCTGATCCTGTCATTAACAGTCCTGGCTTGACATTGGTTAAAAGTGGAATGGTGGCTTTTTCCTGGTGTCTCGCTGGTTTGGTGTGACGGGAAAGGGGGATAGATCCGGGAGGGTAAACAAATTTAACTATTCTAAGCATTTCAATGTAAGGGTGAGGTAACCCAACCTGTGCTTTGATTGGTATAAAATTTAAATTATGAAACCATACAACCATAATTATAATACAAGATATTGTTCATGGACATCATATTTGATACTAATTAACATCATAATTGATACTAATTAACACCACATAACTAAAACATCTCAGACCATATCACATCAATTCTTGAATAAGTTAACTATACCCACCTACCTTTGTACACATGTTTGTACATCTGATAAATTACCTCATTTTATAGCAAAACCGTTGAAAAGACTCCGTGGCTGGAGCGAAACGTCCGGAAAAGCCCAGTAGGAGCCTTAACGGCATCCCAAATATATATCCTAAATCTGTAATAAAGTTAATAAAATCATAGCATAATATTCCCTAACCACGAACCTATTCATACCGTTGAATACGATTCCACTCAAACATCCATTACCAGTTACCGGGAAGGTAATGGAACATAATATACACTAGTCTTGATAATTAAATAAACTAAGTTTAATTAAATGCAACTACATTCACATAGTAAACAAGCCATAATAAATAAACAAACATATATTTATAATGGATACATATCCTTATTCCAATCATTTTACTCTTAATATTTGGAGACGGTGATGAACATGCATGTAACTTTCATAAATAATCATTTACTGTGGTTCATGTGGTCAACTCTGATCTCAGGCACTTAGCCAAACAACTAATGAGTAATAGGATTCGTGCACCTATAGGCTCACACCAACATCATATATATTTCAGTGAAGTATAGCATATGCTTATAGGCTCACACCATAACATCATGTGTATTTCGATGAAGTATAGTATGTGCTTTAGCCTCCTGCACTTATAGCATTTATGCGAAAAATAATCTATAGCATTTATGCTAAAAATAATCATAAAAGATTAACCATTAACACTACCTTCAACTATGAGTCCATGAACAATAAATAATTTGTTAAGCTAAGTGAAATAAATTAAATAAAGTATTACTAAATAGAATATTACACACAATCCTAAGTCTGGTTCAGGTTGGCCCATGCTAAACCCATACGCAACATAATGGAGGAATGGAAAGTTGTGCACCATTCCACCACATAACTATCATATATATTATTAAAACAATAATATAGCATTATTATCTAACAATAATATAGCATGTCATTAAAACCCCTGCACCTACTCTACAGAGTGTAGTAATACACAATGTAAAGAAAGTTTATGCTTAAACGCTCCGCAAAATGGGCATCACCTGATCCTGTCATTAACAGTCCTGGCTTGACATTGGTTAAAAGTGGAATGGTGGCTTTTTCCTGGTGTCTCGCTGGTTTGGTGTGACGGGAAAGGGGGATAGATCCGGGAGGGTAAACAAATTTAGCAATTCTATCCATTTCAATGTAAGGGTGAGGTAACCCAACCTGTGCTTTGATTGGTATAAAATTTAAATTATGAAACCATACAACCATAATTATAATACAAGATATTGTTCATGGACATCATATTTGATACTAATTAACATCATAATTGATACTAATTAACACCACATAACTAAAACATCTCAGACCATATCACATCAATTCTTGAATTAGTTAACTATACCCACCTACCTTTGTACACATGTTTGTAGATCTGATAAATTACCTCATTTTATAGCAAAACCGTTGAAAAGACTCCGTGGCTGGAGCGAAACGTCCGGAAAAGCCCAGTAGGAGCCTTAACGGCATCCCAAATATATATTCTAAATCTGTAATAAAGTTAATAAAATCATAGCATAACATTCCCTAACCACACGAACCTATTCATAACGTTGAATACGATTCCACTCAAACATCCATTACCAGTTACCGGGAAGGTAATGGAACATAATATACACAAATCTTGATAATTAAATGAACTAAGTTTAATTAAATGCAACTACATTCACATAGTAAACAGGCCATAATAAATAAACTAACATATATTTATAATGGATACATATCCTTATTCCAATCATATTGCTCTTAATATTTGAAGACGGTGATGAACATACGTGTAACTTTCATAAATATTCATTTACTCTGGTTCATGTGATCAACTCTGATCTCAGGCACTTAGCCAAACAACTATTTCGATGGAGTATAGTATGTGCTTTAGCCTCCTGCACTTATAGCATTTATGCGAAAAATAATCTAAATGAATCCGCTCCTTAAAAATGGGCATAGCTCGAACAATGTCACTTCAAACTGGTAATAGATCGGTAGTATACGTAATAAACTCACTTATTACTGACTACTACGGGTTTACCTAGTTCTGTTAAAAGTAGACCTTGTTGTTGAGATATAGATCCGGTAGGGTAAACACTCAAACAATTTGGTTGTGAGTACAAACCACCTATAACCCAGGCTGAATGCAGTGGGTGAAGAAGTGAACACATCAGCTGATAGCCTGATAATTGAGGACATTATACATAGGATATTTAGATGAATTGTTAAATAACACAGATATGTGGTTCATTGCTGACTCTAAATGTACACATGAGCTTCATACTAAGGATAGAAAATAATAACACATATTTTCATATAATCCTGTCATAATCCCATAATTATATGATATTTACTACATACATATATATAATTATCAAATCAAATAATTCAATAGCCAAACACTGACATGTTAGTAATAATAGATTCAAATACTATTAATGTCAGCTGACATAGGCTAATACTAACTTCACTACCCATCATAGACCTACACGGCACAACATACCTACATCATAAACTTAGCACCTAGATAATTAATACCCCTACATATTAGTGTAGATTCAACTAAATAACTTACACAAGTCAAACAATAAACTTGTTAAGATTATAAAGTAATAATCTATTAACACTACAGGTACCATATCCATTCAGTACGAGAAATCATTGCTAAATAATATTCATTTAAATATGGCCCTACCAAAATAATTCACCATACATGGCAGCTCAACTCCAAACTGTCATATGGTATTGGAAATTTTCCCATACACAGCAAGTCTTCCACGAATAGTTATCTGGAAAGCATAACATCAAAACAATAGAAGAACGAGTACAGAACAAAACAAGTCAAGATAACTTGACCCACTTACCTACTTGTAGGCATTTAACTCGGTAATAGTAATATTCTAATTGGAACAAATTTAAAAGTTCAAGTTAATATTTAGAACAAATTTAAAAGTTCAAAAGTGTTCCCGGGTTAGTGTTTATAAACTCAAAATTAATTGCAATATTTTCATACCAACTTAAAATTACAGTCATAAGTGAAAATACAAACACCAGATAATCCTGATTGTCTCAGATAAATGTTTACCAGCTTGGATCATCCGAATAATATTTTACCGAAAAATCCTGATTATCCCAGAGGAAATATTCACCAGCGTGGATTATCCTAATAACATTTTACGGGAGTATATAAATCACAACCCCTACAAACAACAATATCAGTAAAACAACTATCCAAGCATAGGAATTAGAGTAAAAACAGTAAAACAAGGTTAGTACTTTCTAATTACAATTATTATTCAGAGCAAGTGCACAAATTTCCTAATAAATTTAACAACATTTTCACATTCTATAAACATTTTTATAATATTTTTATAACAACATTTTCACATTCTATAAATATTTTTATAATATTTTTATAACATTCAATTAGTAATCCTATACAAAATCTATTTCTTATTCTAAATCAACTACTAAACCTAGACTTTCCACACATATGTTGTAAATTATAAATTATAATTCTTTGATTGACTAGTAAGGAGATCTAATTAATCAGTTAATTTACTGAAACAAATTTAAAGGAGTACAAATAATTCAACATAATTTCTTAACATTTCATAAATTTAACATATTTTCTAAAATACCTAACACTAGTCAGACATACCTACCTACAATATCAAATTGTAATTTTATTATAAAACTCCAATTTCACAAATCTTCCTCCTTAAAATTCTAATCAGATTATCACATACCAATGAATTAATTGATAACAACTCAACACCAATCTTCCATTTGCAATTTATTACTAAGGTATGTTAAAACTTAAATTCAAAATCCAAATTTGTTTAATACACATTACACAAATTGGACATTTAACTCACTAAGAGGGAAGTAGATTTTATCCTAAATAAAAACATTACTAATTTCCTCCTCATAAATTTCTTCGCTTCATTACAAGCAAGTAATATTTTGGTAATGATAAAAATAGTAAGTCCAGTAGCTGTTTAGCTCTAATAAATCTTCGAAGTTAAAGATAGCTTATACAAACAATTTTTAGTCCACAAAGAAGGAAATATAGATAATTAATTAAAACACATAAATAATTCAACAAATTTCTCAGACCATATCACAATATTTCTTGAATTAGTTAACCATACCCACTCACTATTCGTACACATGTTTGTGCATCTGATAAATTACCACATTTTATAGAAAATCCGTTGAAAAGACTCCGTGGCTGGAGCGAAACGTCCGGAAAAGCCCAGTAGGAGCCTTAACGGCATCCCAAATATATATCCTAAATCTGTAATAAAGTTAATAAAATCATAGCATAACATTCCCTAACCACACGAACCTATTCATACCGTTGAATACGATTCTACTCAAACATCCATTACCAGTTACCGGGAAGGTAATGGAACATAATATACACAAATCTTGATAATTAAATGAACTAAGTTTAATTAAATGCAACTACATTCACATAGTAAACAGGCCATAATAAATAAACTAACATATATTTATAATGTATACATATCCTTATTCCAATCATTTTACTCTTAATATTTGAAGACGGTGATGAACATACATGTAACTTTCATAAATAATCATTTACTCTGGTTCATGTGATCAACTCTGATCTCAGGCACTTAGCCAAACAACTAATGAGTAATAGGCTCACACCAACATCATATATATTTCATGAAGTATAGCATATGCTCATAGGCTCACACCATAACATCATGTGTATTTCGATGGAGTATAGTATGTGCTTTAGCCTCCTGCACTTATAGCATTTATGCGAAAAATAATCTAATTGTAATGCAGTTCCGACAGCGTCCGTTTCAATAAAAATGTGTGAACAACTGTCGATATTACTGAATTTAAACAATGCTTGTCGAGAATGATTTGATGCGGGCACGGGCCTGATATCAGAAAAAAAATGCGCAAGGCAATGACGAACTGACTTTGGGGATGGATTTCAGAATTTTGAAAGAAGTCACTTAGAATACGTAGATTCTTCCCATATACGAGTTCCGCAGGTGCTGCCTTAAGAAGAAGAATATCAGTTGTCAATTTTAACCTGGATTACAGTCCCAATCTTTTTCAATAATTATATTCGTCATTTGTTGTTTTGTGACCTAGACTATCTCAGTGTTGTAGTTTCGATTGTTGCTTTCTGTGAAATTGGAGACTTTACTCTGGGCTTTTTCCCTGAGAAATTGTGATAATTTGATTGCGTGACGGTCACGACTGCTGGAGCCGGCAGGAGAAGTGAAGTATCATAGTTTCTGGATTGAACTGAATTACCGAACAACATCAGTGTTATTTATTTTATATTATTGTGGTCAATGCTGATATTGTTTTGACTATTGTTTTGATTTTTGATTTATTATTTATTATTGCTCATAGTGTTTTTGACAGACGTACTTTATCCATACTCATTGTCGCGCCATCTGACTGTGAATATAGTTTTCGCGTCTAATCCCAGATACTATCCTTTTTTATAATTCAGGGTTGTAACTCACTTTCTTTTATATACATACTGATAATTAGTAGTGTACACTATTGTGATGTGTTTTTGAAAAGATTTTTATTTTTATTTTTTTTTATTTTATTTTTTTGCTGTGATATTTCTCTCGATTTGTTTTTCTGTGATATTCTCTTCTTTTATCTGTGATATTTTAATCAAACTCATTTGTTAGCTGTTATTTATTTGTTAGTTTGATTCTATTTATTGACACTGTTATCATGTCACATATCTGCTCAGTCTTTAGCGATGAAATATGTAACGACGAAATTTCCTGCGATGGTATCTGCGCTAGGGTTTACCACCCTTCTTGTATTAAGCATTCTAAGCGTAATGCCAATTTCGAAGCCAGTTTCACATGCCAGGACTCTACCGATATTATACCCTGCCACGTTTTAAAGGCTTTATCGCTAGCAACTGGCAATATGGACAATGCAATATCTGCATTCAACACAGCTACCTCTGACTTTGCTTTCTTGGCCACCAAGATAAAATACATTTCTGACAATTGGCATCAAATTGTTGACATGCATGCCGAGATTCGCTATCTAACTGACAAAATTGATAAATTTACAAATAGCTACGATTGTTTGCAATCAAATAATGAAGTTATTCTTCAAAAGTCCGTGTCTTCCTTTCATAAATTAAATGTTTTAACTGACTCAGTGAATTATTTAAATTCCAATATTCTGTCCTCTGATCAAGCTCAACCCTTATCACTTGGACCATTTCTAGATTTAGTAGAGACTGGCATAAATGACATTAAAAAGGACATTCATAATCTGACTTTTTTCAGTAAGGAAATGAAGAACACTATTAATGCTGTTGTTAACAACATAAATGAGCATAAGGACAAGTTGGACCCTCTACAATCACAGGACCAACTACATGAACCTCCTCAGTCATTGCCACCTATTAACTCTCAGCGACAACTTCGATTGCAACAACAATTACTTAGAAGTCGCAATAGGAATAACGAGACTGACTTGCGCCGTCAACTCCATTTTCATTTGTCTCCTGACTCTAAACAAACATGCGATGACCTGGAGCACCATGAAAATTTGCTTCAAAACCTGCAGCGGAACGAAAATCATTCGCTGCAACCGCAGATGGTACAATCACAGATTGATCTTCATCAACAGCAGCAACTACAACATCAGCAGCAACAGCAGTAGCAACAACGACACCATAAACACCAAAGACAGCAACGAAAGCCACGGGCACATGAACAGGGGCCGCGCCCTAACAAGCAGTATCAAAAGCCGGAGCAACAATTCCAGCTGCAGCAACAACATCAACAGCACCCTCAGCGTCAGCAGCAGCATCACCAGCAATTGCAGCAGCTACAGCAACCGCAGTTACAACGGCAACTACTGGATCATCAATCCTTACATTCTGCCGCACAGGAATTAGAATCTGTTGCTTCGTCTCGGACTTTGGTTGCTGATAGTACCCCCACCAACGATACCTCGCCTGCAGTTGGAGATGCTGCTGAGTTGCGGCCAGCCAGGCTTCCTAAATGTATTTTCGTCTCTAGAGTATATCCTGACACCACTGAAGACGAAATTATTAAGCACATTTCATTACGTGTCGGCACTCCGAGCTCTTTGATTGGCTGCAAGAAATTATCTACTCGACATGCTCACGAGAAACGCTCATTTTCTGCGTCCTTCAGGATTTTAGTTCCGGAAAATCTGTTTCAGGCGGTGCTTTCTCCTGATATATGGCCCTGCAATTCCATTCTGCGTGGATTTATTCCTAAGGGACGTTCCGGATCTTCTAGTATGGCAACAAACTTGTCAGCGAAATCTCGGTCTACTACGCCAACGTAACTGGTCTTCGCTCTAAGACGACTCGCCTTTTTACAAGTTCGACGAATTCCTGCTTCGACGTGGTCTGCTTGACCGAGACATGGCTGTGTGGGAAGATCGCTGATGAAGAGCTTTTTGGTCCCGCGTTCTTGTTGTTTCGCCGTGACCGCCATCGTCTGTCTCTGGATGCTCCTGTTGGAGGTGGAGTACTTTCTGCTGTTCGTCGCGACCTTCTTTGTTTCTTGGTTGACTTTGTTGATTCCGGTGATCTGGAGTTTATTTGTGTGGCTCTGAGGCTTTCACACAAAACCGTATATATTGCTACAGTTTATATCCCTCCATGCCCATCTGCTGATATATTTGATTAGTTGGCTTCATGTATAGATAGGCTTACTGAAGTTCTGGTGCCTGCCGATGAGTTGTTGCTTTTTGGTGATTTTAACCTGCCTAATGTGAGTTGGGTACACTCTCTGGACGATGAGGGCTTGCTGCCCTCTTTTTTAGCGACTCCTCAACATGCCATATCTTTTATTGACAACATTATTTCTTCAGGCCTAATGCAGTCTAGCGGTGTGACTAATGACTCTGGAAAATCTCTTGACCTGGCATTTTCGTCCGATCCCAATGGTACTCTCATTAAGCGTTGTTTAACTCCTATGGTTACTGCAACAAGTAATCATCCGGCACTACCTACAGTTTTGTTTTTTGATCCTGTAACTTCATCATCTAATGCTTCTATTAACTACGAGTATTGTTATAACTTTAAAAAAGCTGATTTTAACAAAATGAATGAATGGCTATCCGCTTGCGACTGGACCAGTGTTCTGGGTGAACGTGACATTGATAAAGCTGTGAGCTCGTTTTATGACATCCTATTTCTTTGTTTTACTCACTGTGTACCACTTGTTAGTTCGAATCATACTTCGCATTGTCAACCGTGGATCAATGGCTCTTTGAAGCATCTTAAAAATTTGAGGAATAAAGCGTGGAGGAGGTTCTGTTCCTCAAGGAGCGATGCTGATTACGTAACTTATTCTAATTTGCGTACTCAGTACATATCGTACCTAACTGATTTTTATAATGATTATATACATAGAATGAGTTCGGCCTTGCGTACGGAACCTAAGCAATTTTGGAAGTTTGTGAACTCTAAGCGCAACTGTGATGGATACCCTTCATCGTTGCGTCTTGGAAACACAGATAGTGTTGATCCCTTGGAGACTTCCAATCTTTTTGGTGACTTCTTTAAAACTGCCTTCTGTGATAATCACTGTGATATTAGTTATAACGATTTTGTCCATTTGACGAAGCTTCCGACGACTTCTCTTCAACCTGAGGACCTGTTGTTCGATGAAGCGTCTGTCTTCAAGTACATTTCAAGCATAGCTGATAGTTTTTCTATTGGTCCGGATGACGTTCCTTCCACGCTCATAAAACATTGTGCTACGTCCATCGTTTTTGTTTTGTGTTATTTATTTAATTTATCTTTAACCTGTGGTGTTTTTCCTAAACAGTGGAAGCTTTCTTTGATTATTCCTTTTCACAAGATGGGTAATAAGTGCGACATTTCTAACTACAGACCCGTCGCTAAGTTATGTTGTATTGGTAAGATATTTGAAGCCATGGCTTGCGATGTTTTGTCGTTCCACTGCAAGCCTTTCCTGCGCTCTTTTCAGCTTGGCTATACGAAGGGTAAATCTACTACGACTAATTTGTTAGAGTTTACCAATTTCTGCATTTCTGCAATTGAAAGCGGAAAGCAAGTTGATTGCATATTCACGGATTTTAGTAAAGCTTTTGACCGAATCAATCATAAAATCTTGATTCATAAGCTGACTCTTCTTGGTTTTCCTTCTGTTTTTGTCAATTGACTTCATTCTTATTTATCGGATCGTACGCAGCGCGTTATATTTCGCGAAGCTCTTTCTGACGTAATAGATAATACTTCTGGTGTTCCTCAAGGCAGCCATCTCGGACCACTGCTTTTTATTATTTTCATTAATGACGTATCTCTGATTTTGACTAATTCAAGAATACTTTGCTATGCTGACGATGCCAAAATCTTCCGTATTGTTTCTAATGAAAACGAGTGTGGAATTCTAAATTTGGACTTAGACACCTTTCATAAATGGTGTGCTATTAACTGTCTTCCTCTTAACATCAACAAATGTACTGCTATGTCCTTTTCTCGTAAAATGAGGCCATTGAACTTCAGTTATACCTTAGATGGATGCTTATTATCTAGACTTGACAAAACCAAGGACTTGGGTGTCTTCATTAATACACGTCTTTCCTTCGAGTATCATATTAATACAATCGTTGCCAGGGCTAATGCTACTGTGGGGTTTGTAAAGAGATGGTCAAAGGAGTTTAATGATCCATTCATAACGAAGGTCCTTTACTGCACATTCGTTAGACCTATTTTGGAGTATGCCAGTCCGGTCTGGTCTCCTTTTTATGCTGTATACATAAATCGTATTGAGGCTGTGCAGCGGAGATTCGTTCGTTTTGCTCTGCGTGGACTTCATTGGCATAACCCTATTATTTTACCTCCATATGTTGATAGGCTTAAACTCTTTCCATTGGATTCTCTTGAAAATAGGCGAAAAGCTTCCAGAGTTGTTTTTGCGTTTCAGTGTATACAGGGAACGACAAATTCTCCTGAGCTCCTAAATACTTTCAATATATCTATTCCTGCGCGCTCCTTGAGGAACCACGACTTCCTCGTCGTTCCTCATCATAGTACGAACTATGGTTTTCACGAGCCGATTTCATCAATGTCTCGTCTCTTTAACAACCAGTTTGATTGCATTGACTTTCATCTTTCAAAAAGTCAATTAAGAGATCAGCTTAGTTAAAGTTACTTTTCATTTTATTATTATTGTTTGTTCACTTTTGGTCATTATCATTGTTTACATATGTATATATATTTTTTTTTGTACACTTAATAGTCAGATCTTTGATCTTGAAGGTAGTTCTAAAGCCTAAAAGAAAGGTCAAATTATGGTCCATGACCTCTCTTGGTACGCCAGGAGAGAATGTTTCGGCCAAAGGAATTGTCTCAGGCCATCTGGTAAATCTATCGATGATAGTGAGGCAATATCTGAAACCCTACGAAGGAGGAAGTGGTCCAATCAAGTCTAAATGAATGACTTCGAAGCGATCTGAACATCCCTGGAAAGCTGTTAAGGGGCTTTTGCAGTGACGCAAAATTTTGCTTTGCTGACAGGCCAAGCATGCGCGACACCAAGAATTGACATCTTTGTTAATGGATGGCCAGAAATATTTTGCCGTGACCGTTTTGTTAGTTGCTCTAATGCGTGGGTGCGCTAAATTATGAACGGAAATAAAAACTTCTTTTCTAAATTGGTTTTGGTATATATGGCCTGAATTTCGAAGAAGAAACTTCACTGAACAGCTCTCTGTCTGAACCGAAGATTGGTAATTTACCAAATGTAAACTGAGGATTTTGACGAAGTTGATGAAACTCGGTATCCTCACATTGTCTTTCTGCGATGGATTCGTAATTGACTGAACCCATAAGATGTATATCCTCATTTCTAGACAGTGCGTCGGTGACAAAATTATCTTTCGCTGGTACATGTCTGATGTCAGTCGTGAATTGGCCTCTGTAGTCTAGGTGTCGCAATTCACGTGCTGATGCTTTCTCTGGTTTTTGGTGGAAAGCGTAGACCAGAGGTTTGTGGTCCGTAAACAAAACGAACGGACGTCCTTCCAAAAGGTACTGGAAATATTTGATGCGTTTGTATGCAGCAAGAAATTCTCTGTCGTAAGTACTATAGTTCCGTTGGGTATTATTCAGTTTAACTGAATAAAAGCCGCGCGGCTGCCAACCGTCATGAACTCTCTGTTGAACTGTTGCTCCAATGGCGGAATCTGATGCGTCCACCCATAAAGATTAATCAGCCGAAAGAATAGGGAAAGCCAGAAGGGCAGTTTGCGCCAATTGGTTTTTTACAAAGTCGAAGGATGTCTTAGCTTCGTCTGACCACACGACTCCTCTTGTACCGTCTTTCTTGGACCCAGTGAGATATTGGTTCAGAAAAATCTGAGCTTCTGCCTAAAAATCGTCGAAACTGTTTTACGGTCTCTGGATGTTTAAAATTTGTGATTACCTCGACTCGCTCAGGAGAGGGCTTAATGTCTTGCGGTGTGATGAGGTGTACTAAGAATTTCACTTCTTTTCGCATAAACACGCATTTCTCGATGTTGATGATTAGACCAAATTCCTGGAGTTTCCTAAAAGCTAGTTCTAGGTGAATGACATGCTCGCTTTCTGATTTTGTGCCAATCAAAATGTCGTCTAGATACACAAAACAGAAAAGCAATACTCGTAGAACGGTATGAATAAACCTTTGGAATGTCTGAGCTGCATTATAAAGCCCAAATATCATTCGTGTAAATTCAAAAAGGCCAAACGGCGTGCCAATAGCCGTTTTTGAGATGTCTTTATTATCTACTGGGATCTTGTGATAAGCTTTTTTCAAATCTAAAGTTGAAAAATAGCTACAATCCTATAAGTTGGAAATGAAGTCATGTATTAACGGTGTCGTATTTCTAAGCAGTTAAAAACACAAACTTCTTTAAATTACACTTTTTATTTCAAATTACTGTTCAGTATTGTTCAGACCGCTTTCTAATTGAAACCCGAACTGACCACACCAATTTAGTTGTGCACCACGAAAACTTGCCCACGGAACTCGGAAGTAGAATCTGACCCTCAACATATGTAATTATTATGATGCGGTAATATTCTACAACCGATGACGAGACTGCTGGCCAGTCTCACCGATAGCAAGCTGTGTGCTGTTGTAAACAAAACGGACAATGACCGTGCTCTATGCGAAGTAGCATGTTTAGTCACTGCCGCCGTAATGTAAACAATCATCAGATTATTTAGCAATAAGCGGGCACTTTACTGTGCGAAGTAAAGTGTTCCGCTATTGCTAGCTACTTTACTACCGGTACACCTGCCAGCCTGTTGCTTCCGTGTACCAGCAGGATGGGCCACAACATCTCTCCCCCTGGAAAAAACTAGTTCCCAGAGGGACCCGGTCCGGTGTGGGCACTTAGGGCATTCAATTCAAAGGCTGTAGGATTTACATTTCTTTTAATTTAATTTCTATCTAAACACAATTATAATATTCCTGACATTCCTCTTAACTATATCTTTACATCATGCATATTTTTTCTTTCTATCTTTACATACATTTTCTTTCATTTATGATCTATATCTTTAATAATTGTCTTTACATAATACATCTTTTAACAATCTTTCTTCATTTAGTTTAGTTACAGAATATAAATTTTCTTCCTCTTAATACATGTTCATAATAATTTGCTACATTTCAATTGCTGGCTTTAGTTTGTTTTTAATTAATCCATTATATTATTATTACATTTCTTTCTTTTCAAAGCAAAATATTGATCCCTTTTTTTCTTTTTTAAATATTTAGCATACATTTTTTTCTCATTGTGATTATCAGCTTTACAATTATTATTTCTATTTAATATCACTAATTTGTTTTATTTATTTTTCCTAACTATTGGTTGCCATAACCTACTTATTTACAGTACTATCTTACGTCCCATTTCCCTAACACTGCTCCTGTGCTACTCCAGCTGTACGAGCTGCATTCCAACGACAGCGGGTTAGGTGTAGGCAGATTAGCGGCTGTGGGGACTATTACTTCAATGCTAGTGTCGGGTCCTTTGTTGTCCAGTTGCGGCTCTACTTTCACTGCTCGGGTGTTTCTAGTTGACCTCAGTACGATTGGCAACGTCGATGTATTTCGATCAGTAGGGCTTGGTTCTGCTTCCGACGTCTCAGGTAGATCACAATTCCCGCTACTATTAATAGGCTGGTAAGACTTAAGAGTCCTGTCACCGATGTGGCTGCTAAGTAAATGTGGTGATGAGTCTGCTGCCTGCTGTTTTCCTCACTTTTGATGGCACTCTTCATACTTTTTATTGCGGCTTCCTCATCTCTCCATGCTCTATTAATAGAATCTGCAGCTATAAGGTGTACTTGCTGCTTCTTTTCGTGGTCCTCCTCTTCCCTTTCACGACTGGCTTCATTGCAACCAATGGTTGTAATAACTGGTGCTAGCTGCTGACATAGGAATTGCGGATGGTCGGCCAGGGTTATCAGCTGCTGACATGCTTTATACTGCTGACCATC
Source organism: Dioctria linearis (assembly GCA_963930735.1). NCBI lineage: Eukaryota > Metazoa > Arthropoda > Insecta > Diptera > Asilidae > Dioctria > Dioctria linearis. The sequence goes on along the minus strand of OZ005744.1, from coordinate 91,442,691 downwards.
CATCAAGACATACTGACGCTCGTGGTTGTTGGCTGCTAGGAATTCGGCGCCTAGATCGTATATATGGTATCCCTCTTTGTCCACTGCGGCAGGAATGGTGTAAATCTTGTAGATGTCGAAAGCTACTCATTGAGGCTGGGGGATATCAACTCGGATAAGAATATGCTGCTGACTCTGGATTGCCTTCACCTTAGCAATCTGCGTTAGTAGCTGAAAATCCAAGAAATGCTCGGCCAAATGCAGTTGTCTCGTGGCGTTTCTCATAATATCGGTGAGCTCCCGAGCATGGAGTATCATAGAATGGAGCTTTCCCACACTCAATGAGACCAAATTGTTCATATAGGTTTGCTGCATATCGCTTATTTCTCTCAATTGTAGAGTCATTAGTGTAATAATTTCGTTCAAATCTACCCACCGTTGCAACGTTGATATTTCTCCGGCTTGACTTTGGTGTGCTGCGATGATAACGGACAACTTATTCTTTAATTCCTCTCCCTCTGCCGCAGCTTGAAGTCGTGACGTGTTGAACAGATCGAACGTTGATTTTATTACGGTAGTCTGGTGCTCTAACAAGTTGAAGTAGCGATTCTCTCTTCCGTTAAGATCTTCTAGCTCTGCATATATATTTTCGGAATCCGCATGGTCCATAGTTCCAAAAACAGTCTTAGATAGCGCGCCTACTCCATCAAGGAATGACCTTTTTCCCCGCCTCAAAGCATCCGTATGGGTGTGGTGGGTGAGTTCCTCATCTTGTCGTTTAATCTTAGTAATCCAGCTTCCTACTTCCCTCACGGCCACTGCACATCTGGTCCCGAACTCGGTCTGCTTTACCTCTGCGCAAAGTTGTTTGACCAAACTGCTACAGTGTTCAGCGAATCCCAGTTCCTCTGATAAATCAGGTATCTCAAATTTGGACAATACAGTCCAGTGCTTCGTGTTGAAGTTGACCTGGCCAAGGCGTTCAAAAAGTACTCCGGACTGCTCGATGGATCGTATGCTGTAGCCTGACTTTTCTGCACACTGCACAGCCACCACTGCCAAAAATATTATTGCGACAGCTCTCATCGTCTTAAACCTACTTAACTTCGCTAAATGGCAACCTTCCTAACCTACTACTATTTTTATTAGAAAAAACAAAACAATTACTTAATTAATTTACCTTCACTTTTTCATGTAAGTATAATATCTAAGCAAAGACTTAATTAATTCAATATTATCTAAATATATTTTCCTAATATTATATATTATCTAAATATTTTTTTTCTTGTTCTTATTTACCTTTTCTTGAACTTTTTATTGTTTTTTATTACATCCCTTTTCTTACTTTATTTTGATCTTCTATTTTTTTTTTGTTTTTTTACCCTTTTTGTCTACTCTTATATGTCCAGCCCCCTTGTTTTTTTTTATAATTCTCCCGCTTAACCAGGTTCTAGGTTTCATCCCCGTTGATTTTCTTCTCGGACCAATAAATCGCTCTTCTCTAGGGCTGTAGTGGTGGTATGCCTATTGCTCTGTAAAATATATACAAAACTTTATCATTATTTGTATACTATACTGCGAATATATTTAAATTATTCTTCAAATTTTTTTATGCGGTTTGTATTTATACGCTTGAGCTCCTTCTCTTGAAGTATAGTTACGTTCTCGGGACTATGAACGTAAATTACCTCATACGGACCTTTAAAAATTGACGATAATTTTCCTGCACGAGCTGGATCCCTTACCAAAACCTTTTCACCGACATGTATAACGACGGCCTTGGCTGACTTATCGTAATATTTTTTGGCGGATATTTTATTTCGTATTAGATTCACTCTTGCTAGCTCAAACGCTTTCTGTAATTTGAACCGCAAAGCTGTATGATACTTGTCCGCGATATATATTGATTCAGGTTTTCGCCTTACACTACTCGGGATTTCTGACACAAACCGAATAGGGTCTCCATATGTGTCATATGTGTCGGAGTGCACCGAGTTATTATATGTATGAGCCGCTGTTCTCAAAAATTCGTCCCATTTTTGTGGTTCCTGATCTACAATGCTTCTTAAATAATTTTCAGTAGCGCTGAGGTATTTGAAAAGCATTTTCAAATCATCAACTTTTTCTTTTTTCAGGGGTACTGAAAATGGTTCACTTGGTAACCGGCTCAATGGCATGTTCATTCGGTGACCTTTATTCCACCTTTTAGCAAACAAAATTTTGACCACACATTACTAGCAGAAACTTGCGATACTTGAATGCTACTACTTCCTTTAATATAAGCAAAACGTTTGTATTTTGTAACGGCAAACCTTTCTCCTTTTGATGTAATTGTTTTTTTGAAAAAGGATGCAAAATGCCCCGAAAAATCAAAAAACGAAATGTCTGGAAATACCACTATATTATTTTTTTCTTTGAAGGCGTCAATCCAATCATCCGGCACACCTTTCCTTCCTTCTTTTTATTTTTCCAAGTTGAGCGAAGTCTGGTCGCATGGTAGGAATGAATGTCCACGCGTTGGAAAAAGCTGGTAAATCACCTTAAATCTAGTGGTGTTTACAAGAGCTGTTAGAAAGTGAACCATCGCGTGATTCCTCTTTTGCCCTGTGCAACCGTCGCTGAATAGATATAAGGTATTACAAGTAGAACTAACAGTATTATTAATGAAGTGGAGCATACAGGACAGAACCTCGTTTACTCCATGCTTTGCGTCACACTCATTCCATATGTAAAAGTAAGGTTTGTCTTCGATCACAGAAAATCTATGGATACCGAAGGTGTAAACCCACAGTTGCCTTAAGTAAAATATTTCGTTCACTGGTAAATGAGGAACTGGAACTTGTTGCATAAAGTCAAAAACTAGGCATTCAATATCTTCACTCTGCATTTCTAAGTTTTTTGCTTCATTAAGTCTTGTGTAAAATGCATTCGCCCTAGTCTTACGAACTTTTAGTTGATTGTCGAGGGATTTTAGTCGCACGGGTGATGGGTTATTCAATTTTTTAGCTTTAATTTCTTCACAAATATTGCAAACATCAGTCTTTGGCCTTCCAAAACTATAGTTAAAGTTTTCATTGTAATAGTTCCGGTATATGTGTAATTTAACTACGCAGCATACTACTTCCTGGTCACCTCCTTCCTTGATAGTAGTTAAACTATGACAGCACCAGATCACTTTTTAAGCCTCCAGGATTTCGCCACAGATGGCGCCACCGTCGCTAGGTGGTTTGAGCCCATGCTAAATGTGTGTATTGGTTTGTGTCTTGGATACACCATTGCGCCTTGGATGCACCATGTGTTGCGCCTAAATGTAGGCTTTTGGTTCCATTGAGTTTCGACTGCGCCCTAGCGGGATTAATTGGTACTACCGGGATGTATCATTTGATCGCAGTCGAGACTCAATGAAACCAAAAGCCTACATTTAGGCGCAACACATATCTATTTAAGAAAACCGTAGTACGGGAGCATGCTGTTAGTACCGGCTAATGCCGCTAGGGTGCAGTCAAGACTGCACCCTAGCGGCATTAGCCGGTACTAACAGCATGCTCCCGTACTACGGTTTTCTTAAATAGATATGTGTTGCGCCTAAATGTAGGCTTTTGGTTTCATTGAGTCTCGACTGCGCCCTAGCGGGATTAATCGGTATTACCGGGATGTGTCATTTGGTCTTGACTGCGCCCTAGCGGCATTAGCAGGTACTACCAGCATGCTCCCGTACTACGATTTCCTTAAATAGATATGTGTGTGTACATTAAAACAACAATATCATATTAAAGTTGCTACAACGTTTTGCGGTGAGTTTATTAAAGAAACTGGTGATAATGACATTAAGTACTTCCAAGCAAGAACTGCCCCAATCAGTGTGGAGGATAATTTGAATGAGTGGTATAAATTAAATATATACGACCCAATACTCACTCAACTAGAAGAGTTTCAAGAGAAAGATAGTGGTTGGGCTCTGCATTCTATAATACATTTAGCGGTGCATATCAACAAGTTTGAGCCGATTCGGGGATCATTTTATATACCTCTGCCGAAGGAGATTGCTTTAAAGCAAGCTTGCATTAATGTGAAAAATAATCATGAAGCATGCCTCGCGTGGGCAATAACATCAGCGCTATATCCTGCAAATATTAACACCAATAGGATCTCATCAAGGCTACAATTTGACCATGATTCAGCTTCGATAAGAATATGGTAATTTTATCTTCGGAATATTGGTGTGGTGGGCCTAATTTTTCTTACTATTAATGAAAGTGAATAAACAAGACTTGTCAATAAATCACTTGGCTGATGAATATTGCAAGTTGTATGGAAGATTATAATTAACTGTGTGTAAACAGTAAAGAAGAAGATTTCTGGTAACTGTATGTTCCATACATAATCTTACAGGCGGAAGAAAATTTTACAAGAATCTGGTAACTGCATTTCCTTATAAACCTTATATAAACCGTATATAAACCTTATATAAATTCATATGTTCTAGATGAAATCACATTCTATGATATCTGAAAATAGATAGCAGCAAAATGAAAGGCTATACAAATTTGGTGGCAGTTTGTTCTATACAAAATCTAATAATCAGAAGAAGATTTTATAAGAATCTGGTAACATGTTCAGTTCACAATTTAAAAAGTAGAAGAAAATTGTATAAGAATGTGGTAATAGTATGTTCGGTACAAAATCTAACAAGCGGAAGAAAATTTTATAAGAATCTGGTAAGGATCCGGTAACAGTATGTACCATACAAAATCTAACAGACAAAGATAATTTTATTAGAATCTGGTAACAGTTTGTTCAAAACAAAATGATGTGTAAGCCTTATATAAATCCACATGTTCTATATAAAAAATCGGGATATAAATTTTTGTTAGAAAAAGTTAGTTAGAGTATATAGCGATTTTAAAAATTAATGTCCCCAAAACGAAGCCGAGAACCAATTTCTCCAATCTGTTCTAGATGAAAGCATATTCTATAATATCTAAAAATAGATAGTGGCAAACAAAATTTTATTAGAATTTGGTAACAGTATATTCTATCCAAAATCTACCAGGCAGGAGGCAATTTTATAAGAATCTGTTATGTTCTATACAAAATCTAAAAAGAGAAAAGAAAATTGCATGAGAATTTGGTTAGTGGTTAGTATCCTCCCGAATGTTGGACTGTTAAGATGGATATTGATGAGTTTTTAAGAGAATATAATAACATCTTACTCGATGAGCATAAGAAACAAATCCAAGAATGCTATAACTTTTTAAAATTATATGAAAATATTGAAAAAGTTGACTCAAAATTTGGTGAGCACTATATAAGCTGCCCTTGGTCAAGTGATGATTCAACGGATGGACCAGATACATGTGAATGTTGTGGTGTTGCTAGATGCCAAAAAGAAGTTGTGAGGCTATATAAATTCTATCAAATACAAAGTAATTGCGAAGCATGCCTTAAGAATTGCGATTTAACTTAGCACTAGAAATTCTCATTTTGTATACTTGGAGAGCTCATAAAGGATCATGGAAACTTACGCTGTAGGTAGATGTTGATTTCAACGACAGACAGAGGAAATTTTGATTACATCTAACATCGAGATTACAGCTCGGTCCCATAGGATTATAAGATGTGAAATAGAATGATACACTAAGAGTTATATGTTAATACTTTTTAATTTTTAATAAATGATATTTTATATATGGCCTTCTTTTTATTCAACTGATAACAGATAAACAGCTTTTCAAACAGCTCTGATAACAGCTTAACAGCTTTTCAAACAGCTCTGATAACAGCTTAACAGCTTTCCAAACAGCTCTGATAACAGCTTAACAGCTTTTCAAACAGCTCTGATAACAGCATAACAGCTTTTAAACAGCTCTGATAACAGCTTAACAGCTTTTAAAACAGCTCTGATAACAGGTTAACAGCTTTTCAAACAGGTCTGATAATCGGTGAACAGCTTTAATCTACTCAGCAGGTCCACAGGACTCGGTGTGCTTTCGACTGAGTTACAACTTCGACTTATGAAGTTTCGCATGTTTCATCCTTTTATAGTACAATGAAAGTAGTTCACTAATGCCACTAGAGAACCTTACTCAAGAAATGGCATCTGTACTCGAATCCTGTAAAAGCCTAGGCGCATGCTGGTAGTACCGGCTAATGCCGCTAGGTAACATTATTCAAGAAATGGCGTTTGCACTCGAATCCTGTAAAAGCCTAGGCGCAACATTTAATGTTTGACACCCAGAACCCTCACTGACATCTTCTAGAATCTGTTTATGGTGATATCATATTGTGAAATTCAAATGATGCTGATATCTACAACTTCCCTGCTAAGAAAACTTGTTTAGGTGCAGCAAAACCATGATGACTTCATGCCAATATCTAGAACTCTCCCGCTAATAAAAGAAAACAGCAAAACCAAGGCATGCTGGTAGTTCCGGCTAAGGCCGCTATACAAACACTTATATATTGGTGAATATTCAGATCTATACCTTAAGACTGATGTTCTCCTATTGGTCGATGTGTTTGAGAACTTTCGAGAAGTGTGCATGAAGACATACAATTTAGATCCAGCACATTATTACACCATCCCAGGCCTAACATGGGATGCTATGCTAAAATACACTAATGTGAAATTAAAGCTGTTAACCGACGTAGATATACTGCTATTCATAGAGAGAGGCATTCCAGGTAGTATAAGTCAATGTTCGAACAGATATAGTAAAGCCAATAACAAATATATGGATGATTTTAAGCCTGAGGAGAAAGAGAAATACTTGATGTATTATGATGTGAATAACCTTTATGGATGGGCCATGTCACAGCATTTACCAACCGGAGGATTCAAATGGGTTGATGTTCCCAATATTGTCGTTTCCGAAATTCCTGATGATTCTCCAACTGGATACATATTCGAAATCGACTTGGATTATCCTCAACATCTGCATGATAAGCATAAGGACTTACCGTTTTGCTCTGAGCATGCAGCACCACTTGGAGCAAAATTAGAAAAGCTTCTGACAACATTACATCCAAAAACTAAATATGTTATACACTACTGAAATTTGAAGCAATGGACTCACATGGACTCATCCTGAAAAAAGTGCACCGGGTACTTCAATTCGACCAATCAGCTTGGCTTAAGCCATATATTGACTTAAATACCACCAAACGGATGCAGGCTACAAGCGATCATGAGAAAGACAGCTATAAGAAGATGAATAATGCAGCTTTTGGTAAGACCATGGAAAATGTACGCAAGTATAGCGATATCAAGCTTTGCATGAAGTGGGAAGGTCGCTATGGTGCAAAAGCTCGGATTGCGGCACTCAACTTCCACAGTGCAACGATATTTGATGAGAATTTAGTTGCTGTGGAATTAAGGCGACTCAAAATATTATTCAATAAGCCGCTATATATAGGAATGGCAGTTATGGAAATTTCGAAAATATGCCTCTACGATTTTCACTAAAGTTTTATGCAGCGTGAGTATGGAGATTTGTGTAAAGTCATGTATACTGATACAGATTCTCTAATATATGAACTTGAAGAGAAAAATGCATATGAGTTCATGGCCGAAAATATAAACAAATTTGATACAAGTGATTACCCAGAAGATAATGAATTCAATTTACCGCTCATGAATAAAAAGATTCGTGGGCTAATGAAGGATGAGCTGAATGGGAAAATCATGAGCGAATTTGTAGGCTTACGCTCGAAAATGTACAGTCTGCGTATAAACGCTGGTAAAACTGTAAAAAAAGCGAAAGGAGTAAAGGCTAATGTAGTCCAGAAGCATATTAATTTCGAAGACTACGTCGAATGCTTGAATAACGAGAGAATATTAACTGCCAATCAGAGCTCCATACGATCCCATAGCCATAGAGTGTACACTGTCAGTCAAAAGAAGATCGCATTGAGTCCTTATGATAATAAGCGACATATTATGAGCGGAACGACGGATACTCTACCATGGGGGCATTACTCCATTTCATCAGATCAACAAGTGGCAACCGCAGACAGTATCCAAGTCTAGTGTAAATAATAAATGTATTATAGCTTTAGTTTCATTTATTCAAGTCATTTGTTTTAAACATGTATAATTGTAAAATAAAAAAAAGTATTGTAATTATAAATTTATTGTAATTGTATTATAGTTATAGTTGTTTTTCAAGAAATTATAAAACATCTTTGTTATTAATCCAAGAATTGTGTTTTGTTTTTTGTCCTGTGATTGGATTTCCTTGATAATCTTCCAGCCGATATGTGATGGGGTTTGTGTTTTGAACTTTAATAATTTTAAAAATCTCAGCTGTCCAATTGGGTGTATAGCCTTTCTCAAATATATGCTTGTATTTGCTGATGCGTACAAAATCTCCAACTTTATACTTTGCAGGAACAACAATCTTTATATGACTGTATACAGTTGAAAGCAGTTGTTTCTCATTAGAGGCGTTGATATCACGTGGTCTCAGGCTAATGTAGTCCAGAAGCATATCAATTTCGAAGACTACGTCGAATGCTTGAATAACAAGCGAATATAAACTGCTAATCAGAGCTCTATACGATCCCATAATCATAGCGTGTACACTGTTAGTCAAAAGAAGATTGCATTGAGTCCTTATGATAATAAACGACATATTATGAGCGGACCGATGGATACTTTACCATGGGGGCATTACTCCATTTCATCAGATCAACAAGTGGCAACCAAACAGCCCTGATAACAGGTAAACAGCTTTCCAAACAGCTCTGATAACAGCTTCACAGCTTTTCAAACAGCTCTTATAACAGGTAAACAGCTTTTCAAACAGCTTTTAAACAGCTCTTGTAACAGCTTAACAGCTTTCCAAACAGCTCTTGTAACAGCTTAACAGCTTTTCAAACAGCTCTGATAACAGCTTAACAGCTGTTAAACAGCTCTAATAACAGCTTAACAGCTGTCCAAACAGCTCTGATAACAGCTTAACAGCTTTCCGAGCAGCTCTGATAACAGCTTAACAGCTTTTAAACAGCTCTGATAACAGCTTAACAGCTTTCCAAACAGCTCTGATAACAGCTTAACAGCTTTTCAAACAGCTCTGATAACAGCTTGACAGCTTTTCAAACAGCTCTGATAACAGCTCAACGGCTTTTAAACAGCTCTGGGAACAGGTTGACAGCTTTTCAAACAGCTCTGATAACAGCTTCACAGCTTTTCAAACAGGTCTGATAACAGCTTAACAGCCTTTAAACAGCTCTGATAACAGCTTAACAGCTTTTAAAATAGCTCTGATAACAGCTTAACAGCTTTTCAAACAAGACTGATAACAGGTGAACAGCTTTTCAAACATGTCTGATAACGGGTGAACAGCTTTAATCTACTCAGCAGGTCCAAAGGATTCGGTGTGCTCTCGGCTGAGTTACAGCTTCGACTTATGAAGATTTCGCATGTTTCGTCCTTTTATAGTAGAATGAAGGTATCAAATCTTTTACGGTAGCGAGCATTGGATGGGAACATATTACTTACCATTAGTATATCCACTAATGCCACTAGGGAACCTTACTCAAGAAATGGCAATTGTAGTACTGGCTAATGCCGCTAGGGAACCTTACTCAAGAAATGGTGTTTGCACTCGATGGATCAATACACGCACCCCCCTAAACCCAATTATAACTATAATAATTTGCTAAGAAAACATCAAACTAGGTGATGTCATGTTGTGAAATTCAAATGATGCTGATATCTACAACTTCCCCGCTAATAAAACTTATTCAGGTGCAGCACCTGTAAACAGCAAGAGCCAAGATGTTGTCATACGTGCTATCTACAACTTCCTCGCTAATAATAGAAAACAGCAAAACCAAGGCATGCTGGTAGTTCCGGCTAATGCCACTGGGTAACCTTACTCAAGAAATGGCGTGCCCGTAGAGGATCTCTGATGAAAATTTCGTTCCCCCTCCCACCCCACACCGCCAAGAATCCATTTCCATGGGCAAAAATAACTTGAAATAGAGGATTTCTGATGAAAATTTCATTACCCCCCTCCCTATCTTTATTATCCCTCCCCCCTCACATACCACCCCTCTAGAATCCATTCGCATGAACAAAAATTTCCTACTATTAACTTTAATTATTAGTTCAAAACCAAAAGCCTACATTTAGGCGCTCAAGAAAAATCAAGTATTACTAATATTAATTCAAAACCAGGCGCAACACTTGAAAACAACAAGCCACATTTAGGCGCACCACACATCCAAAAAGTGAAGCAAAACACTTCCCAAAACCGTAGCATGCTGCCACGTGTGGGCAAAAGTGAAGCAGAAAACTTCCCAAAACCGTAACATGCTGCCACGTGTGGGCCAAAAGTGAAGCAAAAAACTTCCAAGAGAATCATACCACACATCCAAGAAAGCCGTAGTACAGGAGCATGCTGGTAGTACCGGCTAATGTCTGACTGACATCTTCTAGAATCTGTTCATGGTGATGTCATGTTGTGAAATTCGAATGATGCTGAACAAAGCCTACATTTAGACACAGCACCCCCATGAGCAAAAAAAACTTGAATTATTACTAATATTAACTATATCTAAAAAGGTAAAATCGCTAATATCTCGAAAACCAAAGCCCGTAGAGGATTTCTGATGAAAATTTCGTTCCCCCTCTAACCCCCGCCCCTCTAACACCTTCTAGAATCTATTGGCATGAACAAAACTATCCTAGGTAGCTTGAATTATTAATAATATTAACTATAAAAGAAAAGGTAAAATCGCTAATATCTCGAAAACCAGAGCCCGTAGAGGATTTCTGATGAAAATTTCGTCCCCCCTAACACCAACACCCCAACCATCTAGAATCCATTGGCATGAACAAAAATTTCCTAGCGTTAACTTTAATTATTACTAATATTAGTTCAAAACCAAAAGCCTAAATTTAGGCGCACCACATATCTATCCAAGAAAACCGTAGTACCGGAGCATGCTTGTAGTACCGGCTAATGCCGCTAGGGTGCTGTCAAGATCAAATAATACATCCCGGTAGTACCGATTAATCCCGCTAGGGCGCAGTCGAGACTCAATGAAACCAAAAGCCTACATTTAGGCGCAGCACATATCTATTTAAGAAAACCGTAGTACGGGAGCATGCTGGTAGTACCGGCTAATGCCGCTAGGGTGCAGTCAAAATCAAATGATACATCCCGGTAGTACCGATTAATCCCGCTAGTCGAGACTCAATGGTGCACTCAAGGCACAATGATGCATCCAATGTGCAATACTGTATCCAAGGCACAAACCAATACAACCAAGGCACGAACCTACATTTAGCACGGGCTCAAACCACTTAGCGACGGTGGCGCCATCTGTGGCGAAATCCTGGAGGCTTAAAAAAGTGGTCCAGAACCGGCATAGTTATACTACTCTTGATAAATTCATAGCGGCATGGGTAATAATTTTCCAAATACATCCTGTGCATCTTCGCCACGTTTAGTTCTGTAGACAGGTAATACTTTACTTTAGACTTATAATGGCTTTGGCGAGGATGAAATGATCTAATGTGCTCATCAATACTGTTTAATACATCCGGATCATACCTGTTTGGGCGATTGTTATGTTTGCCGCGTCCTTCACACGGTATTTCGAAGACTACGTCGAATGCTTGAATAACGAGCGAATATTAACTGCCAATCAGAGCTCCATACGATCCCATAACCATAGCGTGTACACTGTCAGTCAAAAGAAGATCGCATTGAGTCCTTATGATAATAAGCGACATATTATGAGCGGAACGACGGATACTCTACCATGGGGGCATTACTCCATTTCATCAGATCAACAAGTGGCAACCAAACAGCTCTGATAACAGGTAAACAGGTTTCCAAACGGCTCTGATAACAGCTTCACAGCTTTTCAAACAGCTCTTATAACAGGTAAACAGCTTTTCAAACAGCTTTTAAACAGCTCTTTTAACAGCTTAACAGCTTTCCAAACATCTCTGATAACAGCTTAACAGAACCGGCATAGCTATACTACTCTTGATAAATTCATAGCGGCATGGGTAATAATTTTCCAAATACATCCTGTGCATCTTCGCCACGTTTAGTTCTGAAGACAGTTAATACTTTACTTTAGACTTATAATGGCTTTGGCGAGGATGAAATGATCTAATGTGCTCATCAATACTGTTTAATACATCCGGATCATACCTGTTTGGGCGATTGTTATGTTTGCCGCGTCCTTCACACGGTATTTCGAAGACTACGTCGAATGCTTGAATAACGAGCGAATATTAACTGCCAATCAGAGCTCCATACGATCCCATAACCATAGCGTGTACACTGTCAGTCAAAAGAAGATCGCATTGAGTCCTTATGATAATAAGCGACATATTATGAGCGGAACGACGGATACTCTACCATGGGGGCATTACTCCATTTCATCAGATCAACAAGTGGCAACCAAACAGCTCTGATAACAGGTAAACAGGTTTCCAAACAGCTCTGATAACAGCTTGACAGCTTTTCAAACAGCTCTGATAACAGCTCAACGGCTTTTAAACAGCTCTGGGAACAGGTTGACAGCTTTTCAAACAGCTCTGATAACAGCTTCACAGCTTTTCAAACAGGTCTGATAACAGCTTAACAGCCTTTAAACAGCTCTGATAACAGCTTAACAGCTTTTAAAATAGCTCTGATAACAGCTTAACAGCTTTTCAAACAAGACTGATAACAGGTGAACAGCTTTTCAAACATGTCTGATAACGGGTGAACAGCTTTAATCTACTCAGCAGGTCCAAAGGATTCGGTGTGCTTTCGGCTGAGTTACAGCTTCGACTTATGAAGATTTCGCATGTTTCATCCTTTTATAGTAGAATGAAGGTATCAAATCCTTTACGGTAGCGAGCATTGGATGGGAAACATATTACTTACCATTAGTATACCCTCTAATGCCACTAGGGAACCTTACTCAAGAAATGGCAATATGTAGTACTGGCTAATGCCGCTAGGGAACCTTACTCAAGAAGTGGTGTTTGCACTCGATGTATCAATACAAGCACCCCCCAAACCCAGTAATAACTATAATAATTTGCTAAGAAAACATCAAACCAAGGTGATGTCATGTTGTGAAATTCAAATGATGCTGATATCTACAACTTCCCCGCTAATAAAACTTATTCAGGTGCAGCACCTGTAAACAGCAAGAGCCAAGATGTTGTCATACGTGCTATCTACAACTTCCTCGCTAATAAAAGAAAACAGCAAAACCAAGGCATGCTGGTAGTACCGACTAATGCCACTAGGGAACTTTACTCCAGAAATGGCGTTTCCACGCGAATCAAAATTATGGAATATGCTAAATTGTATAAGGGTATTGGATGGGAAACCTATCACCTACCACTAAATGCCTGTAGTACTCACTAATGCCACTAGGGAACCTTACTCAAAAAATGGCATCTGTACTCGAATCCTGTAAAAGCCGAGGCGCATGCTGATATCTACAACTTCCCCGATAATAAAAGAAAACAGAAAAAGCAAGGCATAGGTAACCTTACTCAAGAAATGGCGTTTGCACTCGAATCCTGTAAAAGCTTTGATACCCAGAACCCCCACTGACATCTACTAGAATCTGTTCATGGTGATGTTATGGTGTGAAATTCGATTGATGCTGATATCTACAACTTCCCTGCTAAGAAAACTTATTTGAGTGCAGCACTTGAAAACAGCAAAACCAAGATGACGTGACGGTCAAATCTAGCACTTCTCCACTAATAAAAGAAAACAGCAAAACCAAGGCATGCTGGTAGTTCCGGCTAATGCCGCTGGGTAACCTTACTCAAGAAATGGCGTGCCCGTAGAGGATCTCTGATGAAAATTTCGTTCCCCCCTCCCACCCCACACCGCCAAGAATCCATTTCCATGGGCAAAAATAACTTGAAATAGAGAATTTCTGATGAAAATTTCATTAACCCCCCCCCCCCCCTTCCTACCTTTATTATCCCCCCCCCCCCCCCCTCACATACCACCCCTCTAGAATCCATTCGCATGAACAAAAATTTCCTACTATTAACTTTAATTATTAGTTCAAAACCAAAAGCCTACATTTAGGCGCTCAAGAAAAATCAAGTATTACTAATATTGATTCAAAACCAGGCGCAACACTTGAAAACAACAAAAGCCACATTTAGGCGCACCACACATCCAAAAAGTGAAGCAAAAAACTTCCCAAAACCGTAGCATGCTGCCACGTGTGGGCAAAAGTGAAGCAGAAAACTTCCCAAAACCGTAACATGCTGCCACGTGTGGGCCAAAAGTGAAGCAAAAAACTTCCAAGAGAATCATACCACACATCCAAGAAAGCCGTAGTACAGGAGCATGCTGGTAGTACCGGCTAATGTCTGACTGACATCTTCTAGAATCTGTTCATGGTGATGTCATGTTGTGAAATTCGAATGATGCTGAACAAAGCCTACATTTAGACACAGCACCCCCATGAGCAAAAAAAACTTGAATTATTACTAATATTAACTATATCTAAAAAGGTAAAATCGCTAATATCTCGAAAACCAAAGCCCGTAGAGGATTTCTGATGAAAATTTCGTTCCCCCTCTAACCCCCGCCCCTCTAACACCTTCTAGAATCTATTGGCATGAACAAAACTATCCTAGGTAGCTTGAATTATTAATAATATTAACTATAAAAGAAAAGGTAAAATCGCTAATATCTCGAAAACCAGAGCCCGTAGAGGATTTCTGATGAAAATTTCGTCCCCCCTAACACCAACACCCCAACCATCTAGAATCCATTGGCATGAACAAAAATTTCCTAGCGTTAACTTTAATTATTACTAATATTAGTTCAAAACCAAAAGCCTAAATTTAGGCGCACCACACATCTATCCAAGAAAACCGTAGTACCGGAGCATGCTTGTAGTACCGGCTAATGTCGCTAGGGTGCAGTCAAGATCAAATGATACATCCCGGTAGTACCGATTAATCCCGCTAGGGCGCAGTCGAGACTCAAGAAACCAAAAGCCTACATTTAGGCGCAATACATATCTATTTAAGAAAACCGTAGTAAGGGAGCATGCTGGTAGTACGGCTAATGCGCTAGGGTGCAGTCAAGATCAAATGATACATCCCGGTAGTACCGAATTAATCCCGCTAGTCGTGACTCAATGGTGCACTCAAGGCACGATGGTGCATCCAATGCGCAATGCTGTATCCAAGACACAACCAATAAAACCAAGGCACGAACCTACATTTAGCACGGGCTCAAACCACTTAGCAACGGTGGCGCCATCTGTGGCGAAATCCTGAAGGCTTAAAAAAGTGGTCCAGAACCGGCATAGCTATACTACTCTTGATAAATTCATAGCGGCATGGGTAATAATTTTCCAAATACATCCTGAGCATCTTCGCCACGTTTAGTTCTGAAGACAGTTAATACTTTACTTTAGACTTATAATGGCTTTGGCGAGGATGAAATGATCTAATGTGCTCATCAATACTGTTAATACATCCGAATCATACCTGTTTGGGCGATTGTTATGTTTGCCGCGTCCTTCACACGTATTTCGAAGACTACGTCGAATGCTTGAATAACGAGCGAAGTATTAACTGCCAATCAGAGCTCCATACGATCCCATAACCATAGCGTGTACACTGTCAGTCAAAAGAAGATCGCATTGAGACCTTATGATAATAAGCGACATATTATGAGCGGAACGACGGATACCTCTACCATTGGGGCATTACTCCATTTCATCAGATCAACAAGTGGCAACCAAACAGCTCTGATAACAGGTAAACAGCTTTCCCAAACGGCTCTGATAACAGCTTCACAGCTTTTCAAACAGCTCTTATAACAGGTAAACAGCTTTTCTAACAGCTTTTAAACAGCTCTTTTAACAGCTTTAACCAGCTTTCCAAACAGCTCTGATAACAGCTTAACAGCTTTCCGAGCAGCTCTGATAACAGCTTAACAGCTTTTAAAACAGCTCTGATAACAGCTTAACAGCTTTCCAAACAGCTCTGATAACAGCTGAACAGCTTTTCAAGCAAGACTGATAACAGGTGAACAGCTTTTCAAACATGTCTGATAACGGGTGAACAGCTTTAATCTACTCAGCAGGTCCAAAGGATTCGGTGTGCTTTCGGCTGAGTTACAGCTTCGACTTATGAAGATTTCGCATGTTTCATCCTTTTATAGTAGAATGAAGGTATCAAATCCTTTACGGTAGCGAGCATTGGATGGGAAACATATTACTTACCATTAGTATACCCACTAATGCCACTAGGGAACATTACTCAAGAAATGGCAATATGTAGTACTGGCTAATGCCGCTAGGGAACCTTACTCAAGAAGTGGGTGTTTGCACTCGATGGATCAATACAAGCACCCCCCAAACCCAGTAATAACTATAATAATTTGCTAAGAAAACATCAAAACCAAGGTGAAGTCATGTTGTGAAATTCAAATGATGCTGATATCTACAACTTCCCCGCTAATAAAACTTATTCAGGTGCGCAACTGTAAACAGCAAGAGCCAAGATGTTGTCATACGGCTATCTACAACTTCCTCGCTAATAAAAGAAAACAGCAAAACCAAGGCATTGCTGGTAGTACCGACTAATGCCACTAGGGAACTTTACTCCAGAAATGGGCGTTTCCACGCGAATCAAAATTATGGAATATGCTTAAATTGTATAAGGGTATTGGATCGGAAACATATCACCTACCATTAAATACCTGTAGTACTCACTAATGCCACTAGGGAACCTTACTCAAAAAATGGCATCTGTACTCGAATCCTGTAAAAGCCGAGGCGCATGCTGATATCTACAGCTTCTCCGATAATAAAAGAAAACAGCAAAAGCAAGGCATAGGTAACCTTACTCAAGAAATGGCGTTTGCACTCGAATCCTGTAAAAGCTTTGATACCCAGAACCCCCACTGACATCTACTAGAATCTGTTCATGGTGATGTTATGGTGTGAAATTCGATTGATGCTGATATCTACAACTTCCCTGCTAAGAAAACTTATTTGGGTGCAGCACTTGAAAACAGCAAAACCAAGATGACGTGACGGTCAAATCTAGCACTTCTCCACTAATAAAAGAAAACAGCAAAACCAAGGCATGCTGGTAGTTCCGGCTAATGCCGCTGGGTAACCTTACTCAAGAAATGGCGTGCCCGTAGAGGATCTCTGATGAAAATTTTGTTCCCCCCTCCCGCCCCACACCGCCAAGAATCCATTTCCATGGGCAAAAATAACTTGAAATAGAGGATTTCTGATGAAAATTTCATTACCCCCTCCCTATCTTTATTATCCCCCCCCCTCACATACCACCCCTCTAGAATCCATTGGCATGAACAAAAATTTCCTACTATTAACTTTAATTATTAGTTCAAAACCAAAAGCCTACATTTAGGCGCTCAAGAAAAATCAAGTATTACTAATATTAATTCAAAACCAGGCGCAACACTTGAAAACAACAAAAGCCACATTTAGGCGCACCACACATCCAAAAAGTGAAGCAAAAAACTTCCCAAAACCGTAGCATGCTGCCACGTGTGGGCAAAAGTGAAGCAGAAAACTTCCCAAAATCGTAACATGCTGCCACGTGTGGGCCAAAAGTGAAGCAAAAAACTTCCAAGAGAATCATACCACACATCCAAGAAAGCCGTAGTACAGGAGCATGCTGGTAGTACCGGCTAATGTCTGACTGACATCTTCTAGAATCTGTTCATAGTGATGTCATGTTGTGAAATTCGAATGATGCTGAACAAAGCCTACATTTAGACACAGCACCCCCATGAGCAAAAAAAACTTGAATTATTACTAATATTAACTATATCTAAAAAGGTAAAATCGCTAATATCTCGAAAACCAAAGCCCGTAGAGGATTTCTGATGAAAATTTCCTTCCCCCTCTAACCCCCGCCCCTCTAACACCTTCTAGAATCTATTGGCATGAACAAAACTATCCTAGGTAGCTTGAATTATTAATAATATTAACTATAAAAGAAAAGGTAAAATTGCTAATATCTCGAAAACCAGAGCCCGTAGAGGATTTCTGATGAAAATTTCGTCCCCCCTAACACCAACACCCCAACCATCTAGAATCCAGTGGCATGAACAAAAATTTCCTAGCGTTAACTTTAATTATTACTAATATTAGTTCAAAACCAAAAGCCTAAATTTAGGCGCACCACATATCTATCCAAGAAAACCGTAGTACCGGAGCATGCTTGTAGTACCGGCTAATGCCGCTAGGGTGCAGTCAAGATCAAATGATACACCCCGGTAGTACCGATTAATCCCGCTAGGGCGCAGTCGGGACTCAATGAAACCAAAAGCCTACATTAAGGCGCAGCACATATCTATTTAAGAAAACCGTAGTACGGGAGCATGCTGGTAGTACCGGCTAATGCCGCTAGGGCGCAGTCAAGATCAAATGATACATCCCGGCAGTACCGATTAATCCCGCTAGTCGAGACTCAATGGTACATTCAAGGCACAATGGTGCATCCAATGCGCAATACTGTATCCAAGACACAAACCAATACAACCAAGGCACGAACCTACATTTAGCACGGGCTCAAACCACTTAGCGACGGTGCCGCCATCTGTGGCGAAATCCTGGAGGCTTAAAAAAGTGGTCCAGAACCGGCATAGCTATACTACTCTTGATAAATTCATAGCGGCATGGGTAATAATTTTCCAAATACATCCTGTGCATCTTCGCCACGTTTAGTTCTGAAGACAGGTAATACTTTACTTTAGACTTATAATAGCTTTGGCGAGGATGAAATGATCTAATGTGCTCATCAATACTGTTTAATACATCCGGATCATACCTGTTTGGGCGATTGTTATGTTTGCCGCGTCCTTCACACGGTATTTCGAAGACTACGTCGAATGCTTGAATAACGAGCGAATATTAACTGCCAATCAGATCTCCATACGATCCCATAACCATAGCGTGTACACTGTCAGTCAAAAGAAGATCGCATTGAGTCCTTATGATAATAAGCGACATATTATGAGCGGAACGACGGATACTCTACCATGGGGGCATTACTCCATTTCATCAGATCAACAAGTGGCAACCAAACAGCTCTGATAACAGGTAAACAGCTTTCCAAACGGCTCTGATAACAGCTTCACAGCTTTTCAAACAGCTCTTGTAACAGGTAAACAGCTTTTCAAACAGCTTTTAAACAGCTCTTTTAACAGCTTAACAGCTTTCCAAACAGCTCTGATAACAGCTTAACAGCTTTCCGAGCAGCTCTGATAACAGCTTAACAGCTTTTAAACAGCTCTGATAACAGCTTAAAAGCTTTCCAAACAGCTCTGATAACAGCTTAACAGCTTTTCAAACAAGACTGATAACAGGTGGACAGCTTTTCAAACATGTCTGATAACGGGTGAACAGCTTTAATCTACTCAGCAGGTCCAAAGGATTCGGTGTGCTTTCGGCTGAGTTACAGCTTCGACTTATGAAGATTTCGCATGTTTCATCCTTTTATAGTAGAATGAAGGTATCAAATCCTTTACGGTAGCGAGCATTGGATGGGAAACATATTACTTACCATTAGTATACCCACTAATGCCACTAGGGAACCTTACTCAAGAAATGGCAATATGAAGTACTGGCTTATGCCGCTAGGGAACCTTACTCAAGAAGTGGTGTTTGCACTCGATGGATCAATACACGCACCCCCCAAACCCAGTAATAACTGTAATAATTTGCTAAGAAAACATCAAATCAAGGTGATGTCATGTTGTGAAATTCAAATGATGCTGATATCTACAGCTTCCCTGCTAAGAAAACTTATTTGGGTGCAGCACTTGGAAACAGCAAAGCCAAGATGATGTGACGGTCATATCTAGCACTTCTCCACTAATAAAAGAAAACAGCAAAACCAAGGCATGCTGGTAGTTCCGGCTAATGCCGCTAGGTCATGCTGATATCTAGAACTTCCCCGCTAAAAAAAGAACACAGCAAAACCAAGGCATGCTGATAG
This sequence comes from Dioctria linearis, assembly GCA_963930735.1. Lineage (NCBI taxonomy): Eukaryota > Metazoa > Arthropoda > Insecta > Diptera > Asilidae > Dioctria > Dioctria linearis. The sequence goes on along the minus strand of OZ005744.1, from coordinate 91,422,713 downwards.
TTCCGGCTAATGCCGCTGGGTAACCTTACTCAAGAAATGGCGTGCCCGTAGAGGATCTCTGATGAAAATTTCGTTCCCCCCCTCCCACCCTACCCCGCCAAGAATCCATTTCCATGAGCAAAAATAACTTGAAATATTAATACGCTAATATCTCGAAAACCAGAGCCCGTAGAGGATTTTTGAAAACAACAGAAGCCTACATTTAGGCGCACCACACATCCAAAAAGTGAAGCAAAAACTTCCCAAAACCGTAGCATGCTGCCACGTGTGGGCAAAAGTGAAGCAAAAAACTTCCTAAAACCGTAGCATGTTGCCACGTGTGGGCCAAAATGAAGCAAAAAACTTCCAAGAGAATCGTACCACACATCCAAGAATGCCGTAGTACCGGAGCATGCTGGTAGTACCGACTAATGTCTCACTGACATCTTCTAGAATCTGTTCATGGTGATGTCATGTTGTGAAGTTCGAATGATGCTGAACAAAGCCTACATTTAGACGCAGCACCCCCATGAGCAAAAAAAACTTGAATTATTGCTAATATTAACTATATCTAAAAAGGTAAAATCGCTAATATCTCGAAAACCAAAGCCCGTATTGGATTTCTGATGAAAATTTCGTTCCCCCTCTAACTCCCTCTAACTCGTCTAGCTTGAATTATTAATAATATTAACTATAAAAGAAAAGGTAAAATCGCTAATATCTCGAAAACCCGTAGTGGATTTCTGATGAAAATTTCGTCCCCCCTAATATCCCCACCCCAACCATCTAGAATCCATTGGCATGAACAAAAATTTCCTAGCGTTAACTTTAATTATTACTAATATTAGTTCAAAACCAAAAGCCTACATTTAGGCGCACCACATATCTATCCAAGAAAACCGTAGTAGCGGAGCATGCTGGTAGTACCGGCTAATGCCGCTAGGGTGCAGTCAAGATCAAATGATACATCCCGGTAGTACCGATTAATCCCGCTAGGGCGCAGTCGAGACTCAATGGAACCATAAGCCTACATTTAGGCGCAACACATATCTATTTAAGAAACCCGTAGTACGGGAGCATGTTGGTAGTACCGGCTAATGCCGCTAGGGTGCAGTCAAAATCAAATGATACATCCCGGTAGTACCGACTAATCCCGCTAGTCGAGACTTATTGGTGCACCCAAGACACAATGGTGCATCCAAGGTATACAGACAAACCAATACAACCAAGACACAAACCTACATTTAGCACGGGCTCAAACCACCTAGCGACGGTGGTGCCATCTGTGGCGAAATCCTGGAGGCTTAAAAAAGCTATACTACTCTTGATAAATTCATAGCGGCATGGGTAATAATTTTCCAAATACATCCTGTGCATCTTCACCACGTTTAGTTCTGAAGACAGGTAATTCTTTACTTTAGACTTATGATGGCTTTGGCGAGGATGGAATGATCTAATATGCTCATCAATTCTCTTTAATACATCCGGATCATACCTGTTTGGGCGATTGTTATGTTTGCCGCGTCCTTCACACGGTATTATTCCCTGGGCTGCTAAAGGGCATAATCTCTTAACACGACCTGCCTTTACTCCAAACAGTCCGCAGTAAGCTGATCGACACACAGGAATTTCACAAACTTCTTTTTTGATAGAATAATAATAAGAGACAGACTTTGGAACGACAGCATTACGTTTTCTTCTTTTAATAGCAGCAGGTTTTATTCCACCTTGCAGATAAATATCCTGCTCTGTTTTATTGACCATACCATTGAATTTAAGTAGTACATTTCTCTTCTCACCTTCTGAAAAACTCTCGTAACATTTTTTCTTGCAACTGAAACGAAACGACAGTAACAAATATGTATGTACCTCCGCTATTATACATTTCATGATTATAAATTGAGAATAATGTTACGTAAGTTCTTACTTGCATGGTGGCCCTTGAGTTCTTACAGGAACGACTTTTCCTTTCCAATCTTCATGTTCCAGTCCTGCTGCTTTTTGTTTGGGCACTTTATTCCGTTTCCAAGACTCAACATTTGACTTCCTTCTCTTATTTCTCCCTACATTCATATCACTCATTTTTTAAATCATAAAGGCAATCACTAAAAAGGAACAATAAAATACACTTTCTTACCATACGCTTTGCACTCAAAATGTTAACTAAAAAGCAGAACGAGTGCGCATGATAATCTAGTGAGAAAATGAAACAACTGTACAGAGTTGCCAATACCAACTCAAGAACTAACCAATTTGCATATACTTGAGTGGTTCTTGTCTTGAACCTGAAATTCAATTCCATATAAAACACCCACCAGAGGTTATATTTGGTCTGTTCTTGGGTTATTTGATGCCTTTCAGGGAAATAAAGAAAACGGCGGAAATAACTCATTTTCACAAAAAATGTCACTTGGTCACTTTTTGGTTTGACCGATTGAATTATTATGTAAATCGATTGTTTACTACTGAGCGACTCAGGTGCTGCAACGGGTAGAACAAACGGCAAGGTTGTTGTCGTTTGTTTACATCCGCGTTGTTAAGTAAAGTCTACTTCCGAATATTGGTGCATAAAAGACCAATGACTGGACTGGCGAGTGCCGTAAAGAGTACAGTCTTATCGTGATTAGATTCGGTTCAGGTTACCTAAGCGCCGGGTAGCTTAGTTATATTGGCATTAAGTTAGGTCAGTTCTCGTATTAATAAAGTATTGTTTTAAATGCAATTCGTGTTTTTTCTTTGGTGTAAAGATTTATTCTTTTATTGTTTGATTGATTCGTGAGTTTTATTATTGGGACACGACAATTTGGCGCAGCCGGTTTAAAAAGGTATTGTGTTTTTAAAATTTATATATATTGGGAGTTATGCTTTTTTAGCTACTCCATTTTTTTTTTGTTAATTGTGGGAGTTCTGCTTCTTTTAGCTGCTCCAATTACTTTTCAGGATAAATTTAAAAAGTGTTAGATTAAGTGTTGAGTGCGATTTTGGGAAGCCATTTCAGTGTAGTAATATGGATTTCATGATTGTGATGTGCGTTTTTGGATAGATTGAGGTTAAATCATTATGGGCGTTTGAAAGTTTTTGTCGCATTTCCGTGTGTTTAGGTTGAAAATTTAAGATATAGGTTAATTAGTTAATTCATCGATGTTTGGTTTTTGTTTTGTTTGCGGCGATCTTCAATATTTTTCGTTTAATATGGGGAAATAAATGTTTTGTGTTTTCATCGTTGGCCTTTATGTTCTTATTAAATGAGAAGTGTAGGTAGTAAGTTATTTAGTTTTGTGTTGATGAAGAAATTTGTACCTGTAAGAAAAACGGTGAATCTTTCTGTAATCTTTCTGTTAATCTAGGGAGCATTTAGGTTACAAAGGGCAGCAGAAAGTCAGATTGAATGAGGAAATTGGGAAAAATTTGAATTAGCTTTACTAGGTGTAGTTTAAAATTAATTAACTTTTGTGTAAGTTGTTTTGTTGGGTGAGATTGTTTTCTTGGTTAGGTGTTATATATAATATATATATGTAATTAGGCTTGGATTGGAGGGAAAAGAGAGAAGAATTAAATGATCTTCCGGTTCAGACTTCAATGTCGGTGGGTAGAAGTAATGTACTGACAAGAGAGCAACTGTTACGGTTCGAAACTCAAGAGAAGGAATTAGAGGAAGGATCGCAGGAGCTAAAAGAGTGTAAGGAGAAGTTAGAAAGCTACGAGCAAGACTGGCAGTATATTGGAGAGCATCTCACGGCAGAGTTGCAAAAATGAACATCAAGTGAAGAATCGAGAAAATTTATTCAGGAGTGGAATACAGCTGCCAAGTCCTGTACGAAAGGCGAAGCTTTAGACTTGCTGGTAACGGCTACACTCGAGGTGATCCAAAGGGGTGAGATCCAAGCAGAACAATTGTTAGAAGAAGATAAAAGAAAGAACAAGGGTCTAGTAAAGAAAATATTGTCTTTGGAACAGCAACTGAAGGAAGCAGAAGAGGCAGCGGAGGAACTGGAGACAGAATTAAGAGCCGAGGGTCCACTGCCGCAAGAGAAAGTATACAGGCAAGAAGTCAGTAAGAAATGGCCACCAAGGAAACTAGTGTTCTGGGAAAAACCACGAGAAACGAAAGATAGGCAAGATATTCCAGCTAAGAGTAGCGCATCGAAGGGAAAGACAGAAGAGCCAAGAAGCAATAAATCATAGAAATTGCTCAAAAACAGTATGGCGGAAGCACATGGGAAAGTTATGGATATGGTATCGAAATATATACCATTATTTTCTGGGGAAAGGACACCAAAGCTGGGAAAAGAATTGTACCGTTTCCTGAATTGCAGCAAGGAACTCTACGATCAATTGACTACTGAAGAAAAGGCTACCTTTATCAAATGTGTGAAATTTCGGCTTACAGCTGACGCTTATTATCTAGTGTGTTCCCAGGAGCCGAAGGATTTTGAAACTCTGCAGCAAGTTATTACAACTGCATATACGCCACGAAAATCGTTCAGTGAGCTACGTACGGAAATGCTGGAGTGTAAACAACGACCTGGAGAGGACATTCGAGAATTCGCTGACAGAATGAAAGAGCTTCTGGACAAAATTAAAACAGCAGTCACAGCTAAGTACCCAAATAAGGAAGGTGGACTAATAGCAGAATTGGAAAGTGACGCAGTGGCCACTTTTAAAGCAGGCGTAGGGAATAAGGAAACGCAAGTGCATCTGACGGGAAGGAGATTCCAATCTCTAGATGAAGTACAAGAAGAAGCTAGTTATTTCGAGAAGGATGTAACTAGGCTCCAGAGAAGACAACCAGAAGTCCGGGGAAGTGGGCGAAAACTGAATGCCGAAACAATGCGAGATAGCTGGAGGACTAATCGTTTCAACAATAATACCAGCAGACCATTCAGGGAAGCCGTACAGAAGGGCCCATGTCCAGCAGCAGGAATATATCGTGGATCACAGGCTAGGGCAACGCCACCTAGGCCCATCCAGTGCTTCCAGTGTGGGCAAAGAGGGCATATTGCTAGGGAATGCCAATCAAGAAAACAGCCACCATACTGTGTAAAATGCTGAAATTATGGTCACGATACTGCTAGTTGCCGAAGACAAAGCATAAGTTTCGCGGATACTTCAATGGATTCTCCAGGACAGCTGCAAACAGACCCAGAAATCCTTTATTGCCAATTTTGTAAAACCTGCGATCATTATACCGCAAATTGCTTGAAGAAATATCTAGCGGAACAAGAAGCTCTAAAGAAGGGAAACGGGGAGCGACAGCTGGGGGAATTATCCGCAGCTGCCTTCAATTAACGGAATTCAAGACCATGAAGACCTCACAGAAAGAAGCCAGTGTCATAGAGTTAAGTTTGTTAAATAACTGCATCATCTCAGTAGAATCGGATATAGGTATAACCGGTAAATTAACATTATTAGTAGATACAGGTGCAACATGTAATATATTTAAGGTAAATCGTATTAAAGGAAACACGCCTATACAAACTCTCAAGGAAATAATGATTGGAGGGTTGTTTGGGGCACAAGAAAGCTCAATTGGAACTTGCAAAGCCACACTACGTATAGGTGGAGTAGAACAGCCATGCGAGTTTAACACCATTTATGACACTAATTCGATTCCAGCTGACAGTATTCTGGGGATCGAGTTCCTGAAGGACAAAGCAGTCATTGATTGTATAAATGGATACTGTCAGTGAAAGGCATGGAGAAAATAAAGGAAGAAAAACCTCTTTTTGGATGCATCACTGGAAAGGAGAAAATGGAGATAATAGAGTTGAAGGAAAGCACCCAGAAAAATCATCACCAGTATATCCAGAAAGAAGAGTCAGTGTATTCTTCCCCGAAAGAGATTCAGCAACGAATGAAGAATCGAGTCGCAGCCTTGCGCGACATTATATCCAAAGCGGGCGTGGTATCAGATAGCCTCACAAAGTATCTTTCAGAAGTAGAATCTTACCAAGATGGTGAAATAAAAGAAAGAAAGATGACTTTTCCAAAAGAAGATGATGTACAGCCAGCTCTAACAGCTGAGGAGTGGCCTTTCGTACAATTGGCCGAGTCCCTTAGCACGGGGACGAATCAATATGATTCTCAAGAAGCACCCATCAATAGGACTAAACCGATGGGGAGCAGAGAAGAAGAAAGTGTAGCAGAAAAAAGGGAAAAGGAGCTGGAAATTCCTCGCATGGAAGTCCAGCGCGACCTCTCTAAAGCTACCGCTTACGCAGAGGCTCACAGCGAAAAGGTACATCTTACACAGCGAAAGGAAAAGTATTACTTAGGAAAGAGTAAAAGCACTCAGGGACAAGAATTAAGTTGAACTCAAGAACAGAGCGGCTGTTGGAAATTCCTGTCACAGGGGAGGAAGATTTAGTGTGCATGGCGGAAGAAATTAGGCCAGGAGTGTATTGTGGGAATGCTATAATTAAGCCAAGGAACGGTAAAGTTACCGTTAATGGCTAATACGGTCCCCATACACAAAAAGCAATATCGCATGCCAGAAGCCCATCGAGAAGAGTGTCAGGAACAACTCAAAAAATTACTCTAGGACGATATCATCGAACCTAGTGAGAGTCCATTTAATTCCTGAGAAAGGAGTAGATGATAACGGTAAAAGAAAGTATCGGCTATGTGTAGACTTCAGAGAACTAAACAAAGTCTGCATCCCCTTTTCTTATCCCCTTCCCCGAATTGAGGACATCTTAGATCGTTTGGGTCATTGTAGATACTTCACCTCGTTAGATTTAGCTAACGGGTACCACCAAGTATTAATCGACCCAAAAGACAGAGAAAAAACGGCGTTTAGTACCAATTTTAATCATTTCCATTATAAACGATTACCGTTTGGTTTAAAAACGGCCCCCCATTTTTTCAATCCCTACTGAACGGAAGTCTAATGGGACTTCAAGGGATTAAATGCTTCGTGTATCTCGACGATGTCGTGATATTTACGAACATAACAGCAAACTACGAGAAGTTTTTCAGCCCTTCAGAGAACACAACCTTCAGTTGCAGCCTTCAAAATGTCAGTTTTTAAGGAAAGAGGTAGTGTATCTGGGCCATATTTGTTCAGAACAAGGGGTAAAGCCTGATAAACGGTTAGTATAAGTAGTGTAAAATTTCCTAAAACCAAAAACTGTTCTTCAGGTTCAATCTTTTTTAGGGCTAGCCAATTATTATCGGAAATTTGTTCCGAATTCTTCAAAAATATTGACACCCATTAATAATTTATTAAAAAAAGAGTTAAGTTCAAATGGGGACGCGAGTGTGACAAGGCTTTCAGTCGTGTCAAGGAAATTCTTACTACACCACCACTCTTGATATATCCGGATTTCATAAAGGAATTTACGGTAATCACTTATGCAAGTGGGGAATCTTTAGGGGAAGTTCTGGAGCAAGAGGGCAAGCCAATTAGTTACGCTAGTCGTACTTTGAACATGGCAGAAAGAAACTACTCCACTACAGAGCGTGAGATGTTGGCCATTGTGTGGGCAGTACGGAACTATAGGTGCTACCTTCTGGGCAAACCTTTCAAAATTGTAATGGATTACCAACCGCTACGGGGAGTTTTCAAGGTGAAGGACACTACTTCACGTATGCTCAGATTTCACCAAAAACTATCGGAGTATGAATTTGAGATTATATATAAAACTGGAAAGGAAAATGGTAATGCCGATGCCCTAAGCAGAATTCCAAGGCACATTGAAGAACCTGAGTCATATCATAACAAGGAGTACCCATGCCTTGCAATAACTCGTGCTCAAGCTAGGGAACAGAAAGAAAGGGAACAACCAAAACAAATACCGTTGCGAGATTCTGAAAACGAAGGTAACAGTATTTAAGGGACTGAGATAATCACCGAAGAAAAACTGAAGAAACCAGAACCAAAACTGGTGACCAATCCAGAAGAGATTGAGCTAATTCTAAGAGATTATCATGACTCTAGGTTTGGAGGACACTTTGGAAGGAATAAAACGTTCAACAGAGTGAAGCGCTTCTACCGTTGGAAGGGAATGAAGCCTGATATAGCTCGGTATGTTAAACGTTGTACGATTTGCCAAAAATATAAGCACGCTAGAGCCATCAAGATGCCATTAGTAGTGACGGAAATCGCGGAAAGACCTTTTGAGAAAGTCTATGTTGACTTAGTTGGACCTTTGCCAGTCAGTCACAAGGGTAACAAGTACATCTTGTCTATGATGGATGATCTGACTAGATTTATAGATTTCGTGGTGATACCAGATCAAGAAGCGAACACGGTAGCCCAGGCCTTGTTTGAGCAAATCCTCAGCCGGTACTCGCTACCGAAACAGCTAGTAACGGATCAGGGAGCAAACTTCACTGTAGAAGTCTTAAAGGCTCTTTGTAAAATGTTGAAGATAAAGAAGCTGCAAACAACTGCCTACCATCCCCAGTCCAACGCTGTGGAGAGGCAGCATTCTACGCTAGCCAACTATCTGAGGAGTTTCGTTGATCGGGAGCGACGAAACTGGGACGAGCTGCTGAGAACCGCAGCGCATGCGTACAACAACACCGTGCATGCAGGCACAAAACTTACACCCATGGAAACGTTGTTTGGATTTTAAGCGGAAATCCCCAGTAGCGTACAGCGTCAGCCTGAACCGGTATACAATATGGATAAGTACCATTTGGTATTGCGGGTCAAATTGCAGAGGGCGTTTCAACTAGCTAGGGAGAACCTACTTAAAAGCAAACTAGTGGCAAAGAAGTACCATGACAATTCAGCTAGGCCGGAAGTCTTACATATTGGTGATAAAGTTCTAGTTAAAGACTTAGCTAGGGCAGGGAAATTAGCATCCATTTTTAAAGGTCCATATGAAGTAATTTACGTTCACAGTCCTGAGAATGTAACTATACTTCAAGGGAAAAAGGTCAAGCGGATTCATACGAATCGTTTGAGAAGGTATTATGATTAATTTTAAGATTACAGTTTGTTCGTCATATAAGGACGATAACCTAAGTAGAATGAAGCACGAGAGAATAGTTTTACAATTTGAATATTTTATTTTATTTAGTCTTTTTCTTAGTTTCATTGTTTTTCTTGCAGGACAAGGTTCATTAAAGCATTTAGGCTGAGAGGAAAGGAAAAAGAAGATTATGCAGATGCAAAAGATTGCCAATGGAGGAAAGTAAGTAAGTATATGTAAAAAGAAAAAAAGGGAGAAGAATGATTGAAGATTTTTTTTAAAAAAAAAAAAACAAAAACAAAGGAAATATTGAAATAGAAAAGAAAAAATAGAGATTTAAAAGAGAAGAAAGTAGAGTATACAAAGATTAATTGCATGAAAAAGAAGAAATAGAGAATTTAAAGGAAATAATAATTTAAAAAAAAAGAGAAAGAAAAGAGGAATAGTAAACAAGATATAAAGATTTAAAAAAAAAGAGATAGGAGATTTTGAAAGAAATAATGGAAAATAAATAAGAAGAGGTGTTGAAAGAAAGCATAAATAAGAGGTTAATAATAAAAAGACTAAAAAAAGGGTTTAGAAATTTAAAGGAAAGAGAAGTTTTTATACAAGTTGTGTAAAGAGAAGAGAGAATTGCTAAAGAAAGAAGGTGTAAGAAAAATAAAGATTGTAAAAAAAAGAAATTTATTAGAATAAATTAGGAGTTTATATTAAAGAAAAATAAACTTCATTTAGTCTAAGAATACTAGGATTGCCCTAAATTTATATAGTTGTAAAAGAAGGCTTAGCTTCGCGATGAAGGCGGTAGTAATTTTAATCTTCGCTTTGATAGCTGGGATACAAGCAGAGCAGGCAGGTTATAGCATCGAGCCGATACCACAGTCGGGAGTGTTGTTCGAGAGTCTCGGGGTAGTTAATTTCTACACGAAACATTGGACTATTCTGTCTAAGTTCCAAATACCAGATCGCACTGAAGACTTAAAATTCGTCTGCAACTGCAGCGGTTTGATAAGCGGATTATGTGCAGACGTAACCGATACTGGAGGCGTTGCAAGGTGTAAGGCAGCAGTCAAAGAGATAGGAGGCTGGGTGGAAAAAATGAAGCGTCAGGATGAGGAACTCTCGCATCATACCCAAAATGAGGCGCCCCGAAGAAACAAGCGTTCAATTTTTGATGGAGTGGGATCTCTGGCCAAGACACTATTCGGAACCATGGACCATGCCGACTCGGAAGAAATACATGCAGCTATAGATGACCTTAATGAGAAGGAGAGCCGAACATTAAATCTACTGAAGGACCAAATTACAGTCGTCAAATCTACGTTCGATTAATGCTTCAAGGCTACAGGCAGCAGAAGAGAGAGAAGAACTACAAAATAAACTTTCAACCATCGCTAAGAGCAGCAGGGTCAATATCGGGAATTATCGTCATTGAAACTAAGAATGGAATTGAGTGCGGTAATTACGCTAATGAGCCTTCACTTAAGAGAAATCAGCGAAATGCAAGAAACAATGATGAGCATATTAATCTCCCTAAGCGTAGGAAAGCTACATCCGCTCATAATTCATGCACGAGGGATAACCGAGATTATGAAGAATGCCACTAGTAAACTGGATTTAGATTAAACATTCCAGAATGTCCAATTACTGGTACAAATTGCGAAGGTACAAGCACTCCAGGTAGGCCAAGAAATCCTAGTCAGGGTAGATATCCCACAGCCCCAACGAGTTGCATGTAAGGTTCCCAATCTCTTTTGCTGAAAACAACCACTGATATTAATCTGTAGGATATGATGTCTTGGATGAGTAGTGGAAGTTATAATTGAAAATTTCTTTTGCTGAAAAAAAAACAACAACAACAACAACTATAACGGCAGTTGTGGTCTGTAGGTGTCTTTTATATGATCATGTTATGATATTCGATGTGTAAAAATAGATCACGGCTGCTTGGGATGGTACGACACATGAAATCATTAGAAGAAATGGAAATTAAAGCATTAGAAAAGGTGGCCAGGCGGCTGGTAATTTGCTATCTTGCGTAAACAAATACGTCCGAGTAAAGCAGACAAATTGAGCGATTAATGTCTTTTTTGTATCTAGGAGTTTGTATTGAAAAGTCTTACATTTTATGACGCATTGTTTTTTATTTTTCAATAAAATTTCTCAATCAGTCACGCTGTTATGAGATTTGAGTGAGCCCGATATCATAGTTCACATGAAGCTGATAACAATATGATAATTTTATCTTCATACTATTCGGGTGCTCACATTATTTTCTTACCATTAGGTTGAGAGTGGGTTTAATTAAATGTTTTGATGAAAGAAGGTAGTGTTAGGATATTAATGCAGTATGATATCTTGCCTTAGATGAGTAATGGAAGTTGTTTGGGAGCTGTGAGTAAGGAATAAAAACTTTCTCAGCAAGGTCGCTTCATATTTATCTCTCTAAAATATCATCCAAATGGTGTTGTATGAAGGAAGAAAAACTGATAATTCTTCAAGCCCATAGTGAAGACCGTGGTGGAGGTTGGGAGTGGGTGCTGTAAGTTGGGGATTAAATTGAAAGTTTTTTGATGGATACTTTTTGACATAATATTAATCTAGTAGGATATGACAGCTTCAGTGAAGAGCGTGGAAGAGGAGAGTGTTATTTGTTTACCTTTAAATCTTAAGGTTTAAACTTTTTAGCCTCCAGCAGGAATGTTTTCTTTCAGTATATTCGGTAACTAGATAAGAACGTGTTGATTTCATGTTCATAATTTCATCTTGTGGTGAGCATATGAGTTTTTTATAAATCAAGCAGTTACGCTGTTATGAGATTTGAATGACTCCTATATTTAAAAAATAGTATATTGTTTACTTACCATTAAGTTGAGAGTGGGTTAGATTAAAAGCTTTGATAGAAGAACGCTGTGTTATGATATTAATGTAGTTGATATGTTGTCTGAGGTGAGTAGTGGAAGTTGTATGGGAGCTATGAATAAGCAGTAAAATCCTAATCTCGCCTGATATTTATCTCCTCTAAAGTATCGCCCGAATGGTGGAGTATCAAGGAAGAAATTGTTGATAATTCTCCAAGTCCGTAGTGAAAATCGTAGTAGGGGGTTTAGGGTTGGTACTGTAAGTTATGTATTAAGTTAAAAGTTTTGATGGATGGTATTTGGTATTTATCTCCTCGAAATGGTGTTGTACGAGTATCAGGAAGGTCGGAAAAAAGTTGATAATGCTTCAAGTTCAATAGTGAAGACCTCGATATTGAGAGTGGGTATTTGGAGTGATATAATTCTAGTAGGATATCGAAGTATTATTTATTCATCTGTAAATCTTACCATGAAAGTAGGTTGGGAGTTGATTAAATTAAGTTTTGATGAAAGAAGTTTGAGTTATTATATTAATATAGTATAATATGTTACCTTAGATGAGTACTTGATAGCTGTGAGTAACATGTGGAATATGTTGTAGATGAGTAGTGAAAGTTGAAAATATAAGATTCCCAATATCTTTACTGAAAAACAACAACTACTGTAAATAATATATGGCAAATCAATTTTTCACACAATATTTATCCACATCAAATTCATTATTTATTTTTATATCTTAAGTTATAAACTTTTTTCTCTGTATTTCACATCCAAAAAGCGATCCAGAGCAAATGTCTCCCATGATAATTTTCTGCGTTAGGCTATGAGAGTTCGGCAGCAAAATCCCATGTTATTTCTTATCATCTGTCTTGCTCTAACACATTAGGAAGCTTTAGTGAATACCATAGTTTGAAACCATCTCACTCGGGACTTGGTCATATACTTGTCAGCTGTGGATATGTATCTATGCAACAATGAGGTGAATTAATGTAATGTTGTGTAGTGTAACAGAAAAACTGTCATGGGTGATATGGAGGTTGAATCGATGTATGTTACGCACTAGATTGGTGGTATATGTGCTTATTTGATTAAAGCAAAACAGTTTCACGGCTACCTTACCAAGACTTAAATATAGCTGAAATTCATAAAAATGTTTAATCGATGTGAAGCACATGTTAATGCTTGTTTTGAGCATGAGCAGTGGAAATCGTGATCATTGCAGCATGTTATGAAATTTAATATCTAAAAATAGACCACATGAAGGTTATTGGGGTGGTAAAAAAAAAACATGAAATCATTAGGTTGAGAGTGGGTTCAATTTAAGGCTTTGTTGAAAGATGGCGGTAGTAGATATTAATGTAAGATGAGAGGCGGCATCAGTCAGTTTTGGTGAGCCTCAGCGATAGGTCAAATAAAAATGTCAACCGCGCTAATAAATGTTATCACAGCTGTTCGAAAAGCTCTTCACCTGTTATCAGACCTCTTTGAAAAGCTGTGAATCTGTTATCAGACCTGTTTGAAAGCTGTTAAGCTGTTATCAGACCTATTTGAAAAGCCGTTTATCTGATATCAGATCTGTTTTGAAAAATTGTACAGAATCCCTTACGGCGAAGTTGATTATAGGAAAGTAAGGTTGTAGCCTCCAAGCCACACACACTTCCGGGTCAAGGCCAAGGACAAAAATACCCTTCCGGTTTCAAAGGTGATGACAGAGACCAAGGTCAAGCCCACGTGTCAACGTATATTCTCACGCTCACGCTCAACCTAGCATTCTGGGTAAAAAGGCTCAACCGCCCGATTAAGACCCTTCTGTAGTAGGCAAATATTATTAAAGAATACCTTCAGGAGTTCTGGACTTAGTAGGGAAATTGAATAAAAAGAATAACATATATAAAATATCATTATTGATTTATTATAAATTAAAAAATATTAACATTTAATTCTTAGTGTATCATTCTATTGTTGGGCTTCCTTATTTCAATATATTTATAACTATAATAAATTCTTTATTTTCCAATAATGTATATCTTAGACTTAAGACTTGGACTATAATACAATTAAAACAAATTACTTCAATAAATGGAATTATAACTATATGTAATACATTGTTTTATTTACAATACACTAGACTTAGACCATATATTTTCTGCGGCTGCTCCTTGTTGCTCTGATGGAATTAAGTACTGTTTCCCAATGATAGATTGTCTGTTGTGCTATTAACATTTAATTCTATGGTTGGGCTTCCTTAATTCAATATTAATTTATTCTTTCTCACATTCAGGAATTTGTGATGCTAATTCTTTAACAGAATCAAAATAGAGCAAACATCTATCGCATATATACAATCTAGCCTTATGCTTTGAAGTTTGTTTCCATGCAAGCCGTGAAATATTTTTAATCCAGCAGAAATGAAACCTGTTATTATCATCATCGTCATCATCATCATCATCCTGCTCATAGTTATTTTGCATCATTAATAGATTCACATGTCACTTCATCTTGTGTTTCGTTGCTCTAACTAGAACAGTGGTGAAGGAATGCTCTTTCTTAGGATGAATACGTTTATTGATATATCGTTCTGGTCTTCAAATTGTTTAATCTGTTTAAGCGTCATAGGAAATATTATTCCAGTTAAATTTAGCACAGTAGAATAATGTGGATATGATGATGTCCTAGAGGAGTTAATATTTCCAGGGTATAGTACTGATGTCACGGCCCAAGCGAAGCATGCTTTATCAATATTTTTTACATTGATGCAAGCTTGCTTTAGAGCAATCTCCTTCGGTAGAGGTATGTTCGAAGATCCTCGGTGCTGTTCAAGTTTGTTGATATGTACTGCTAAATGTATAATGGAGTCCAATGTCCAGCCGCTATCTTTTTCTCGAAACTCATCCAGCTGAGTGAGTATTGAATCCAAAATGTTAACTTTATAATACTCATTTAAATTATCGTCCACATTGATTGGAGCAGTTCTTGCTTGTAAATATTTAATATCTTTTATAACTTCATTGTCACCGATATCCTTAACAAAATCAGCAAGCAACTTTGTATTAACTTTAATATTGAGATGGCGTTTTAAAATATTCTTAATACGGCGTATAAATAAATCACTAGCATCCTGTGTAAATAGCTTAGGGTCTGTATGGTTTATATTTACAATAATTCCAGCTCTAATTCTGTCTGTGAGTACTGCTTTTATTTCCTCCCACTTTACAAAATCACTTTTTCTTACACGCTGAGCAATTCCTCCACCTCGACTGGTGGCTTTCAATAACACTTTCGGCGATTTAGTCTGCCCACTGTACCACTCTTTTTACTAAAAAAAACTTTCATTTATTAGCGCGGTTGACATTTTTATTTGACCTATCGCTGAGGCTCACCAAAATTGACTGATGCCTCCTCTCATCTTACATTAATATCTACTACCGCCATCTTTCACCAAAGCCTTAAATTGAACCCACTCTCAACCTAATGCTTTCATGTTTTTTTTTACCACCCCAATAACCTTCATGTGGTCTATTTTTAGATATTAAATTTCATTACATGCTGCAATGATCACGATTTCCACTGCTCATGCTCAAAACAAGTATTAACATGTGCTTCACATCGATTCAACATTTTTATGAATTTCAACTATATTTATTAAGCCTTGGTAAGGTAGTCGTGAAACTATTTTGCTTCAATCAAATAAGCACATATACCACCAATCTAGTGCATAACATACATCGATTCAATCTCCATATCACCCATGAAAGTTTTTCTGTTACACTACACAACATTACATATCCACAGCT
The DNA here is from genome assembly GCA_963930735.1 of Dioctria linearis. NCBI lineage: Eukaryota > Metazoa > Arthropoda > Insecta > Diptera > Asilidae > Dioctria > Dioctria linearis. The sequence continues at coordinate 91,407,158 of OZ005744.1, read as the reverse complement.
GACAAGTATATGACCAAGTCCCGAGTGAGATGGTTTCAAACTATGGTATTCATAAAGCTTCCTAATGTGTTAGAGCAAGACAGATGATAAGAAATAACATGGGATTTTGCTGCCGAACTCTCATAGCCTAACGCAGAAAATTATCATGGGAGACATTTGCTGTGGATCGCTTTTTGGATGCGAAATACAGAGAAAAAAATTTATAACTTAAGATATCAAAATAAATAATGAATTTGATGTGGATAAATATTGTGTGAAAAATTGATTTGCTATATATTATTTGTTGTTTGTTTGTTTTGTTGTTGTTGTTTTTCAGTAAAGATATTGGGAATCTTATATTTTCAACTTTCACTACTCATCTACAACATATTCCACATATTACTCAGAGCTCTCAAGTACTCATCTAACGCAACATATTATACTATATTAATATAATAACTCAAGCTTCTTTCATCAAAACTGTTAATTTAATCAACTCCCAACCTACTTTCATGGTAAGATTTACAGATGAATAAATAATACTTCGATATCCTACTAGAATTATATCACTCCAAATACCCACTCTCAACATCGAGGTCTTCACTATTGAACTTGAAGCATTATCAACTTTTTTCCGACCTTCCTGATACTCGTACAACACCATTTCGAGGAGATAAATACCAAATACCATCCATCCAAACTTTTAACTTAATACGTAACTTACAGTACCAACCCTAAACCCCCTACTACGATCTTCACTACGGACTTGGAGAATTATCAACAATTTCTTCCTTCATACTCCACCATTAGGGCGATACTTTAGAGGAGATCAATATCGAGCGAGATTAGGATTTTACTGCTTATTCATAGCTCCCATACAACTTCCACTACTCACCTCAGACAACATATCAACTACATTAATATCATAACACAGCGTTCTTCTATCAAAGCTTTTAATCTAACCCACTCTCAACTTAATGGTAAGTAAACAATGTACCTGCCGCAATAGTACATCAGCTTCATGTGAACTATTTTTTAAATATAGGAGTCAAAAAAGTTTAAACCTTAAGATTTAAAGGTAAACAAATAACACTCTCCTCTTCCACGCTCTTCACTGAAGCTGTCATATCCTACTAGATTAATATTATGTTAAAAAGCATCCATCAAAAAACTTTCAATTCAATCCACAACTTACAGCACCCACTCTCAACCTCCACCACGGTCTTCACTATGGGCTTGAAGAATTATCAGTTTTTCTTCCTTCATACAACACCATTTGGATGATACTTTAGAGAGATAAATATGAAGCGACCTTGTTGAGAAGGTTTCTATTCCTTACTCACAGCTCCCAAACAACTTCCATTACTCCTCTAAGGCAAGATATCATACTTCATTAATATCCTAACACTACCTTCTTTCATCAAAACATTTAATTAAACCCACTCTCAACCTAATGGTAAGAAAATAATGTGATCACCCCAATAGTAAGAAGATAAAATTATCATATTGTTATCAGCTTCATGTGAACTATGATATTGGGCTCACTCAAATCTCATAACAGCGTGACTGATTGAGATATTTTATTGAAAAATAAAAAACAAGTCGTCATAAAATGTATGACTTTTCAATACAAACTCCTAGATACAAAAAAGACATTAATCGCTCAATTTGTCTGCTTTACTCGGACGTATTTGTTTACGCAAGATAGCAAATTACCAGCCGCCTGGCCACCTTTTCTAATGCTTTAATTTCCATTTCTTCTAATGATTTCATGTGTCGTACCATCCCAAGCAGCCGTGATCTATTTTTACACATCGAATATCATAACATGATCATATAAAAGACACCTACAGACCACAACTGCCGTTATAGTTGTTGTTGTTGTTTTTTTTTCAGCAAAAGAAATTTTCAATTATAATTTCCACTGCTCATCCAAGACATCATATCCTACAGATTAATATCACTTGTTGTTTTCAAAAGAGATTGGGAACCTTACATTAAAAAACCTAAATCGCTCAATTTGTTTACTTTACTCGGCTGCTGTGCGAATTTGTTTACATTATTCAACTGCGAATTTGTTTACTTTACTAGACTGTGAGAATTTGTTTATGCAAGGAATAAAATTAGAAGCATTCTACCTGAAGAGCAAAATTAGGCATTTACTAATTTCCATTACTTGTCTCAGTGAACATATCTACCCACAATCGCTCCAATCAGCTTTGCCTGATCTATTTTTAGATATATCATCACATGGCTCAATGTTCATAAAAGACACCTACAGATTAAGTTCATCAAATCTTTAATCCGCAACTTCGATTACAGTTGTTGTTGTTTTTGTTTTCCAGCTACTAGTACTAATTACACCTCAGAAGGTAAGATCGCTCATATCTCGAACCATAGCCCGTAGAGGATTTCTGATGCAAATTTTACCCCTAGTACTAATACTATTGGCATGAACCAAAATATGAATTAGTACTAATACTTATTACACTAATTTTCTTAGAGAATTTCACATTTATTATCTACATAAATACACAGCTGCACACATCCATCCACGCCTTAGATAACGTTTCCTCAGCCAGCAAGTAGCCCAGCCCAACATACCACAGGCACTCATACTAAAGTAAACAACTAAAACCAAACTCAAGCTGACAAGTATACAGCCCCGATATAAATTCGCTTAAGGTATTTCACATCATTACTTAATACACATGCTACCCAAGCTTTGGTACAGGTAACATAGCCCAGTCCAACACACCTCAGGCAGTCCTAGTCATAGTATCAGATATTACCACTAAAGCTCTCAGCCAACCTCCAGTACCCGGACACAGGAGGGGCACCACAAGGTCAAATTGTAGCCTCCAATACCAGATCAAACTTAACCAGCAACCTCCACCAATAAAGCTTCCCACTCCTTCACAAATATTTAGATCTACGATCTCCGAGATGAAAAATAAGCGAGCTCCAGAAACAAAATCGAATACCTATGCTATTTTCCTATGCTGGAGAGGGCTAAGAGTGATCTCGTATCCCCAAAACTCGAGATGAAAAATCTTAATGTCAACTTAGAGGCTACGAATCCGAGTTGAAAAATAAGCGAACTCCAGAAAAAAATGGAAAACCTATGCTATTTCCCTATGCTGAAGAGTATTGAAAGTGATCTCGTATCCGCAAAGTGATCTCGTATCCCCAAAACTCGAGATGAAAAGTAAGCGAACTCCAGAAACAAAATCAAAATCCTATGCTATTTCCCTATGCTGAAGAGTGCTGAAAGTGATCTCGTATCCCCAAAACTCGAGATGAAAAATAACAGAGCTCCAGACTCAAAATCGAAATCCTATTGTATTTCCCTATGCTGGAGAGTGCTGAAAGTGATCTCGTATCCCCAAAGTGATCTCGAATCCCCAACATCCAAGACATAAACCAACACATCCAGGACACAAACCAGCATTTAGTACGGCCTCGATCCACCTAGTGACGGTGGTGCCATCTGAGGCCAAATCCTGGAAGCTAAAACAGTGAGCGAGAACATACATAGCGTAACTACTGATGTTGCGAATACTCTCAGATTCCTCTGTATTTCATTGATCCAATTTGATCTCTGTCAGAGTCTGTGGAGATAATTACAAAGTCATCCAGGTCTTGGTATAGTGGGTTCACCTCGTAAGGGCCCAGATCGGCGTCCTCCTCATTTGTATTGAGGATTAGGACTTTCGCCTTACCGTTGACTGGTTCGACGATCGAATTTTCAAAATGTAAAAATGGCCTTATTTCCTTCTTGAAACAGACCGATTCATTTTGAAGAGAAGGAATTGGGATTTCAATAATATATTCTGATTGAGGCGGAATTTTAATTGTTTTTTCATGATCCGATTCACTCGGAAGTTTTATTGAAAGGACGATTCCGACTTGATAGAATTTGAAGAGGCTATATGGTCATACAAATTCTTTGAGTTCTTCTTAGATTTGTTTTTAGATTTCACCTTTTTTGAATCTAATAATGAGGGAGATTGACTTTTGTTTATTTCAGCCTTTTGTCCGGCTATTGATAGATTTCTGTGCTTCATCTCTTGTGAAGATATAGATGAAGTTTGATTTTCATTAACTGTTAGTTCCACTTTGTTTGGAACTGACGATGGAGATAGATTTTCTTTTAAAATATGTTTTGGCTTCAATTCCTTAGAAGCCTTAGATGGAGATTGACTTTTATTGCTTTGTGAAGCAATTGACGGGGATAGATTTTTATTAATATTTTCATTGGATGATGTTATCTCCTTATACAGGAAACTTTTAGTATGAAAACTCTTTTCTGGGTTTTCGCTTTTCAAATAAACATATGGGTAATTTGAATAGTATTCCTCATATGGATAACATTTATTTGAATCGATTATTTCTAGAAAAATGTATTTATTTTTATAATTGATACTAGCATTGTATCGAGATAAAAAGTCATGGCCAAGCAGGCCATCGTATGAGAGGATGGAGTTGGAGGTATTTCCCACAATTTGAAATGGATGTTCTATGATGGAGTTAGATTTTGTAGATTCAAGAGATAATTTCGCAAAGATGAGCCCTTCTTCTGTAGAATATGTAAAATAAAGTATTGATATTGCAGACAGCATCTCTGTAGCAGATACTGTCTGGCTTCAATAGATGGAGTTCTATTAAGCTGATCTCTGCTCCAGTATCCATTAAAAATGTAAGTTTTGGAGCAGAGTAGATGTCGACAGGTAAAGAGAGAGTTAACGAATTTCTATTGATATGGATGGGGATACATAATACCTTGTTGCTTAGTTTTCTATCGATATTGTCTCGGGCTTGCGATGAACTTGTGCCGTTGTTTGTATGTGCGAGAGGTTGCCGAAATTGACCCCTTGCTGCATCCAGTTTCCCTGCCTGGATGCCGAGGAATTTATATCATTATTTGTCTTTAGTGATGGTGATCTAGCCGAGATATTTGCATTATTATATCTCGGCGGAGTCTTCTTTTCTCGGATTACTGGCTCCTACCAGTTCCTATTTTGTGGCTGTCTGTTAGCCGTGATGGTGGAGTATTGTTCAAGTTTTGGAAATTATTTTGCTGCTAAAACGGGAATTATTTGCTGCCCTCTATATACATTCTTCAATGGAATGTCCCATCCGATGACAATATCGACATGATGGGACCTGTGATTTAAGTTTAGAAATGTTGGGAGATCTTTGCAACTGTGTACTGAATTTCAGGATGGGGCTATTATTCAGGAAAAATTGATTTGTGACTGGGCATCTCGAAGCAGCATGCCCCAGTCTATTACATTTAAAGCAACGAAGATTTGAATTTATATTTTCCGGGAAAGGATTTTGGTTTACCTTATTATTTGTATGAGAACTTGGTTGCCTAAGTTCCAAACGTGATGCGTGATCTAGAATATGCGACCTTAGTGAAGTGAAAGACTTATCGGTATGTACTTTAGCTATAGTTTGGAGGTGCTGGTCGTATAAACCATTCTCGATTGCTCTTACGGCCTGGCACTCGTTATCTTTTAATAAAGATTTGAGGATAATTCTAATTGTGGCGTACGAGTGTGTTGCTTCATTCAATTTAGAAAGGTTTGTATTGAGCATTTGGAGAAAATCTTTTAGGCTTTCTCCTGTTCTCTGCTTAGAGTTATTTAATTGTGACTGCAGAGTAAATCTGGGAATATTTTCCCCAAAATTTTGTTGTAAGATTGATTTTAATTCAAGCAAATCTGATATTTGATTGTACCTCATAATTTACTCCTTATTAAACTAAGGAGGGTGATCCTTTCATTTACCGTCGTCGTCATTGCGTATACGTAGTCAAAACTTGAGACAAATTTATGGAAATCCTCTGGATTTCCACTGAAATTATGAATAAGAGATCTTGGCTCCCCTAGTGAGGAATTCCTGTGATCTTGGGTGGAAACGTTTTGCGTATGATCGAAGCTAGATTGTGTGTAGGTTGGTGTATCTGGGAATCGTTTATCTAATTGCTCTTATATCGTCATTATTGCTTCCGAATATGATGCCTTCGTAATTGCGTACATATCATTTTTGAAGTAATCACACTCTTCATCATTCGGACTTTGGTATAAGACGATATCTTCATGTGTTGTTTCAAATGTACTCCAATATTTGTGTAGAGATTGCATCTTTTGGTCTAGGTATGCTTTACTCGCAGATTTAAGTGTAGGAGAATATATTCACTGTATAATCCGCGATATTGATTTTTGTCTATTTTCTTGCAGCCTAAATCGCGCTGTGTTAGACTGATCTTCCCCTACATATTCTTGCGTATCCTCAGTATTGGTTTTTTTTTTTGAAGATTTTTGAGAGGTGCAATGAAGAATGGGTTATTTGCTCTTTCATTATGGGTTGAGATTGATTTTAATCTTTCTGAGAGCGTTGCTTTGGTAAGATTGTACCAATCTTCTGTCTTATCTGCGCAGGGCTGTTTAAAATAGTCGTTAGTTTCGCTGAAATCAACGTGATTTCCGATTAGATTTTCAATTTCTTCGAATGAAGCCCATATTTCCTCTAATTTTTGAAGTTTTTCTGCCGTAAAAGTTTCTATCCTTTTTGTTTTGTTGGCCCTATGATATTCGCCCAGAATTTCTCTGATTTTGTCTGTCTTTACTAACTGGGATGAGCAAAGCTTGTTGGAAGAATTGGTTTCGTTAGTCATGTTTGGTCAGATTCGTAGAACGTAAGAAATTTGTACGAAAGGGGAAAGACTGAAAATAAAATCTTGACACACGACCACAAACGAAGACAACAATAAAATATACTTAGAGATGAAGATAAAACAATAAAAGCAAAATAAAAGATAAAAACATTTGCTTATAATAAAAATTTGTACCAAAATGTTGTATGTATATATGGTTTTGTTCTTCCACCATTTTTTTCACTGATGATTAGAAATGAGGAGTAGCTAGTATAAATTTTAATTAATATAAATATACCTATATCGTATTGTGGAGTAATTTAGGATATTATATTTTGATTAAGCAAAACAACAACAAAGCGTCAAATTAATGTCGGAAGTGCATTTTTTCTTAAAGGTCCGTGGATGAGATATAATATGTCCAAATTTTAATACAATTTTTAATTGACTGCTTTTCCAATCAATATCTTTCCTCTGGATGATAGGTTCACAAAGTCCTACCACAGAGGATCGATATAAGTTTTATTCGAAGTCCTTTGCCCCGCAAGCTCATAAAGTCGTGCCGCAGAGGTCGCTTCTAGGAAGAGCCTAATCTAGTTTTATAAAAAACATGTTTTTCTATTGTGTTTGGTGTAAATCAATTAAAATTAAGTAATTGTTCAGTTAACAATGTTATGCATTGTTATACATATATCTATATATTATAACTACGGCTTTTCACTGTTCCTTTATATATATCCAAAAGTGTTTACTTGGTGTTCAGATAAAAGAAAAAAAATTATTTCCTGATAATTGTAGCTGGTGTTTTGTTCGTTGTTTTGATCGTCTGGGAATTGATGTTACTGTTATGGGCTGTAGATAATGATGACGTTGCTGCGTCGCTTGTCCTGGGTTATGGTTGTTAGAAGTCTTCCTTCTGGAAATCGTCTTTTTGAGGCAGGGATCAAGCCTCCTTGGGTCCCGCGTTGAGCGCATTGGCACTTAAACTTTTATTGTATTTATTTACTTTTTATTTATTTTCTTCTAAGTACCTTTTGGTACCCGGGCTCTTTTTTTACGATTATTTTTGAATTTGTTATTAAAATGTTGTAGTTGCGTGGAAGATTTTATTAAAATCTTGCTTATTACAGTTAAAAAAATTTCCTTTTTTTAGCACTGATTTGATTGCTTTTGACATATTTGGTCCAAGTTAATTTTTTTGTAGAATTTTTTTTTTTTTTTTGCTAATTAGGTAGTTAAATTTTTTGAAAGCACTAGATTTAGTAGTTTTGTGTTTGGTTATCGCTGCCACCAAAATGTGTATGTGGCAGATTTTAATTATTTAAAATGTTTTGTTTGTATTTAATTAAAATTTAGTTGATTTTTTTGTTAAAGACACCGGGTTAGTTTTAGTCCGCTGCCAACAAAATGTTGCATGGTGCGGATTTACTACTAATTTCTTTTATTTTTATTTTATTTAATTATTGACTCTGATTCGAAGTACCACTCCCACCAAAATCTTGTATTGCGTGCACCGTGCTCCTGAGGGGAGCGCATTTCACACAATTAAATACAGCGCTTGGTCGGTGTTTATTATTTATTTAAAAAAAAGGAGATAACTTGGCACTAAGTTATTATTAAATATAAAAAAAATAATAGCACTAATTTATTATTTAATAAAAAAAGGATAGCACTAAGTTATTATTAATATATAAAAAAGGAAGAATAGCAATAAGTTATTAATATATAAAAAAAAATAACAGCACTAAGTTATTATTAATATATAAAAAAAATGATAGCACTAAGTTATTAATATACAACAAAAAATATGATAGCATTAAATATCACTATTGACGACTTCGACTCTTTAATCCGCAGTCTGGAAAGAAACTCGTCGAGGGTCAGAAAAATTGCGACCAGGTACCCACGAAATAAACACGGCGCTCACATTTTGGCAGCAAGACAGCGATATTCTTTGATTGCGGATCATTTCCATGATTTGCAAGACACTCAACACAGATAATGACATTTTTGCATTACACTTAAAATTCAAAATTCCTGTGGATAAGAGGGTATTTAGACATTTACGGAATTTAAGCGAACTCGACTACGCATGGACACTACATGCGTCGTGCGATATTTCTCAATAAAATATTTAATGTCGGCTAATCATGCTATGGGGCGCCGATGTGTACACGGCACCTATCTACCAGAAATTTTGCTATTTACCAAGACGATCGTAAGACTTTCAGTGATACTTCGCACAAATAGCGAAAAAAACCTAACATTTACTTGAGACTAAAACCTATGGAGCCTTTCATGGGAATTTGCGGTCCTCGTAAATTTGCGGAATAAAGTTTCAATAGCAAAATCTTTCGAAATCAATGATGTCACACGATATTTTCATTGATGTATTGCTAGTCCTATGAGTTTACATAGTTTTAGGTTTAGAACATTCACATAATTATACTATATATATTATATATTTATCTATATTTGTCTATTTCACACTTATATTATAAATATTATATATATTTTTTTTCATTGTATGACATTATATTGCCAGCCTTTATAAGGTACTATACTATACACATATGATAGGTCTAGGATTATACTTTTGGTCTATGAAGATTGCTTTTGGTTTATGAAGATTGATTTCGGTTTATGACTATAAATATTGGTATGAAGTTGTAAAGGAAATCCCGGGCAGATCCCTTAATGGGAAAATATATCTCCTCTTTTAATATTATTTTCAAGAAAACGGCTTCAGAAAGCCTTCGTGAAGGCACAGCGTTTTATTTTCAGATAATTGTAGACATATTCGTCTGGGGTTACCTCCAATAATTCCTAACGTTAATGATTCTCTTCATATTCGTGTTATTAGATCACAGTTGCTTAATTCCTTTCTGTAATACTAGTTTCAAGTACATTGTCGTACTACGTTAAGATTCTACGGGTGTGAACTTAAGCTACAGCTATAAGTATTAGTAGTAGAGTTAGAGTATCAAAAAATAGTATTAATTAAAAGACAAAACTACGCTCCTCCGCTATTTCAGGTCATCATAGGGACATTGCAAAATATCGCCCGCACTGGTAATAGGGTGGATGGGGCAATGGCACGAACACATATCATCTACGTCTTCAGTAAGTGAAGGTAAGCGGTGTAAGGGCCCCTTCAGGGTTGGATGCGTGCTTTGTAGCTTGTGTCAGGTAAAAAATCTTTTTGTATTATGGTTCGTGGCAGCGGCAGGCTTTGGTAAACCCACCCCATAACTCTCCCGCACTAGCCGAGCTGGTAGCGTGCAGCCTTGTGCTAGTGGTGATCACGGAATGAGTAGTCAGTTCATGCTGACAGAATGGACATCACGTCCAACAGTACTCACTCGAAAATACTTCCCTAACACTGAAAGGAAAGTGACAAATGAAAAACCGTTACATCCGTCTGAAGTAAGTGAAGTGATGCCTGCTTTTGATCCAAAATTAGTAGTTCTTCGGAACAATGGATCAAAAAACTTGAAAAATATAAAAATATTTACACTATGCGTACTTACGTTTTATAGGTGCACCTAAAATATGGCGTCTTAGTCTAGAAGACGAACTTGTTAATTGGAAAGACTTTAAAGGGGAGTTTCTGAAAGCTTTTCGGCCAGTGCAGACCCAGTCGAATATTCATTTTTCCATTGTCAACAGAAAAAAAAGCCAGAAGAAAATTACGGAGATTATCTTTATGTCATGAAAAACCTTGCTAAAAACGTGGATCGATGAGTGATAGGGCTTTATTTAAATATATTATTAAGGGTCTTCGAGATCCTGCTATACACCAAATTATTTCTTTGCAGATATTTGAGTCCTCTGGTGAATTGTTGGTGCATCTTAAACATTTTGCAAATTCAAAATCACCTATTTGTATCCAGCCACGTAACCAAGGAATGAAGCCCCTCAGAGGGGTTCGAAACGAATTTGATGTTAAAATTCCTTCGAAGACAAGTCTACAGCAACATACGGCGTTCAAGTGTTTCAACTGTAACCAGATGGGTCATATTTCTCCAAACTGTCCCAAACAAAAGCGCGTACATGGAACGTATTATTATTTATATTGCAGAAAACCTGTTTTTGTCCTGGAGTGTCTACTGGACAGGTTCACGTCGTCGTTGATAAGCCGATGATTAAGTTAAGTAATCTAAAAATTATTTTCATATATTTTACTTGTACTGTTGCAAATGAAAGGGAGTCCAATTAGTTTGATTAATAGAAATTTATTATCAGATTTTGTTTGCATTAAGATTATAAACAATATATATTTAACAGGAATAAATTAATAAAGATTATATGTTTTTTGTTTATTCGAAACGAAAATATTTGTTAATGATAGTTCCTATAATATGCAATTTTACGTCGTACCTGAGAATACGGTGGGCCGCGATTTTTTTTAAATTAGTAATACTAAATTAGACTTTGGCTCTAATAATTCTGTGATTTACGAAGATTTGGAATCATTCAATGAAATTCTTGGAATTGAAGTAGAAAATATAAACATGCCTTCGATTGAAATTGATATCTGTTACCACAACAAGTTCCATTTAAACTACTGCGTTGGCAACACTGAATACGGAAGATACAAGATGGCGAAGAAAACATTCATTCGTCAAGACGTCTAAAATATCAATCACACACAAAAAGGCAACCTTAGAATTTATAAGTTTTGAATTTTAATAAATATTTGTTTTTGTTAAAAACATATGCATTATGGTTTACTTGTGCAAAAAGGTAACATAATTGGCGACGAGGATCTTGGAAATTAATCTAATTAATTAAAATAAACAACAAAATGGAGGCAGAAAAATTTACTAATATCTTGTTGCAGCAGCAAGAAATATTGAAATCATGCAACAGTACAACAGGATCTCCATAAAGCACTTGTACAACAATCTACGAAAAAGTAAATTCATCTTTAAGTAGTGAACAAATAATTGAATCTCTTTCAAGGGCAGTATTGAATTTCAGTATGATCCAGAAAGGGGCGTAAGTTTTGAAAAGTGGTTCTCAAAATTTCAAGACCTTTTCCGAGAAGATGCAGGGGAGATTGGATAACGCTGCTTTGTTGCAAAATTATATCCATTGGTAAGTGGTAAGTAGCAAATATATAAATTATATATTACCAAAACAGCCAAGGGATTTGAAATTTGAAAAATCAATTGCGATATTAACAAAATTATTTAGTTGTACAATGTCTCTTTTAAATACACGTTATCATTGTCTAACAAACGTAAATAAATCTTCAGAAGATTACGTAACGTACGCAGCGAGAGTAAATCGACTGTGTGAGGATTTCGAATTCAACAAGATGTCCAACGATCAGTTTAAAAGTTTAATATTCGTTTGGTTAACGTTAACGTGTGAAGTATGTACAAGACTTTTACCAAGACTTGTGGACGAATCAAAAAACTCAGAGAAAACGTTGCAGAATTTAACAGACGAATATCTTCACATCAAAGATTTAAAACAGGATTCAAAATTGCTCGAGGAGGGCGCAATTCAAAACCAAATTCGAACAATGCAACTGTTTTTCAAGTAAAGTTCAGACCATTCACAGTGAAACACAGAAATAAGTCTGCCCATGACAAGTCCTCGTTGTGGTCAAATGCATTTTGCAGTCAATTGTCCATATAAGAAGACAAAATGCAAAGTGTGTAATATTATTGGCCATAAGGAAGGCTATTGTAATTGTTTTGGCGGAAACAAAATTAACAAATCCACATTACAAATTAATACGGAAAAGACACATACATCAACCGTAAGGAAATCGAGAGAAATTTTCGTAAACCACACGTCAATGGAAGAAAAGCGAAAATATATTGAAATTCTCATCGATGGAAAACAGACAACTTTAAAAATTGACACTGCATCAGACATCACTATCATATCAGAATCAATGTGGTATACTCTTGGGAAGCCTACACTGTCACAGGATGACCAGGTTGTAAATAATGCTTCAGGTGTACACATGCATTCACTTTTCAAATTTCACTATAAAGTAACCTCCAAAAGGAAACTAATTCAATGTGAAATTTATGTTTCGAAAGCATCAAATGTCAATTTATTTGGAATAGATTTAATAGAAAAATTCAATTTATGGAACACGCCATTAAACCCTATCTGTGACCAGCACTGACTTATAACAATGGACCGAGCGTATTGTCATTTTCCTATAGGAAAGCATGGCACAAGTTTTATAGTTCTCTCTTTCGCCCTATGGCAGAGTTGGAGCTACCAATACAAAATATTGCATTCTGGAACGTTTGCTTATGCCATTTGATGTTTTTATGTTGGCAACAGATGCAATCACTGCAGAAGGAATAAGGTAAAGATAGTGTTTACCATGATCCGTCTCTCTTGCCCATAAGCATGATTCAGTTAAGAATAACTTTTGAAAATTAAAGTCGGAATGAGTTTAAGAGTGCTTATAACCGATTAAAATATCACTTGGCCACAAAAAAATATATTTTTTTAATTAAATTCGATTTACGGGTGTAAAATTTCATCTGATTGGTTGAGTTTTACATGTTTATTTATGTAATCGTTTTAAAGGGTGCTCTAACGGTGATATACAGAAACACAATATTTTTTGTGCCACATGAAATAGCAAATCGCTCAGTCCATTGTTATAAGTCAGTGGTGACCAGTCATCAAATCAAATAACGATTGACGAAAAGCTCAATACATTAGACAAAAAAAATTCCACTTGTATTTACAGATAAATTGGGTTATTGCACCAAAACAGAAATTAAATTATATACAAGGGACAACACAAAACCTGTATTCCGTCAAAAATGACCAGTCGGATATGCAGTAACAGCATTGGTAGATGAAGAACTGAAAAGAATTCAGAGGGAAGGTGTCATTTCAGCCGTTCACTATTCAGAATGGGCTGCTCCAATGATAGTAGCTCGTAAACCAAACGGAAAAATACGTATTTGTAGTGACTATTCTACGGGATTGGATGCAGCATTGGAAGCTCACAGATATTCGTTACCAAGTAAAGGTAAAGTTTTTAGTCACATTGATTTAAGTGATGCTTTTCTCCAGGTGGATGTAGAACACAAGTCACGGAAGTTACTCCCAATAAACACACACATGGGACTGTTCCAGTTTAACAGATTGGTGTGTTAAACCTGCACCTAATGCTTTTCATCAGCTAATAGACACCATGTTAGCAGGGTTAAAGGATGTAGCAGCTTACATTGATGACATAATTGTCTTCTCACGAAATGAAGAGCAACATTATACAAGTCTTCATGCTGGCTTCAATTTGAAAAATATAAATTTTTTTCGAACAAAATAAAATATTTGGGGAAAATAATAAATTCAGATGGAGTAAAACCTGACCCGACCGGGTTCGGGTAGTTCAAAACATGCCACCACCATCCGATGTTGCAAAATTAAGATCATTCTTGGGTGGTATCAGATTTTATGGTCAATACATCAACAAGATGAGAAACTTACGTCGTCCATTGGATGAGTTATTGCACAAAAATACAAAATGGAATTGCAATAACACACACCAAAAATGTTTTGATGAATTAAAAAGCATATTATTGTCAGATCTTCTCCTAACGCACTTTAATCCGGAGCTGGAAATCTGTGGCCGCTGACGCTTTCAATTATGGGCTGGGTGCAAGTATTATGCATCGCATGCCGGACAAGACAGTGAAAGCAATAAGCCATGCAGCAAGGTCATTACCACGCGCTGAACCTGGATACAGTCAGATCAAAAAAGAGGCATTAGCGCTTGTATTTGCAGTAAAAAGATTTCATAAAATGGTTTTTGGTAGACGATTTGAATTGCATACCGACCATAAACCATTATTGGAAATATTTGGGTCAAAAAAAGGCATTCCAGCACATTAAGCAAGTCGACTGCATAGATGGGCTTTGTTGCTACTATCTTATGATTTTGAAATACATTACATAAAAATACAAAATTTTGGTTATGCTGATATGCTGTCGAGACTAATGGAAAGTCAGACTGTTGACAACGATGAGTTAATTATTAGATTGGTTGAAACAGAAAATGATGTAGTTGCAGATCTAAAAGATTCCATACGAAATCTTCCTATCAGGAACAACATGATTTTAGTAACTACAAAACAAGATTCGACCATACAAAATATCATTGGTTAATCGTGACTGTCAGCAATATTATGCACGTAAATCTAGTCTTTCTGTGGTAAAGGGCTGCTGAATGTTCACGGACCGAGTCATCAGTCCTAATTAATTTAGAAAAAGGATAATACAAAAGCTTTACAAGGCACATTCTGGAATGGAAAGGATGAGGGCTTTGTCGCGCAGTGTCATCTACTGGCCGAAACTTGATCAAGATATTGAAGAATATGTCAGGAGTTATGCGAAATGCGCACATGCTGCAAAATCCCAAGTTAAAGCTCCATTACAATCATAGCCAATACCCACATAACCATGGTGTAGTAAATTATTTATTTATTGTAATCATGCTCTGTCGCCTTGTTAATAATATTACTTGAGTATAGCGATATTCGTTTTATTAATTCCAACAATGAGTGGAGGCAGCCATAAGGCAGATCTCATGTGGAGAAGATTAATAAAGCAGATCTCCTAAGAGAAGCTCAGTGAGGAGATCTCTTTATAGGCGCAGCTATACTAGCAGATGCGTAAGAAAAGCGGAGTGCAGTGAAGGCTAGCAGACACTCGAAATAAAAGGTATTTTCTTTGATAAGACAACTTCTCTTTATTAAACTATTCTAGTTATTTATAATAAAGTAAATATGCTAACCCAAACTTAATTATGGTTAGTACCAGGGTTCGTAAATAACGATTATTTTCTAAATTCTCATGAAAAAAATCACACACAAATATTTATCGGATTAAAATCTCTTCAGCACCTAGTTGCAGCTATTGACTCGGTCTATTTATTGCAAGTAAACTTACAAAATTTTTGATCATTAATATAAAAATTATAGTAAATATATTTAATATAACAGTCCGAACGAAATGGTTAAACTTTACTTACATAGGGTTTCAGTCGCTGTTAAATGCTTATGAAAGATTTTTACTTTTTTAAGTCAGCAATAATCGTTATGAGATGATTAATAATTTTCCCATCATGCATAAAAATCATTTCCTGGTTTTTATTTTTCCTGATCACAAATAAAAGTCACATTTCAATTTTTTTCTCTTGATCAAGATTTTTATTTGTCGACCAGAAAAAAATATAACTCACTTCATGATTTTTATTCTTGATCAAGAACAATAAAAATCACGATGTGACTTTTATTTGTGATCAGGAAAAATAAAAAACAGGAAATAATTTTTATTCATGATGGGAAAATTATTAACCCATTTCATAACAATTATTGCTGACTTAAAAAAGTAAAAGTCTTTCATAAGCATTTAACAGGGACTGAAACCCTATGTAAGTAAAGTTTAACCGTTTCGTTCAGACTTTTATAGTAAAATTCATTGAAGAATGAGTTTTTCGATAAAGCTTATAACCGTTACAATCCCTGATAGTACATTGCCTTTTGATAAGTACTTGCACTTATGTGCTTAACTTCGGCAGAAAGATGTAACGCAACTAGCTTGACCCGACAATTGTAGTCACTTCTTATGGTTGTGACATACATTTGGTTTAACGCATGTATTGCTTAATTGTAATAATGCTATCGATCGCATTTATTGTGATCGATTAATTGAGCAATGGATTTCGGGTCAATTGAATATTGCAATAATGCAGAATGTGCATTCTTGCATTTTCAATTGGTTTATAATTTGTTGGTTTTTTTAATGGGAACGTATTCACATAGATTTTGCGGGACCCTTGAAGGAAAAGTATTTTCTGATTTTGGTTGACTCATACTGCAATCCAAATGGCCAGAAATAATTCAAATGAGTACAATTACAGCATCTGCTACTGTTAAGGAGTTGAGTAAGATATTATTTTCACGATATGGAAATCCACAAATGTTGGTTACAGACAATGGTACACAATGTTCATGCGAGCAATTTAGAACATTTTGTGAGGAAAACGGAAATAAGCATCTGCATACAGCACCATATCATCCACAATCCAATGGTCAAACTGAAACGTTTGTCTATTCTTTAAAACGAGCATTATCTAAAATGGGGGGAGAGGGAGATATACCCAAAATTTTAGAAACGTCCTTACTCGCATATCGCTCCACACTCAAAAGATCTGCATGCAATGGTAAAACACCAGCTGAGATTTTCCTGAGAAGAAAAATCAGAATAGAATTATCTTTAATGCTACCTGTCAGTAGCAGAGTTTTTGAACGAAACAGAAGGATTAAAAATCAATTTAATCACAAACATGGCTTTGAAGAAGATGAATTTGAGCCGGGTAATGATCTTTTTGCTAGGATTCATAGGAGAGGAAAAATGATATGGTCACCCTGAAAAGTGGTTGAACGAGTGGGTGCAGTAAATTACAATATTTGGTTGGAAACACAAACACTTATCCGATCACACATAAACTAACTACGCTTGCGGAAGTATAGCCAGGGATGGAGGGAACACGGGCGGGAACTGCAGATGATGATGCAAGTTCTGAGTTGATGAGAAGTCAGGGATGGTAGGAACACACTGGTGTAAGATGCTTGCCGCTTGACATTCTTTTTGGTGAAGTTAACATTATTTCAAAACAAATTTTAAGTCCTAAATTCATAATTTTTTTCAAAATTAATCAGTTACTGTTAATTCGGACGAACAAATTTACGAGTTCCTTGGTTTGCAAACGTATTGCATTTTCGACTTAATCCCGCTTCCAATTAACGAAACACTTATCATAATTACAAAATCCTATGTACTTTTATGAATCACGACCGCTAATAGAAGGAGTGTACTACTGCAAAGAAATCATCAATACACCAGAAGTAAATGAACCTGAATGCATAGCCAACATAATAAAGAATGAACCAGCAAATTTTAACCTACTAAAAGGATATAAAATCAGTACTGTATACCAACCAGAGCAAACTACGTTTTATGCATTAATATCCCCAGTACAACGATGACATCAACCTGCGGACTTTCACGGAACCAGATCAACGGAACAGCATTAATTGACTTCCAAAACTGCAATATCAAGATAAATGATATAGTAAATGAAAGCAAGACGAGCAATTATAATTCCTTATATACCCTTTTATGCTCAACCAAGGCAATGCGTCCACAACCATCGAGGATGTCAAGCTGGAAAAACTGAAAACTTATCATTTCGAAAATAGGCAAGAAATTGGTCTTCTAAAAATCAAATCAACATACAAAGACTCAACATTATCCAGGCTTATAGCTATAATTTGAATTCTCATAGGCCTCGCGTTTAAAAAGTTTTGAGAAAACCGCAACCAGAGACTAGAAAAACAGCATACGCAGAAACCTCTTCTAAGGATGTAAGATCTGAGACGATCATCGAAGCTTCTGCAAAAGAAAATTCAAGGAGGGGGGAGGAGTTACATATTCAGACACTGTCCGTCAGCAATATTTCCCACGAAACAATTTAAATTCTTTCCCATAGCTCCATATCAACTTTTCTGGAAATACGAAACTTTTATTTTTCAACTCAACTCGAATCTTTTGTTTGCCTGAAAATATGATTAGTTGCATTTTTGTAAGAGTTAGCAAGTAGAATAATGTTATCAGAAAAGTTAGCTCTCGGTAAAATATTGTAACGCGAAGTACAAAATAAAGTCTTTATTTAAAAATTGAATCTTTTATTAAATTGTAATTATCTTAACTCGTGCAACCTGCAGTTTTTGCTCCGCGCAGCTCAGAAGCTACAACCTTTCGAACAGTAGATTTTGCTGCGCGCAGTTTTTGTTATTAACAGTCTCCATTTAGGAAACTCTGAAGCGTTTGCTGGACAAAATTTGGGAGTGATAATAAATTATTATGTATTTCAATGATCGCTGGTTTGGCATTAATTTTATTAAATACTCGAAATAAGAATCTGAAAAAGAAGAGGTATTGGATGCAAAAATGGACAGCTAATAAAGAGTGTACTGGAGCTGTAAACAATTTAATGAAAGAATTACGTATATTGCAGATGAAATTTTTATAAAAATTCCTGCGTTTATCACCTGACGGTTTTTAAGGAATTCTTAGGCAAGTGACTCATCTTATAATGAGAAAAGATAAGATGACAGCAATATCTCTCATTGAAAGGCTAGCTATAACTATGAGATTTTTAGCAACAGGTAAATTAAAATAAGGAAATGTTAATGGAGTTATATACATAAGTTATTATTTTACAGATGACAGCTAAGATATTTATTTCGAGTATCACCATGTACCATATCTTTGATATGTATAGGTATACCTTACACCTGCGAAGCAATTTACAAAATATTTAAAGGTAAGGATTATTAAAAAACTTCATTTCTGACGTGCTTTTTAACATTGCACACAACAAAAATTTTAAAATATTCAAGAGAACATAAAAACAATTCAGCAAAACTCCACCAACACCAACTCGCTAACCTCTTACAAAACTGCACGTGTAATCTCAGAAAAAGTTTCAACTAAACTAATATTTTTATACTGCGCCTGTAACCTTATCTTTAGATATTTATTATATATATACCTATATATGTACCTCATACGGACCTTTAAACTTTGGGATTATTCGCACCCAACGTAGTATCAATATTAAGAATAATCACCAAATCTCCTTCGGTATATTTTCTAGCTGATTTTCTTTTCAAATCAAATTGAACCTTATTGTACTTATAGCTTCCTTCCTTATTTAGTTCGTTTAGCCCATTCTGTATAAATCTCATAATTCCGTCATACGCAAAATTCGTAACTATAGACCTGTTGAACGTATTATTAAGAAAAAAATCGATTCTGTGAATAGTGTGATCCCAAGCAATTCCTTTCTCTTTTTGCAATCATAGGTACAATATCTCTATTTATTTTATCTTGTTCCCTTACGTCTGGTGGGGGTGAACAAGGTGATTGATTAAACGTTGACTGATAATTAGCAACTGATTTATTAATGTTTTAAACACCGTTTATATACAATCAAAAAATGCTTAGCTTAACAATAACAATAATAATTTCTTAAGACGTGCAATACAAGGTTAAGCAAATTATATTTTGGTTGTGACCTATTGAGCATAAATGTGCGGTGAGCGGTTTATAGTTTATTGACCGATGAATCCAATTTATTGATTGTTGCATAAATTGCATTGTCATCTTTGCTATGTGTTCTGACTTGAACATTCTCCCCCTTGGTGACTGCAGTCGCAATATGGTCGTGTGGTGGTAGTTTTAAGGTGAATCTCGGGTTTGTTGATGATTCTGACTCTGCATGTTGAACTAGGCTGCTTCGTTTAACGGGTTGCGGAATCGTTTGGCTTAATTTAACGTCGGGGATGCCTTCAACCTTCCTTCGGGTTAGCGGGCACCAGGGTTGTACTTGTCGCTTTAATTTATATGCAAGTGCGATTAGTAGGACGGTAATTACGATTGCACTGACTGCCGATGCCGTGTGGTGGCCAATTGATTTGAATATAGTTGAGGTTGACACTAGGTCCTGCTGTAGTACTTCTTGATCCCTAATTGCATCGAATAAATGGTCGGATGATTTTAAAATTGGTTCACGTTCAATGAGTTCTCTGTGTGTTTTTCTTGTCATTATAGTGGTGCTTATGTTGAAATTCATTGCCTTGTTAAATGTTGATTTAACTGGTATCTTAGCAGTTATTGTTGATGTTAGTGCATTCTTCTTAGTTTGGATGAGGCAGTTGTTGCCGATCTGAATTATTCCTATTTTATCGAGAATGATGTCTTCTCTTACTCCGTTGCATTTGACCGCTGCGGTGGTGGGTGAGCTGCTGATAAATAGCCAAGTGTTGGCCATGTAAAGATGCTTCCATAATGTGGTTGATAGAAAGAACTGCTTCAAGGAGCAGTGTTGTTTTTCTTGACGCTGGTAGATCTCATCAGTGATACAATTTGGGTTTGTTTCGATACTGCTGACAACTGTTGGAGTACACAACATCAAGTGTTTTGCTTGGGTGATACAATTGGCTAGTTCTGCTTCAGTAAGCTCGAAGTAGGTTTGAATGTTATAGTTTGTACCTATTATGGATCTGCTAATGTCTGGTGCTACGTATGTATTGTTTTTAATGTGGTAGGGTATAGCGGTAGCCTTCATTAGGGTGTATTGATCCCTTTCCATGATGGGAAGATATCCATAAATAATAATATTTCCGTTGTCTCTGACTATTTCCAGTCTTTCTTCTGGTGTGCCAGAGACCCTTAAGTTGGGTGGAATTTGGTCGGAGGCTTTAATGGTGATATTTGCAATTTTTGCCAGTGACATGAATTCAAATAGATTTCCCCTTTTCATGGTAATCCTCGCGAGTCTTATGTAATGTTCTTCTAGGTCACCGAGGAAGTTTATGGCAAGTTGATATGCGGCTATGATATTGATATTTATCCTGTTGGTGTCAGTTTGGGAGAACCATCCTTGAACCTTGTTGATTTCCTCTAGAGCCTTGTTTAGTTTGTTTGTAAACATGTTTATTTTTTGAGTTACGCGGGCTTCTGTGTCGTTAACTACGGCTATAGTAGAGAGCATTAGACTTGATTGATGTTGGGCTGCTTGTTGTAAGATTTGTTGGTTTTGACGAAGAGTGTTAATGTCTGTATACACATCTTCATTGACTCCAAAAACGTATTCTAGTATATTGCCAAATATATTTCGCCTTTTTCGTTTGGTATCTAGATCTTGTAGCAATGTCATTTCATGGGATAACGTTCGTCCTTTTTCCTTTAAATGCTGAAGTAGTGGATCACAATGGATGTCACTGGACAGGTGCCGGGATCTGTTACATACATCTTCCATTTGTGCTAATGTCTTGTCAATTTTATCTTCGTCTGATTTTATATTCAATGGATAGCTCAGCTCGACTCTAAGCGTTCCTCTCTTCAGATTTGCTTCACCGGTATGCTCGATGTACAACCCTGCCTTGGGTTGTGTTATGTTATAGGAGCAGCTCCCTATCTTTGCAAACAGTATGAGTAGGAGACAAAGAATGGTTGGATGTGTTGTTGTCCACCCCCCTCTATGTCCTCCGTGATTGATGGAACTTCTATAGCTCTCAGAGTAGTACATCTTAGCTAATTTAGGCAATTTGTAGCGTTCTTCATAAGCCTTGACTGCCTGTAACTGTTTCTCTATAGGTACTAGTGTTTTATATCCTGTTACAGGGATTATGCGAATACCTTTACGTTTCCGTTGCATGTGTGCGTGTCGGAATTGATTTAATTGTGTCTTGCATTTCGACGGTGTGTTTGGACAAGTTTCCCTTACTGATTTCTCAGATCGTTTCTTAATTTTGGCTTTTACGTTGTTGGGTTCTCTTTGAATGGTAGTTCTTATATGTTATGCTTCTTGTTGGTATTTTATCATATTTCCACCTTTGAGGCAATTCACGCCGTTTATTGTCTCGAAATGCTTCAAGCGATTGGAATCTATACTCCAGGAATCTGTAGAGTACTTCAAATGTCGGAATCTTCTTTGGTTTTTCTAAGGTCTGTTCATAGAGCCTGTGTGTTTCTTGATCAAATTTTTGTATGCATATGTGTACTATAATTGGTGCCCATGATCTAGTATCGATGTTTAGATTGATTAGCGCATGTAGACACTCTTTTATAGTATCGTGAATTTTCCTTATTCCACTTGCAGACGCAATATCAAATTTTGGTAGCGATAATATGTGCTGAATTTGAGTGGCCACAATCTTTCTTTTGTTTTCGAATCGTTCTTTTAATATGTCCCAGGTACTTGTGTAGTTGCAATCAGATATTTCCAGGTGGCACAATAGCTTTGAAGCTTCACCTTTTAAATGCGTTTTCAAGTATTGCATTTTCTCTATGTTTGATAGCTTTTTGTTATCATGTATGAGCTTCACAAAGATATCGCGAAAGCTTCGCCAAGCCTCATATTTTCCATGAAACGATGGAATTGTAAGTCTTGGCAATCTGATATCATTTTCAGAAGGTGTGCCTTGAAGAGACGTTTGTTTCTCTTGAAGAGATATCATGTTGTAATCATATTTTGCTTGCTGAAAAAGCTCTATTAGGCTCTCCATTTCTTCTTCTTCATAATCGTCTGTTTCGCAGTATAGCAGAACTTCTTCATGCAGTTGTTGAATGCTTTTCCAATTCTCGCTAAGTATGCGGATGTAGAACTCAATTCGAGTTGAATTGAGTTCATTGTCATTCTGTACTTGATGTACTTGTTCCGTGAAAGCTGCAATGCGCAGTCTTTCTCGTTTACGACGGACCTCATTCTCATTCTCGCTGGTTATTAGTGAAAGCTTAAATTGCTTGTTTGAGTGGCGTGATTCATCATTCGGGGTAGTGTCTGCTTCACCTGCCAAATCTGCTTCGTAGATTGCAAGTTTTCTTTCTATGAGTTTTGTTGCTTCTTTAACCTGATCGTAGTAAGCATCCGTATGGTATTGGTGCTCAGGTTTGTTAAACGCAGAAATCTTTTCATGGCGGGCTTGAAATTCTTCCCAAAGTTTCTTGTATTCCTGTTGTTTTTTTATGATAAGCTCTTTTTCTCTTTGGAGGTTTTCCAAGAGTTTGGTCATTTGATCACCGACTTCAAGTTGTTTGTTGGCTAACTCTTCCATGACGATGGTTCTCTCTCTGCAAGAAGTTTATGTTTTTAAATTAAATTTCAGTGCTTACTGATGTTTTTTTTCCCCCCTTACCTCTGGTGGGGGTGAACAAGGTGATTGATTAAACGTTGACTGATAATTAGCAACTGATTTATTAATGTTTTAAACACCGTTTATATACAATCAAAAAAATGCTTAGCTTAACAATAACAATAATAATTTCTTAAGACGTGCAATACAAGGTTAAGCAAATTATATTTTGGTTGTGACCTATTGAGCATAAATGTGCGGTGATCGGTTTATAGTTTATTGACCGATGAATGCAATTTATTGATTGTTGCATAAATTGCATTGTCATCTTTGCTATGTGTTCTGACTTGAACAATCTCAATCTAGAAATATAAGAAATAAAACATGTTGAATTGATTGTTTCTGAAGGAAACTCTTAAAAGCTTCGGAAGTAAAGGCTGATCCGCGATCAGACACTATCCTTAAGGGTTTGCTAAATATTCTAAAGTAGTTTTTAATGCAATTTACAACTTCGAAGGTATTTGTTGATTTCGTAGCATACAACTTTTCATTGGCTGTAGCCCGCTCCAGTCCTTTCCTTTTCGCACACTCTCGTGATGTATTTCTGTCAATGTTTTCTTTAACCTATTTCCTCTCCTCCGTACAACTTCGTGATGTATTTCTGTTGGTGTATTCCGTTCCGTGCACTCTCTTGACGTATTTCTGTGAGTGTTTTCTTTCCTGTCACTCTCGTGATGTATTTCTTTGAGTGACTTGTTTCCTTTCCGCACACTCTCGTGATGTATTTCTGTGAGTGTTTACTGTTCCCTGCTCCGTACACCTTCGTGATGTATTTCTGTAGGTGTATTCCGTTCCGTACACTCTCGTGATGTGTTTCTGTGAGTGTTTCCTTTCCTGGCACTCTCGTGATGTATTTCTGTGAGTGACTTATTTCCTTTCCGCACACTCTCGTGATGTATTTCTTCGAGTTTTTACTGTTCCCTCCTCCGTACACCTTCGTGATGTATTTCTGTAGGTGTATTCCGTTCCGTACACTCGCGTGATGTATTTCTGTGAGTGTTTCCTTTCCTGTCACTCTCGTGATTTATTTCTGTGAGTGACTTGTTTCCTTTCCGCACACTCTCGTGATGTATTTCTGCACTGTCCCTCCTCCGTACACCTTCGTGGTGCATTTCTGTAGGTGTATTCCTTTCCGTACACTCTCGTGATGTATTTCTGTGAGTGCTTCCTTTCCTGGCACTCTCGTGATGTATTTCTGTGAGTGACTTGTTTCTTTTCCGCACACTCTCGTGATGTATTTCTGGAGTGTTTACTGTCCCTCCGCCGTGCACCTTCGTGATGTATTTCTGTAGGTGTATTCCGTTCCGTACAGTCTCGTGATGTATTTCTGTGAGTGTTTCCTTTCCTGTCACTCTCGTTATATATTTCTGTGAGTGACTTGTTTCCTTTCCGCACACTCTCGTGATGTATTTCTGTGAGTGCTTGGGGGCTAATTGCCCAATAATTGGCCGTCACACAGTTACGGTTCACACTAATAAGGTCCACCGATGATGATTTGAGACTCGTTCTTCGAGCCGAGTCTTACAGCTTACGGTAGAGGTTATTGGTTGTAGATGTATGACCAATGGAAGATTCTTTTACGTGATGACTTCTCAGCCACTGATGAAGGAGTCAGCGGGTGCGACTCGGTAAACCTGATGGATAAATATTGCTAGGGAAAGGCAAATTGAATACAATAGGTATTTATTTCTCGTGAAATTTAGAACACGATAACTAGTTATTTCTAGTATTTTGTAACACAATTAATTATATGCACAATAAGAATCGGTATTATTAATTAAATCTCTAGATATACTTTTTCTCTTTTTATATAAAACTCGAATGAATTGTCGGAACAAACTTATATCCCTGAAAACTCACCGATTTTCTTTAAATTTTGCACACTAGTTCCTTTTCACTCACAAATCGCAAATATCAAAACGAAATTTGTCGGAAACTTATACAAGAAGGCACTCAAAACTTATTGCTGGCTTATTGCTGGATGTGTAGTACAGCTCCGCTTCGCTCCGCGCGCGTGTGTGTGTGTGCCCCTGCCAGCCTGCCTGTGTGTGTGTGTGTGTGTGTGTGTGTGTGTGTGTGTGTGTGCGTCTACCTGCATGTGTGTGTGTTTCTTTAATAAAAGTTTTTCTATTCCATTCTAACTAAATGCTGTACTACACATCCAGCAATAAGCCAGCAATAAGTTTTGAGTGCCTTCTTGATGCTACCTCAAAGAAGAAGTAGATTAAATTTGTTGTGAGCTGCAGTACAAATATCGGGAATTTTAAAGTCGAATATCTCGGAAACTATAAGTTTCCGACAAATTTCGTTTTGATATTTGCGATTTGTGAGTGAAAAGGAACTAGTGTGTAAAGTTTAAAGAAAATCGGTGAGATTTCAGGGATGTAAGTTTAAGCCGAATTGTCTTCTCGTGAGAAAAATCTAGACTGACTTTTTGAACATGTTTTTATTTTTTATTTTTCTACATTCGCCTACTCATATCTTTGGATATCCTGGAAGTACTTTCGATATTTCATTTCCGAAAACCTACTACATGACAAACAGATAACTCGCAGGCAGCAGCGGCAGAAAAGGCACAACTTTGTTTGCGTCGCGTCATGTCGCCAGAGTACTCCCCTGCCAGCAAAACGGAAAATTTAGCGATACGAAAGATGTCTCGGTGGTCTGGTGGTTCTTCCAGTGCGAGTAACTCGCTGCGGTATTAAGGTATTACCATCTGCTAGGAATCTTACTCTCCGTGGGCTTGAGTCGGAGGAAAGTGGATCCTCGTAGTCGGCGACTGGTCGTGTGTTGGTGCTATCGCTGGCATTCTGGATGTCTGGTCGAGGGAGCCCCACTTTGGGTTCTGTCTCTGCCTCAGGAAGTGTACATTCATTCGACCTCTGTGACACCTCTTCGGAACTGTTAGTTGTGGGTAAGTTTTCGGCGATTGACGTATTTTTCGGGGATTCGCTTGAGTCCTCGACCTCCGTAAAACAGGACGATTGACCGAGAC
This sequence comes from Dioctria linearis, assembly GCA_963930735.1. Taxonomy (NCBI): domain Eukaryota; kingdom Metazoa; phylum Arthropoda; class Insecta; order Diptera; family Asilidae; genus Dioctria; species Dioctria linearis. The sequence goes on along the minus strand of OZ005744.1, from coordinate 91,380,760 downwards.
GTTCACCTCTCTATTCTTGATCTTCACTGTGAAAAACTCGTCCGTTCTCCTAATTATTTGATATGGACCCTCGTATGGAGCCTGTAAGGATGCCTTCACCATATCTGTCCTAACGAAAACATGTGTGCATTTATCTAACTCCTTGAATCTAAACGGAGACTGCTTCGAGTTGTGGAAGTCGGAATTGGCCTCAGATCAGCGAACAATTTGCGTAATGAGACCACAAAATCAGATTGGGCGCTATACTGGAAATTTTGAAGGAAGTCTCCAGGCAAGCGTAAACCTTCTCCGTAAACCAACTCTGCCGGAGTTGCTAAAAATTCCTCTCTGAATACTGTTCTAAGGCCTAACAATACGAATGGTAAAATTTTAGATCACGTCCTGTTTCTATAAGTCATTAGTAGCTTTAAGCGTCCTGTGCCATGGCTCCTGGAAACCGTTTGCCTGAGGGTGGTATGCGGTAGTTCGGTTACGAGCAAAACCTAACGATTTAGCGAGCTCAGCAAAAAGGGCTGACTCAAATTGAGTCCCTTGATCAGTGACGATAGTCCTAGGTATCCCGAAACGGGATATCCACGAACTAGAGAGCGCGTCGGTTATAGTTTCCGCATTAATGTCAACAAGTGGAACTGCCTCGGGCCAACGCGAGAATCTATCAATAATGGTGACACAGTATCTGAAACCATTGGAAGGTGGGAGGGGACCGAAAATGTCAATATGGATGTCCTGAAACCGGCCGGAACTAGGTGGGAAGGAGCCCAAAGGTTTCTTTACGTGGCGCGTGACCTTGCATTGCTGACAAGCTTGACATTCACGAGCCCAACTAGTAATGTCCTTGTTCATCTCCGACCAGAAGTATTTGGAGGTTATCATCTTGTTAGTGGCACGGATGCTCGGATGAGATAGATTGTGTACCGCATTAACAACTTGTTTCCTAAAAGGTTTGGGGATATAAGGCCGATTACTTTTAGCGGAAATTTCACAATGGATTTGTTTATTGGTACCAAAAATGGGGTACTTCTCAAATTTATATTGTGGATTTTGAAGAAGAGCTAGCAGCTCATGGTCACTATTTTGCTCGTGGGCGATGGAACCGAAATCTATAAGACTAGGAATGCGAATCTCTTCCATTCGAGACAACATGTCAGCTACTACATTGTTTTTACCTGGCACATGTTTGATGTCGAAGTTGTCCGGGTGATGCTTTCTCTGGATTCTGGTTGAAAGCGGAAGTCAGGGGTTTGTGGTCAGTAAACAGCGTGAATGGTCGCCCTTCTAATAAATACCGAAAATATTTGACACCCTGATAGGCTGCCAACAACTCCCGATCGTACGCGTTGTACTTGCGTTGCGCCCCACTGAGCTTGATTGAAAAAAACCCAGAAGTTTCCAGACATTGTCTGTCTTTTGCTGCACTGTAGCTCCTACGGCTGTATCAGATGCATCGACCCATAAAGCTAACTCCGAAGTAGCATTAGGGAACGCCAAAAGTACGACCTCCACTAATTGTTTTTAACTAAATCAAAAGCCTTGATTGCCTCCTTAGACCAGCTTATTTTCTTTTTGCCATCTTTTTTGGGTCCTCTTAAATAATCATTCAAGAAAGCCTGATGTTCTGCAGCATGTGGTAAGAAACGACGATAGTAATTAATGGTGCCGAGGAAACGTCTGAGATCTTTCACTGTAACAGGCAGATTACAATTTGCGATGGCTTTTGCTCTTTCTACAGGTGGCTTAATGCCGCCTGGCGAGATTAGGTGTCCTAAGAAAATCACCTCGGGAGACGAAAACTTACACTTATCCACGTTGATGATCAGTCCGAAAGCTTCCAGACGGGCGAAAATTTGTTCTAAATGGACAAAATGCTCACTAGCAGATTTTGAGGCGACAAGAATATCGTCTAAATAGACGAAACAAAATTTGAACCCTTGAAGTATAGAATGTATGAGCCTTTGGAATGTTTGAGCCGCGTTGCATAGCCCAAAGGTCATACGAGTAAATTCAAATAGTCCGAACGGAGTACAAATTGCCGTCTTTGGTACATCGTCGGGTTCGATCGGAATCTGGTGATAAGCCTTAGTTAAATCTAAGGTCGAAAATATCTTACATCCGTTCAAATGGTAGCTAAAATCATGAATCAATGGGATTGGGTAGCGATCTGGAATTGTACAAGAATTTAAACGACGAAAATCACCGCATGGTCGCCATTCAACATTTTTCTTCCTAACCATATGCAATGATGATGACCAACAGCTATCTGATGGACGGCAGATGCGTTGCTTTAGCAGAAAGTCAAACTCTTTCTTTGCTGCGGCTAATTTGTCTGGAGGAAGAGGACGTACCTTTGACGCTATGGGAGGGCCCCTGGTGGTAATGTGATGCGTGACCGTATGCTTGACTGGGTGGTTGAAGCTTGACTGTATAGTTATGTTTCTGTACTTACGCAGGAGATTTTGTATTTCGATGGGAATCGATGTGTCAATAACGATGGAGAGTGTGGAGGAGCAACCGAAACTACTTTTCCCGATGGACTTAACCAAAGTTAGAGGGTCAATCAATGACCTTTTCTTGACATCTACCACGAGGCCATAATGTGCTAAAAAACCCGCGCCTAGTATGGGCTTAGGCACGTCTGCGATTATAAACTGCCACGAGAACACGCGACGTAAGCCCAGCTGTACAGATAAATTTTTTGGCCGAATGTGCTGATTTCCGATGAATTAGCTGCCATGAGCCGTAAGCCTGATTTGAGCCGACGATCGGATCGAGTTGCCGGAATTACAGACACGTCGGCACCTGTGTCGATTAAAAAATTTCTTCTTGAGGACCTGTCTAGAAAGTAAAGACGACTATTGGTGTGGATTCCCCCACCTGTCGTCAACGGTGGAGGGCCAATTAGTTTAACGAATTCTCATCTTTATTTACAATATAATTTTTACAATTGGGGTTTGTCGATTTATAAGAACATGGCTGAATACATCCTTTAGCCCTATCTTCATAACTTCAGTGGTACCAGCAAATGCCGTCGTTTCGTTTAGTCCGTGCAGTCCGGAACTACTTGCAGCGAAGAGTTTCAATTTTTCTTTCTTCTCTCTGTTGCCAACTATTTTTCAATACAGGAATATACAGGCCTTCTTGCGATATCCTACAGACTTCTTGTACCAGGTAGAGGGTAACCTAATGCTCGGAACCTCCAGCACTGCTAGCTCCACGTAATCTTCTCAAGTCACCAGGTGAACTAAATTCGAAGAACGGCCAGCAACCAAACTTGTTTCTAAGTTGCCAATCACGTCGGGATCACCAGTTTTGGGGGCTAATTGCCCAATAATTGGCCGTCACACAGTTACGGTTCACACTAATAAAGTCCACCGATGATGATTTGAGACTCGTTCTTCGAGCCGAGTCTTACAGCTTACGGTAGAGGTTATGGGTTGAAGATGTATGACCAATGGAAGATTCTTTTACGTGATGACTTCTCAGCCACTGATGAAGGAGTCAGCGGGTGCGACTCGGTAAACCTGATGGATAAATATTGCTAGGGAAAGGCAAATTGAATACAATAGGTATTTATTTCTCGTGAAATTTAGAACACGATAACTAGTTATTTCTAGTATTTTGTAACACAATTAATTATATGCACAATAAGAATCGGTAATTAATTGCTTAGTATTATTAATTAAATCTCTAGATATACTTTTTCTCTTTTTATATAAAACTCGAATGAATTGTCTTCACGTGTCGCGTCATGTCGCCACAAGTGTTTCTATTCCCATCGCCAACCTATTTCGTCGACACGGCCTTGTGATGTATTTCTGTGGGTGTTTCTGTCCCGTTCTTTCCCGTAAGGTAGAACCGTAGAAAGTAAAATAGTATTGGTTAGGAAATTGTTACGACTTGCATGCATTAATTAAAATACCATTGTAATTAAGTAAAGGACAGATACAGAGAAATTTGTGAACAAGTATACTGTTCCTATAAATGTATATATTTGTAGAAATGATTAGAATAAGTAACATACATTGAAATTTTATGTTAGGGTAAATGTTAAGCCAGAATATATTCTGATTAATTGTTTATGTAAATGGGCCTTGTTATTTATTGACCCTGGCGTAACTCACGAGCACCCGGAACTCCTAACAAGGGCTCACAAGGAAAACCCGTTACAATAGTACCCCGCTTATTTATTCAATGTTACAAAGTATTCCCTTGGTTTGGAAGATAGATGTGAATTCAAACTATCCAAATGTTTTTTTAATTGAATTTTTTTTAAAGATTCTCTAGTCAGGACTTTCAAACATACAACTGTGTCGTTTCATTATATCTTTATCTTCTATTGAATTCCTGAAAAATCTATCACGTTAGTCGCATCAACAAAAGCGTATTCCGGTTATTTTTATATAAAAAAAAAATACTATAAGAGGCTTATAAAATAACTTTTTTTTAAATGTCATACCCTCAATAATTTCATTTTTACCCCATTTGGGGTATTTTACCCCGGTTCCCCGATCGCTGCTCTAGAGCGATGGTAGATGTTGTGTGCATGACACCAGTTACACTTAGACAGGCCATCCTTCAGAGCTTGTTCAGCTTCCTGGTGGTTGTCTTTTGTGTACATTTATTCCCCATGCTTCTGCAGCATAGGTGACCATGTGTCTGACCTACTGATTTGTATAGCCAAATCATGATATTTGGCTTGAGTCCCCATGTTGAGCTGGCTGGTTTCCTGCAGTTGATTGTGTAAATGTCTAAGGGTTTTTCCGACGATTCCGGTTTTACGAACTGCAGTTTAGGAGAATTCCTGTCGTATTTACTTTAAAGTCTGACATTTATCACAATTATTGAATGTTTGGGTTATTTTGACTTTCATGAATGGGAAGTGTAACAACGTTTCATTACTTCCACGATGATTATTATTTGCATGGTAATCGCTAATTAATTTATCTTGTTCGTCATGATCGGTGATGTCAGACAATATATATGTGCAACGAATTAGTTTAAATAAGTTACTTCTAGAGATATATTTAGAATAGACGGATTGTACCATTTTAAAAGTATCATCGTCCGTATATACGGCGATAAGCTTGTTTGGTGGTAAGTATTTCTTGAAGATGTTGGTTATACTTTCTTCTGAATGACTAAGACTACGGATAGTGCGTCGTTATTTGTTCTTGAGTATCACTTCAATTGATTTTTCGGGAGTTTTATCAGAAATTTCGAGGATGAGTTGCAAATTGAATTCATTTAAATGGCGTTCTGATATTGGGATGTGATCATCAAGATTTTCAATTGCGGAATGTATTATAGACATTCCATCATTGTCAGAGTTATTGGGAGTTAATTCGTTGAGGTTGAATTCTATTTTATTGGGTGTGTTTTCATTGCTTGGTCTTATTCGGCTTAATGCGTCGGCGGCGTTAGAATTTTGTTTACGTTTTTTGTAGAATATTTCATAGTCGAACTCCTCGAGTTTCAATCTTCAACGTACTAACTTAGACTTTGGGTACTTAAGACTCATAAGCCATGACAAAGGTCTGTGATCTGTCACAATTTCAAATTTGCGTCAAATAGATAAGTATGGGTGAAAGTATTTGGTTACCCAAACTATGGCAAGGAGCTTCGTTTCAATAGCTGAATAATTTATTTCGCAAAGCTCTACTTGCGTAACATATTGGTCTGTCACTACCTATGGGCCCTTGAGATAACACTGCTCCTATGGCACAATTACTTGCGTCTGTAGTTAATATGAATTATTTTCAAACATCCGAATGTTGTAATATTGGATCGTTTATTAGAATTTCTTTGCAAGGGTCAAATGTTATTACATATCTTTCGTTCAGTTCTATTGTTTAACCATTTTTTTAAGCATTCTGTCAGGGTTTTGTAAGCTTTGCGAAGATTTTAATAAATTTACGGTAATAACCTAATAAACCTTAGAAAGACTTAATTTCCTTTTGATTTCGGGGTATAGGAAAGTTTTTAATGGATTTTATTTTATCTGGATTGGGTTTGACACCTCCGTTAGTAACAATGTGCCCCAAAAATGCTATTTCTCTATGAACTCTGACTTATCGAGTTGGACCTTTAAGATCGCTTCGCGTAGTCTGTTCAATACTTTTCTGAGGTTTTCTGCATATTCTATTCTTGAAGGGATGTGGAAAAAACAGTAATGTTGTCTAAGTATACTAAACACATTTTACCCTGTATGTCTTTGCGAATATGGTCCATTAGTCGTTGGACGGTGGACGGTCCGTTTTGCAACCCGAACGGCATTCTATCGTATTCGTATAATCGCGATCTGGTGGAAGCCACTTGCAAGATCGATTGTTATGAAACACATACACTTTCCCAATTTGTCCAATATCTCATTTATGTTTGGTAACGGGTATCTATCGCTTATTATCTTTTCATTAAGTTTACGGTAATCTATCACGAGACGAAATTTTTACTTGCCACTGGCATCGTTTTTCTTTGGAGCAATCCAAATCGGTGAACTCCAAGGTGAATTACTGGGACTTATTATGCCTTGATCCAATATTTGTTCGATTTGAGATTGCACTTCTTTTTATGTATGTATGGATATCTGTATAATTTTGTATGGTTTGGGATGCCATCCGTGGTCTTTATGTTATGGTTTATTTGGTGGTCCTTGAAAAATATGTCCTCGTACTCTCGACATATTTTAAAAAGGAGTTTCTTCTCTTCTTGATTTAGATGTAGATGAGGTTTGTATTATCATTTACTGTGATTGGGTTGTATTTTTGACTATCGGGACAGATATTGAAATTGTTTAGCTCAATAAAATCTTTTTTGCTAAAAAGATTAACCTTTATTGGTTGCTGGAGAAAAAAAATTGTATCTACAATGGAATTATTAATTACTTCAACTGAGCTGTACCAATTGTCTGCTCGATGGATTCCTTCGGCTAGTAGCAAATTTGGTTTTAGTTGCGTTGATTGTATATAGATATCGCCATATTGAACGTGCACGGGCAATTTAACGATAGTTTTGGAGTTTCCGGATACAATGTTTTTATTGGATGCGAAATTTGGTTTGAAGTGAAGAAGATTTGTTGAATAAAATTTTATGTTTTAAGTCTACTTTTGTAGCAGAGATGTAAGAATGTCTAAACATAAGAAGCCATCGAAATAGTTATGGAATCGAAATATTAAAAACCACATATATCCAGTTTACTCGAATTCTAGAAAATTCGGTAAAGTTACTTGTTTATCTATTTTATGGGAATTTAGTATCGTTGTAATAAAAGTGGGTTTGATAGTAACGACATTAGCTGGATTAATAAAGAAGGATGAAGCTCCTGCGTCAATTAGGAACTTCAGGGGTTTTCCACACGGTGAGGATATCTGTATATAAGGAAGAATAAAACAGTGTTTGCTGAGATCTAAGTAGCCGATTTGTTTATCGAGGCATCGAGAAGAAAATTTAAATCATCTATTTCGTTTTACTGTTAAACGTTTGTATAACTTTGATCATGATTGTAAAATTGGTCAAGTTGTCTTTGATAACTGTTTCCTGACATCATTTCAGATTAGTTACTGAGATCTTCGTGATGTTCATTAGGTGGTCTTGGAAAATTCTGTTTTGAAAAATTATGTTATTGGTGATGGGTGGTTTGTTGGTTCTAAAGAAATTATTGGGTGCTGGGTTAAAATTCCTTTGATTTTGGAATGATTGTTTTGATCTAGTTATTCCTGACCAGTGGAGGTGGTCGGTTGTTTTCTTGGAGGTGAAAGGTTCGTTGTTGATGGCCGTATGGTGATGGCTGACTCTGATACTGGTGTTTTTGTTGTTGATAATTTCTTTGATCTATGAAATTGGATTGATTGTTCAAATACTTGCTGAGATCGAAATGGTTGAACTGAGTTAAAAATTAGTTTTGAAGTTCTTTTGTTTGTTATATGTCATTTTGTTCTTTGATACAAAATGAGAAGGCTTGATCCATAGTACTTGTTTTCATAGCTCGTATAATTGATCCCAGGGGTTCCTTTAGTCCTGTTATAGGAATACATTGAGACACATCTCAGAATATTATTCTCGTTTGGCTTGAATTACATTGGGATTTTTTGCATGAATTTTTATGTGACTAGTGATTCTCGATAAAATTTCGATTATTTCAGTGTAAAGTTGTTCGGCGGTTTTATAATTTTGTTTCAGATTGTATAAATCTTTGATGAGGGAGGTGTCATTACGCCTGTCAGAGAAATGGAGTATGAGAATCTTTTTTATTTCAGTCCACAAAAGTGGTGTGCCGTACATATTTAGCACTTCGTTTGCGGAACCTTGGATTTTGTTCCTTTTGGTTCTTAGCAAAATTCTACAATATTCAGTCCTATCGATTCCTACAATCAATGTGAGTATTTCCTCTACATTATTGATGAAATCCTAGAGCAATCTATGATTACCGTCGAATATCGGTAAGTCCTTAATTGCATCTGGAACTCCTAGATTACTGAGAATTTCACTAGGTCCCAAGTAACAATTTTTCCAATTTTTGGTGACTGAAGGTGATGGGTAGTTTAATAAGGGGTATATAATGGTTACTCGGTTATATAAGAATTGCAGTGGTTATATAAGAGTTTTATAATATTACCAATTGGTGACGTAGTTATATTAGAGTTTTATAAGGTTACTAATAGTTATCGTGGACGTAGGTTACTTAAGTTGTTATAAATTATTGATGCAAATGTTTCCATCACTGGTCTATATAACCATTACTAACCATTACTACAAGGTATATAAGAAAGTTTTATAACTGTTTTCGTCACCACGTTATATAACTTATTGGTAATAAGTGTTTATTACGGTATCCGTGGTTACCCTTATATAACTCGACAACATTCAGTAATTTAGATGACTTTAATAAAAATTGGGAGCTTTCGGTAATACATATACCCGCTATAAAATATCGTAAAATTATTGGTGGCACTTTAGTAACTACGGTGATCGTTTTAAAAACAAATTACTTTTAGTGTCGAATGGACTCATTATAAAACTGTTTTTAAATAAACGAGTATAACATAATATAACCAAGGGTATATAAGAACACTAACGTCTGTTTTTGTGACTATAAGATATATAACATTACCAAAAGTAACACAAAATAACAAAACAAAAAAAAACTGTGATTGATGGGTTGACCTTACTTAACTTGAACGCTGGTATTAATTTTGGTTTGTAGTTTGGGACTATGGGACTACCCATATGAAGTGCAATGATAAAAAAAAGAAAAAAAAGAGGAAGGAAAAAGGAAAGGAAACAAATTTATAATTTTATTATATAACGTGAAATGAGTCTGAACTTCTAAACTACATGCGATCTCCACGTTTTTTTTTTTTTTTTTTGTGTTTAACTAATAACCTTGATACTACAACACAGCAGGTATAATTTTTAAAATTTAACTGAATTCTAATTTTGTGTACCAGCCTGATATTTCATGTTATATTAATTATAATAATAGTTGATGTATACAAAAAAAGTCTAGCTCTTTTGTTACTCTAACTCTCTAAGTTATGTAGGTACACCAGCTCTAACCTTTTAATTCTTCTATATACTTCTAATTCTTTTATATACCTTTGTCCTGCTAATTTTATATATTCAATCGCTAACCCATATGCTAGTAATAAGCTTAATCCTGTATATTTTCGATTCGCCCACCATTGTTTGACGTGGCCGTGGCCGGGGCGTATAATAAATTTATCTATGACTATGACTAAAGGGTATATAAGGACCATTTTCGAAGCATGGTAGTTCCTTTAGTTTATATAATATTTCTAGAAGAATGACCCTTCAGTTTATATAAAACTACTTGAAGTTTTATAATGGTAATTTGTTAATTTAAGTACAAGCCGCGATATTTTCATCTGTCCATTGCAGATATAAAAGAAAATATCGGTTAAGCCAATTTTTTAAATTGCAGATATATGGCTTCCGTTTTATTTTTATATGAAGAAAATACATATTTTTAGGTATATAACACTTCTAAATTATGTTTTGTTATTTTTATGAATTATTATCACCTAAGTGAAAATTTCAAATTGTGTCATATTTAGTTAAAATTATTAAAAATTGCTTATTTTTGAAGGGGTCTGTATTTTTGAGAAGTATCTATGATGATATTCACAGCAAAATTTGAATTGCAGCTGAATTTCACCACGTACATGCCGAAAAATTGTAATTCTAAAATGTAAAAATATTAAACCCTTACATTATAAAAATGCAATCCAAAAAAATATCGAAATTCTATGTCGTAATTATTTGCATTGTATTGTTTTATAAAGGTAACGAAAAGTAATTTCCCTAACATTTCAATTACTAAAAGTAATCAGTCTGAGAAAATTTTAAGCGTTGTGGAAACGTTACCTACCATCACCATTATAAACAAAATTTATAAAGGTAACCGAAACAGTACTGCAACCAAGGCTATGACCAAATTAATTAATCGAGAGCACCATGCGTTATACAGGGTGTCCCGTATGTGGTCTGGGACCCAAAGGCTATGGATAGACAAACAAAAAATTGTATGGGTGGTGGGAGGGAAATGGTAACGGTTTCCGAGAAAACGGGACTTTCAGATATTTGGGTATATTTTTATAGATCACACTATAACTGCTGAACGTTACACTCTATGATAATGATTTAAACTTTGATAGATAGATAATCATTGGGCCTTTCCAACGGTCTATAAATTTTTTGCCTCATCTTTTATGCTTTGAAGTTATAGCTCAACAAAGTTAAAACTTCGGAATTTTTACTCGTTTTTTTTATTTAACTACTATTTTTATCAAAAGACACGTCATTAATATCAATTTTTCATATTGAATTTAAAAAGCCCAAAAGCTTAGCTTTAAAATGACCTACCACAGTCTGTACCCAAAATGTAGCCCTTTTTGCGTTTTTTGCACTTTTTCTTAAGCATATCCAGCGAAAATGGCTGAAAAAGTTCAATAAGTGCCAGAAAGTAGGCAATTATCTTTTGGAAGTGACCTTTTTCAGCCATTTTCGCTGGATATGGTTAAGAGAAAGTGCAAAAAACTCAAAAAGGGTTACATTTTGGGTACAGAGTGTGATAGGTCATTTTAAAGCTAAGCTTTTGGGCTTTTGAAATTCAGTATGAAAAATTGATATTGATGACGTATTTTTTGATAAACATAGTAGTTAAATAAAAACAAACGAGTAAAAATTCCGAAGTTTTAATTTTGTTCAGCTATAACTTCAAACGGAAAAGGTGAGGCAAAAAATTTATAGACCATTGGAAACGCCCAATGATTATCTATCTATCAAAGTTTAAATCATCATCATAGGGTGTAACGTTCAGAAGTTACAGGGTGATCTATAAAAACATACCAAAATATCTTAAAGTCCCGTTATCTCGGAAACCGTTACAATTTCCCTCCCCCCACCCATACAATTTTTTGTTTGTCTAAGCATGACCTATCCATAGCCTTCGGGTGCCAGACCACATACGGGACACCCTGTATAAGGGTTATATAATAAGTTATATTAAGGTAACCAGAATATTTTTGTTACTCATTTTATGAAACTTTTAGTTATATAATGTTAGCTAAATCAAGTCACGGTAACCTTTATATAATCCTCCATTTAAGCTCTATGTATAAGGGGTTTATAGTGGTTACAAAGAGGTTTCGAGTACTAGTCTATATAACTCAAGTTATATAATTTGGTAATGGAAACCTCACCGTTACTACTATATAAAAAAATTGTTTGTTGGGGTTGGAGGTGGTTTCGCCGATTTTCTGAACTTAATTCAGCTGAGACGGGAGTATTATTTTCGTTAGAAATTTTTGCAGTTGAGTCAATGAAACTATTACAGTCAAATTCCGAAGATTCAGAGATATCACTTTTAATTTTATCAACATTTTCTTTGTTAAGTACGTTATTTGTAACTACTGTACAAGATTGTGTAGAGCCGGAAGCTGATTCAACTTTGATTGAACTATTATTATTTAAATCTTGTTCGTAATCACCAATTAGGGTCAAGAGGTCTGTTTTGTATTCAAGTCAGTACTACTTTCACTAGTTACACTGTTAAGGGTAAATTTATTTTCACTATTAATTAAATCTAGATTATCAACACTTTCACAAGAATCACTTGAGCTATGAATATCATCATAAGGTTTTTTCCTTGAATAAGATAACTTCTTTTTAATAATATTTCGCATTTAGTAAAAAGAAAGCAATATATGAATATATTTTACTTACAGTAACATTATAATAAATGATTTTATCATTCTATTTTTACTATAATACTTCGTGAAAATGACAGAGGTATCCTCAATAAAGTATAGTGGATATGATCTATACATCAATGTCGTTCCTTTGGAAACTAAAGGGTTGAAACCCACCAAGTTAAGGTCGGTTATTCTGCTGATTCTGTCGATAATCGTTCGATAGATTTTGAGATTGGAACCTTGCACTTGTGCTCACTTTTTATATTTTATTTATTTATGATCAACTGGACAACTTGTGCACTGTTACCAATAAACCATTGGAATGTGAAATTTATTCCCGATAATCCGTCGTTATAATTTTCGCGACACATTTAGCAATTGACCGTGGATATTTTTTAGTATCCTACCGACTTCGCCAGTTGAGATAATTACAATTTAATAAAAGATTCAATTTTTACATAAAGACTTAATGTTGTATTTCGCGTAACAAGATTTTACCGAGAACTAATTTTTCTAATAAAATTATTCTTCTTGCTAACTTTTACAAAAATGTAACTAATCATATTTTCAGACAAACAAAAATTTCGAGGTGACTTGTAAAGTAAAAGTTTCGTATTTCCAGAATTTTAAATGGTTTCGTGGGAAATGTTGCTGAAGGGCAGTGTCTGAATTGTTTCCGGTGTTGGATATGTAAAGGCTGAATTACAATGGACGCAACGGAACGCAACTGCACGGTGTGAAATGTCAAATTTACGCAGTAAAACGGACGTCAAGGTTAGCTGCTTACAATGGACGCATGGTTAATTGAAAGTGACAGTGAAGTTTGACTCATAATTTATAAGCAAATATTGATAAAATCAAAAAACCTTTTTTCATTCCATTTCCTCTTTGCTTATTACACACTTACCGCAGCACAGTTTCACTTGACGGAAAAAATAAACAGTCCCAAAGTTAATTTGAGGTTGTGTTTATCTGTTCAGTTGCGTTAATTTCAGATTTGATTAAACTTGTTGCGTACGACGGCGTTTTCATCCGTCCACTGTGCGCAATTCCATTTGAAAAGCATACAAAGAAAACCGGTTTGACATATCTCGCCGTTCAGTTGCGTTCCGTTGCGTTCATTGTAATTCAGCCTGAACTCGCGCAACTTTTTTCCACTATGTGTAAACACCACTGCAACCTTTGCAGCTGCAACCCTAAAAGCTGCGCAGTAAAAGTTGCAATGTGTAACCGTACCTTTAGTGTACCTTATGTGCGATGATGAGTTATACAAGCAAGAAAATAAAATGGAAACGTAATAACATATTGTGATAAAATAACATTTAAAAAAGTGGAAGTTACATTATTTAAGATTAACATCACAGTATTATTAACAATGGTGGAATTATAAAAAAGGAAGAATCTTGAGAGCACACAAATTTTGAATGGTTGAGATGATATGAAACTGCCTGTGACAACTGAGTTGGATGTGATCCACTGATGTGATCTGATGCCCGCTGGCAAGTGTGTGTGTATTACGTGAGTGGTGTTGTGGAATGGTTAATTAGGCTTGAACCCAGCAAACATTGTGGCGATAAAAATGGCAATAAAAACTGTGTTGCCCTTTTATTACCATGGCGATGTTTTGGCAATAGCTCGAGAGCTAAAGTTAATTATATTCCCTGAAACATTACGATTGGCCTACAAATCTCTTTCTTATTGCCATATTATTGCACTTTTATTGCCTAGATCTCTGGTACTACGTGATGAGAGCGAGACATCCGTTATCGACAATATTTCAGTACTCTACTTGTGGAAATTTCCTCATTTGTACTATTGTTCTTTCGTCAAATGTGGTCGTCTAGAAAAACCAAACGAAAGAAGAAAAGGATATTTATCGCCATGGCGATCATCAAATGAATTACTTACACGATTCATATGCGATGCATAAGTTAAACGTAGGCGATAAAAAAGCATTATTGCCGGCAATAAAAATGCTCTTTGTGGCAATAAGAAATTATAAGAAAGCGATTCGTAGGCCAATCGTACTGTTTGATGGGGAAGTGATGTTCCTCGGTTGGGATGTATGTGTGCAGAGGCGGCGTTAGGCGTGGGCGACGCGGGCCACCGCCTGCGGCCTCGCGCCTCCATCATGCATAACTCGGACGCGATGTAAAAATTTATGCGTTTGTTTTTTTCGGCAAGTAACATTTGTTTGTGTTGCGTTGCTGTAGCGAGAAACGAACGGGGAAGCCCTCTGATAAATTTTGTTTTTATTTAGTCTAGCAATGTTTGTTGGCAATTTGTTGCTATCACGCGGAACCCCTTGTGGCCAGACTTGGGGATTTCCCTTTCTGTTTGGAGTTTGTCTATGTAAGGTACTTTCAAACTCCAGTCGCTCCTCAAGGGCTAGAAACAGTGTTGCCATTTTAGCGACTTTGCCGCTAGATCTAGCAGATTTTTGAGGTTTTTAGCGACTTATTTTTAAGATTTAGACCCTAAACATGGTTTTAACTACTTTTCATGACCAATCCTGTAAATATTCTGAATAAAAGAAAAGAACATTGAAGAGAATGTGTCCATTATTGTGTCCACTTATTGTAGGCAATACACAACGCAACACTAAGTTGAAATGCCCTAATGATGAATTACTCACTTTTTCTCGAAAAAAATTTATATTGCAATTACAATCTACGACATGTCAGGCAAGCGAGATAAAGATATCGGGAGGAAATTGGAATCAGGATCAGCAAAAAGAAAAAGAAAATCTGAAAGAGCCGTATCAAACTAGGCTTTAAGTTCAGATTTGATTAAGTTTCTTAACCAAACTGAATCCGGTCGTATAAAATCATCTCAATCGGTTACTTCGACTTCTAAGATGCTGGAAAGTACTTCACTGAGTGCTGATATCGATAAAGAATGACAGTCGGAAAAAGAGCAGGGATCAAACTCTATAATCGGAATCAAACGCTGATATTCCTGGTCATGAAGAACAAATTTGAGTTAAGTTCTCGCTCAGTTAGCAACGACGTCAGTGATGAAGTTAAGCATGCATTGGTAGTTTCGGATCCTGAAATGTAAGCGTTTCCCATAACGGACTCTCAGCGGCATGACATAGTGCAAATCGGCCCGTCATGTCACTGCACCTCAATAACAGTGATGAAGATTATCCGAAAGATGCCGATCAAAGGCAATTTTCCAATTTTCATTTTGCAAGAAAATAAATAATGGCGATACTCAACATCTTCGCAGGCTGATATACTCCAAAAGTAAAAATAAAGTTTTCTGCTTTCCATACCGACTATTTCGCCATATAGAAAATAGCTTGAAAGAAATTTACTCAAATATTTACATTGTGTATCGCATTTTGCTAACGATACCGGTAAGTACAGCCTCCGCTGAGAGTAGCTTTCAAAATTAAAACTTATAAAAAATGATTTGAGAAGTACAATGGGTCAGGAAAAACTTTCAGCTTTGGCAGTTTTATTTATTGAAGCAGACATAGCATCTAAGCTTAATTACGGTACAATCATTAAAGATTTTGGTAAGGCTAAAAGCAGGAAATTTCGGTTTCTTTAAAGTTATTCTAAGAAAATAGTTTGGATTGCACTGTCTTTATTATAATAAAAAAGTAAAAAGCTATTTTTCAACTGTCTTTTAATTTATAAAATTGTTTCTTGCGCCACCAGAGTGCCTCGCTAAATGTACCTTGCCCACATCAAATTTTGGTCTTGCCCCGCCACTGAATGTGTGTGTCTATTTTATTTTGCTTAAATTCTATAGTGGATTTGTGAATGATTTCTGTGTCCAGTTTAATATTAAGTAGGTGTTTTTACTTATGTATAGCACTGTGATCTTAATCTTAAATAATGTAACTTCCGCGCTTCTTAAATGTTATTTTATTAAAATGTTCGTACGTTGCAGTTTTTTTTTTTTTTTTTGCTTGTATAACTCATCGTTGCAGATATGCATATAAGTTTGAACATATAATCTTACTTTTTTCTCGTCATATATGGATTTTTACAAAACCGTAACAAAATTATGTCTAAATTATTGCAGCCCCTTAGAAAAGGGCACACAACTAGAGTCGAAACGTCCGACCAAGATGAAATAAAAAAAAATTTATATCAAACAACTTTTCTTCTCACTGATTGGAGATTTCTAAAAAGTTATCGTTTCTTCATAAAAGATGTTGTTGGATTCCAGGTCACCCAAAAACCATTTTGAGGATTTTTTGATGTTATTAAGATGAAACCTTATATAAAATAAAAACCATGCTCAAACGAAAATGAAAGCTGTACTATTAGAAACTGATTATTAGGTATTTTACGAAAAATTGATTAATCCTTAAAAGAAAAGATACATTTCTTGTGAAAAAAAATATTTTTTAATCAACGGCCATACAAATGTTGTCATGTAGTCCTTCAAGTCAGCAATTTTTTTATGGCCTTTGAATAATAAATATATATTTTTTTTTTACAAGAAATGATAGGAAACATTGATACATTTTCATACATTTCGTGTGAAGAAAAAAAAATATATTTATTATTCAAAGGCCATAAAAAAATTGCTCACTGACAACATTTGTATGGCCGTTGATTAAAAAATATTTTTTTTTCACAAGAAATGTATAATAATGTATCAGTTTCCTATCTTTTCTCTTATGGATTAATCAATCTGTGCAGCGAACGGCTCATATGTATATTATTTATTATTTATTTATAAAGGATAAAAAGAAATATTAACTACAAGACGTTTCTGTAGTATTTAGTGATATTCATGCAAACAAGGTTAACAACATCTTGTAAGGAAAGTAAACTAGTGTGTGTGTGAGTCTGTGTTTACAAAGAGAGATAGAGAGTGAATAGTTATGTATTGATGAAGTCGCTACAAGATATTGTACGAGTAGCTTGAGATAAAAAATAATTCTTTGTAAAACTGTATGTTACTCTACTCAAAAAATTTCCCAAATTTTTGAAATTCTCATTTTACGTAAGTCGCGAGTTATATACGTATCACGGGGCATTACTGTATTAGAAATGTTGGCTTTACTTTATGTGCAGAATAGTTTATAATTAAAATATTATTTTGTTTATTTCTCAGTACCACATTTATGTAAGTGTATGTAATTAGAGAAAGATTACAGTCAGGATTGGCCGAATGTAGATCATTTTAATAAGTTGATGACTAATGTGTGAGTCACTGTAACCAGACTTTAGGGAGCTCTCTATAGTTGCATTTGTAAGGCATTGTTTTGTAAGAACGGTGGTAAGCGTAGGCGCATGTACGGAGAAGAAGAAGAAGAAGAATTTAAGTATCAGAGTCGCTAGGACGACCCCGGCTTACCCCTGGAACAGAATGAAAGTAGCCACCACGCAGGAAAATGTCACGCAGAAGTAAGCTATAGGGCAATGCCATTAAGTGACCGCAATGAACGTAGGCATCGTAGCCACCACGCAAAAGTTGGTTGACTTTCAACTTTAGCGCAATTAACCTGCGTTGACATTTCACAGCTGATTAACATTTTGCTTGTTTTAAAATTTTGTATACTGAACATGATGAGTTTCAAAGAAAATTTAATTATGGTGGTGACAAATTTTAAAACTAATAATATTGTGGTCCCAATTTATCATTAATACAGTTAACAAAATTCATTTAAATTTCATCTTGACGCAGTCATCAATGGCTATTGTGTTCACAATGTTTGGTGGCTACGATTTTGACACTTAATCACCGCATTGTGCTTGGTGGCTGCGATGCATTCTGTTCCAAGCATTACACACAATTGCGACGACGGACGACAGACGACGACAAAATACCGCTGTCAAACTTCTAAAAGCACAGCATCTTATGCGAAACCAAATTGCAATGACCAACGTTGAGCGATCGACGAAATTGTCATCGGGATTGATCAGTTTCTAATTTTTCCGTCGCCGCTGCGAATGAAATGGTTGTGGCATTCACTTTTGTCTTTTTTAGGTAGTACCACGCCGCGCTAATTTTAAAATAATGAGCTTTGAGGAAAAATTGATAGAGGAAATGCTAAATTCATAAAATAGCTTAAAGTTTACAAGACAGGCAGGACAAGACGTGGTTTGGAAGGATATTTCAAAGAGTTTAATTTAGTTAATTTCCGCATTTTCAGTTTTTTTTTCACACTTTGGTCCATTGCATTTCTTTCAATATAATATAAAATATTCTTGATAAAAATCTCCTTTTAAAACGCTGGAAACATTTAACAAATGAAATTTCAATATCTTCTTCTTTCACAATCGTTGCTCACCGCCTGTCGTTGCAATTGTGTTCCCAATTTTTCGACTGCCTGTTTCGCAACGAAATTTTCGCTGTCGTCTGTCGTTCTGTCGCTCTGTCGTCGGAATTGTGTTTAAACCGTTAAGGACTTGATTTTGACTGTCGTTAGGGCGTCATCTTAACATTAATGTTTCTGTGAAATTAAATTGAAATAAAGCGGAACTGGCAAACAAATAGTTGAATTTAAATTATTGTGTTTACTTCGTCATTCCTGACTACTACAATACAGTTTTCAAGAGGGCGGAAAAGAAATGTTTGAGAGAAATTTATAAATTTATACTGGGAAAATGGGATCATTTGCATTATACATCATTTACCAACACCTTCCTCTTCATTTTTCCCTTGGTTTTTATCATTCTGCTACTTTTCCTTTATTGCTATAATTTTCCAATATATGGAAGACTTTACGTCTCAATGCCATTTTTTAAATGAACTTTCATGAAAGATGATTAAGACATCAACCGAACTGCCACTTGAGGCTCGAGACCGACTGCGGCAGCCAAGTAAGTTAAGCGTGAATTACAATTACGACTGACCTGTCGACTGCGACTTGATTTTAAGTCGAAGTCGACGCTGAGGTGAAATTTGTAATTAAATTAAAGCTTCAACTGCTTGAACAAACCAGAAGTCCCAACTTCTGTGATTGAACTGAAGTTTTCCGCAGCCAACACCACCTTTGCACTTTGAGCAAAGTTTGTTTCAGTCGTAGTCGCAATCGAATTTGCAATTGTATCTTACCACATGCATTTCCCATTTGGGCAAAGTCGTAGTCGACTGATCAGTCGTAATTATAATTCAGGCCTTATATTCACCGCAACTGGCCACAAGAAGCCATGCTTCTTATTATGCATAAATATATGTGTTTTCATATAATTTATAATTTTTTCCTCCATTTTATTTTTTTTATTTTTTTGCAGAATTATTACAACCCAGTATGAAATGGTTCTCACAGGTAAACAGCTTTCTGACTGATAAACAGAATTCTGATTAATTATAAACCTCCCACTATATTGAATAACCTACCATTTTTATACTTCAATGTTGGTAGTACTAGGGCCACGAGCCACAAAATTTGAGATTTGATCAAACTTGCTCACGGCCACAACGTGGTTTGTGGCCGCGAATCTAACTTTCGCATTGTTTAACAGGCGTGCATCCAGTGGCCTGTGGCTTATGGTCGTGAATGTTTTTTCGGCGTTAGAGGCATTTGGGGGGAGGAAAATTCCGAGATGCCAAGTTTCGAACTACAGTCAGTGATGCCAACCAGACGCTTGGGAAAATCCCTGAGTTTCGATAGAAAAAGTCCCTAGAATTACTTAAATAATTGGCTTAACTCTAAATTACAAATCCACTGTATTATTTGGTGGTTTTATAAATAAATGTTATTTATTTATATATTATTTTAAAGTAACAAAGGATACATCTTCGAAGATAAAAAACAATCTCCTGTGCGTTTGATACAGTTCAACGGAAAAATTTAGAAAATATGAACATTTTAGATTTTTGGCACTTTTTGTATAATATGTAAAGGTTTTGCTAGGGGGAATAGAAATTCTAAGTCTATCTCATTCAAATGCTTAAATGGAGCATACATTTTCTGTTCAACTGGTGTAAAGACAAAAAATACAAATAATATAGAGTCACAAGATATTTTGAGATATTCAAGTAATAATTGTTGCTAATAATTTTACAGTAACAGATGAGCATGTTGGTAAGTGTCTGACCAAATTGCAAATTTTTTGCAAGAATTAGGGAATATTGTTATAGTAGGTAGTATATAGAGTGATTGACTTTTGGACATGAAATCCCAACTATCAGCATGAGCTGACAGACTACTCGGTGGACAGCGTTGACTGCAGGGCGGCACGCTAGCACCTCGGGTACTGCGGGAGAGTTATGGGGGGGGGGGGGAGTTTACCAAAAACCTGCCGCTGCCACCTGCAATAATCAAACATTTTCGTGCCTACAAACAAGATAGCCGTATCACACACTCCAGCCCTGAAGGAGCCTTGACACCACCCACCCTTACCTGTGTGAAGGCACAGATAGACTGCCTCCTACTGCTTGTCCCATCCTCGACTATGAGGGCAGATTGTTTTCAGTGTCCCTTATAGACCTGAAAAAATAGAAAGTAGCGCACCTAAGCGACCTTCATGCCGAGGGGGCTCCGGGAGAGTGAAAGGAAAGGAAAAAACTTAGAGCTTCATCACGTTATAAATGACTTTATATAAAAATTCAACCATGAAAACAGAGGAATGCAGCAATCAGTACACATGTGGATTTAACTCTAGTCCTATAACAAACCATTAGACGTTTTGTAAATATATAATACTCTACACACTATAGGTCTACACAAAATTTCTTAAATAAGTTTGTCATTTAGCCTATGGAAGTTATCCTCATTTATTTAGAGAATCTAATAAGTTGACTGATATTCACATAACTACAACTAACTGAGCTTTATATGTAGATCAAAACAAAACAAGCGCTGACTATCTTAAGCTTCCCTTCCTCTATAAAAGTGTCTGAGTTAATCATTTCGTTTTTTTTTCTTTTCAAATAGATTGATTCGCGAGAAGGAATACTTTAATTAAATTAATTTAAAGTGTGAGCGTTTTTGTTTTGTGTTGGCTTCGCCAAATGAATAAAGCCCAATAAAATATAACTAATAATTGATAAAATGTAGTATGCTGATACCACTTCGAAAATTCTACATAGTTATAACTATATACTATACTACTATACTATACTATAGTATACAGTGAGAAACGTCGTAGTGCGTATTCCTTATGTATACATAGCTTGCACATGTTTCTGCTTCTTAATAAAAACAAAAAAATCTCTTATTCGCTATTTTAATCATTTTTCCTTCAAATCCTAATTGCAAATACTATATTTTAATTGCAAATACTATATTATATGTATATATCAAAATCTTAGCTAATGGTGTCAGACTTGCATTAGTAGTGTGACTGTATATTATTCTCATAAGCAAGCAAAATGTGTTATAATAAGGATACTGGAAGACCTACGTGCTGTGATGAGTGATGGTCCACCGCAGAGGCGCCTCCATGGATGGTCCTTTCCTATTTTGCACATTCCTAGACAAATTTAGTTAAAAAGATTTAAGTTTAGCCTACTCAAAACTAATGCATGTGACACTTCTCTGTTTGATTAATTATATCTCAACTGGACTAATGGTGATTTAACTACTGGACATCTCGGATTCGTTTACAATTAATTTCTTCGGTGATCGTCTTTCCGGTTGATCTTCAATACTTGGACGACATGTTGTATTTCTCCGTGGGAGCTTTATCTTAGTTGCTAAATTGAAATTTTGATTTGACTCGTTGAGGTGTTAAAGAAGCAGCTCTAAGTCTTACGCCTCACTCTAATATAAGGAAGAATACTCGCTCGTTCTATCCGCACAACCAGAAATAGGGCTACGTTCCACTTTGAGCCCAGGTGATTCCAGAAATTTTTCCAGAGAGAAATCCTTTTGATCTGGGTTTACGGCCGGAGAAATCATCATAACTATCCCAGAGGCATTGGTTACTAGGTATGAAGCTTTTTGAGCGGATGATGAAAAAAAATCCTTCCGGTCGATAATAGTAATTTGCCAGATCTCAAAAAAAATGTGATCTTCTGCTGTGCCAGTCGCTTTTCAGCTTTCGTTAAGCAAACCTGACGACCCTTCTTGTCTCAGTTGTGTTGATGATTAATTTTCACCCAGATTTTTACAGTTTAGTTGGATGGCTTCTAGTGAGTAGACGTAGTTGTTTTTGCTCCCGATTTGACTCGTTTCTCCGCTGTTTTTTAACCGGCCGTTTGCTAATTTCAAGTCAAAAGTGTGTAGTCTCTGGTAGGGTTGCCAATTCTCCGACATTAATGATTATCCGGATATAGAATACTGAAAACTCAAAATATCCGGATAATCCGGGTATCCGGATAACAAAATATAAAATAAATAAATACCTTGAATCCAATATTTCATGGTGTTTTATAATTTTTTTTATTCAAATATTTTAATTATGTACATTAATAATTAATAAGTAGTAAAAAATATTATATGATTTAAATTTATTTTGTTTTTAAAACAGAATATTTTAAAAAGTTATTGCATTGAAAATTTCAAAATTCATTATTGTTAGAAATGCATTGAATAATATGTTTTTTGCGTTGCTCTGCTCATCAACAGAAGAAATTGCCACTTCCAGTTTTCTCTGCAGACTGGCAAAGTAATGGGAGCAGCTTTTGAATTGTAATCAACATATTTATGGAATGTGGTATATTGCCTGCTTCTAAGAAGATTTACTTTCATAAGCATTTTATCTCGACGTTCATCCATTTGTTTTTTATTCTGTTTCGATAAATTTTAACCTAAGTTCGTTCTAAACTCGTCTAAGCTTTCAAATAGACATTTGTAAATACATTCAGCGGTCAAAAGTGTCGTTGAATTTTTATTTAATTCCTTTGCTGCAGTCTCTAGTGGTAATAGGATATCTAACAATTCTTTTAAACTTGATTGCCCTTAAATGGTTAAAAATTAAATGTCGTATCGTTGACTCCTGGCTTACCCGTTGGTTACGTCAACAAGTCGAGCCATCGTCGATTTTATATAGATAATCACATCATATATGGATAACGCCATACGGGTAACAGAAAACTCCTACACCGAAATCAGGACACATCTATTTACTCCATAATCAATGTAGATATATACTACCTTTTTCGGCGATTAACTCAATATTTTATTTATAAATTTATTCAATTTTTAACTACACTGTTATCATGTAATTTCAGTGTTTAGTAGGTTTTAATTATGGTAGAGCAAAATGGATTGAACACCCATGTATAATATTAAGAGTTATTTTGATTTTTGCATGTCCGTCTGTCTTTTTTTTTTTGTGTCCTCACGATATAAATTGGGCCATATAAAAGTTTTGATCTTTTACGTAGGTATTCTGTGAAAACAATCAGTCCTAGACGTTTTTCGTGTACTCAAAACTTCTTCACAATGTGAAATGCTATGAAACTAGTTATAATAATTTTTACTCTCCGGCGAACCGTTCTAGAAATATATGCGAAAAACCACTTAGAAAATCAAACTTACACAGATGGGTGACCATACGAAATTACATAGACCCAGTTTAGACAGGTCAGTCTCAGTATGCTGCCGTAGTCGCACGAAATCTGTAGGTTGGGTGATGCTTCATTCCTACCCGCAACCATCATATTACCGAGAAGTTTTCGTGGGGCAGAATCAGATTATTGACCCGTCTAAACAGGGTCATAAGGGCATTCATCCAGGGTATCATAAGAATTACTCTTGGACCAATTCTAGCTTTCTTACTTGTTTTATTTAAAATTTGGATAAAAAAAAGCATCCACAATACAACTTATTTGTTTATTCAAAGAAACTTTAATAAATAAATAAGTGAGAAAGTAATTGTATAATCTTTTAAAAATAGCTGAACAGCTAGAAAGAAAACAGTATTTTCCTGACAAAAAAATGTCAAAAAATATCCGGATTATCGGATAATTAAAGAAAAATATCCGGATTACCGAATAGTCAAAATAGTCTCTAGTCCAAAATAGCTTCATCGATTTAACGTTGTTTTCCGTGCTATTTTCTTTTACTAATTTTGATTTATAAATTGATTTTATTTTATTTGCGGTGTTTTCCCTGAACCATGTCTGGGCCTGATAAGGTTACGACTAGGGGACAGAAAGGGAATGTTAGACTGAATTCCGCAAGCACAATGCCTACGCTTCTCTCTATTGGAATTAGCAACCTGAATTCCGCTACTCGTATGGATGATGCAACTATTATAACTAAATCAACATCTGACTGTTCTCCCGACGCATATTGGATACGTACGCTTGACTCCATGCTGGCTAGCGTTGAAAATCGTATTCAGTCAGATATCTCGGGTGTGGAATCACGTCTCTTGGATAAAATTGACAGTGTGGTTCAAGGTTTAAATCAACGTGTGGAATCTTTAAATAATGATGTAGTGGACATCAAGAAGAACTGCTCGACGCTAGACAAAGAAAATGATGATCTCCGTCGTATACTTCGCCTGAACGATGTTATCGTTAGGAGGATACCTATGATGCCAGCTGAAAATCCTCGTGACATCATTGTGGATTTGTCAGATGTTATCCAACATAAACTTTCTCCTTATATCGAAGCTTTTCGCCCGAAACGAAGAACGCAGCTTAGCCATAACAATATTAACAATAGTAATCATGTGATGCCCCTCTTAATTCGCTTCTCTTGTTCCAATGAGAGAAGAGCATTCCTCTCGGCGCTAAAAGCTCATAAGCTCATAAGCAGCTAAAATTAAATGACCTGAAGGGCTTTACGGCAGATAGTCGAATTTTTATTAATGAGAGTCTCACACCACTAAACAGCAGCTTGTTGCGTGAAGCCCTCAAGTTGTTCATGCAGTGGAGAGTTAGTTCAGTCTACTCTAATAATGGATTCGTTTATGTAAAATTTGTGAAAAATGATCGCTCTACTAAGGTACGTGACTTACAGCAATTACATACGCTTGCATCTGCGGCGTCTACCGCTTCCGAAAACAGTCAATCATGAAGTTTGAACTTATCATCGAATCAGTTTCTCAATTTTTTATTATTATTTTTTTTCTCAATGTTTTTTTTCTATAGATTCTTTTTTGATTCCGGACTCTGTTTCTCTAATGAACTCTTCTTTTATTTTAATGATATTCTTATGTTTAGTTTTCAGTTTTTTTCATTTATTGTGATATTCCAGGTATCTGTGGGTGTGCATTATTCAGTTTTATTATTAACTTTACAGTCTCATTTGTGCCGCAGTGGAAGTTTTATGTGGAACATACAATATACTCCAAGATTTTGACGTGTATGCGCTAGAGTTGAAAATATTTCAAAAGTTTTTCATGAAGACGTTATTTTGAGAAATAGTTGGATAATTATTCATTTGAAACTCTTTTTAATGAGTTTATTACGTAAGTTATATACCTGAATCAAATTTTGCTGCATAAAATATTAATTTTCTCAAGATTTGTACATGCTTCATTTGAAATTTAAATTGATGATTTTTTTTTGAAACATTAAGAATTTACGAAAATTGGATTCATACCTGCCGCCAATACGTTAAACATTTTTATTCTGAAACTTTCGCTTACATTAAAGCGCTGGGCGATATATCGATATATCAGTAGTTGAAAAAAAAATTTACATTAATTAATAATAACACAGACATGAAGCATATAAGGGAAAATTTAACAATGAATAGGTTGGAATAATAATATTAACAATATTGTAAACTTTTGCAAGTACATATACTTAAAAATTGAATTGTTGTAAAAAGTTGTAAATTATTAATATCAGAAGCAAGAATTGTAGTCTAGGACTCTCAATTATAACGTAAACATGAAGTGCTGAACGCTTTTATTTCTCCTTTCACTTTCCTGGAGCCCTCACACATGAAGGTCGTCTAGGTCCACTACGCTCTCTCTTTTCAGGTCTACAAAGGGATGGTTGGGGCAACGGCGATGGAAGGCAGAACATCTGCGCCTTCCCACGGGATGTAGGTAAGTGATGTAAGGGTCCCTTCAGGACCGAATGTGTGCCGGCGTGTTTTTTTTGTAAGTTGGCACGAATTTTTTTTATATGTGGCAAGCGGCAGGTTTTCGTGGAACGAGGCGAGCTAGCATGCCGCACGCCCTGCAGTCAACGCTGCCCGCCGAGGGATCTGTCAGCTCATGCTGGCAGTCGGGACTTCACGTCCAAGTCATTCACTCAACATAGTTCCATAATATAAGGGGGAATACTCGCTCGTTCTATCCGCACAACCAGAAATAGGGCTAGGTGCCACGTTGAGCCCAAGTGATTCCAGAAAATTTACCAGAGAGCAATCCTTTTGATCTAGGTTTACGGCCGGAGAGATCACCATAACTATCCCGGAGGCATTGGTTACTAGGTATGAAGCTTTTTGCGGGGATGATGAAAAAATATCCTTCCGGTCGATAATAGTAATTTGCCAGATCTCAAAAAAATGTGATCTTCTGCTGTGCCAGTCGCTTTTCAGCTTTCGCCAAACAAGCCTGACGACCCTTCTTGTCTCAGTTGTGTTGATGATTAATTTTCACCCAGATTTTTCGGTCTGATCTTTTCATTCTTCAGACTATACGTTTCTTTACCTCCGTCAACCAACAAAAAAACTCCGGAAAAGCTAAAAACCTTTTTCAAATGTCACCACTTATCCTTCTCCGCCAAAAAAAAAGCTCTTCTCCTTCTGCTACACCGCCCAACATTCCTTCACTTTTTTCGGGGTGCGTTCGGCGCGTATCGCTCTCCATCCATATGGAATACAGTTCGCGCCCACCTCGTGCTGCTACGGGTCGCTTAGACGTGTATCTAGCTCAGTGTAGCATATTGCTATATACAATATCCTACGACCATAACAATATTTCCTTTGATAAATTATCGACAATTGTAAATGCCAATAGCCAATTTTATTTCAGCTTGTACGACTTATGCATTATGCTGATGCGCGCCAGAAAAATATTGTGATATTGCTTAAACATTCTGAATTCTATCAATAGATTGATGGTTTTTAGTAGCAGCATATCTCTGCAATTCGCTCTTACCACCAATTTGACGAAACATGACCTGCCAAACCAAAACATGTCAAATCATTTTTCGCTTTTGCAATCCATCCTTTAAATGGACTTTTATAAAAAATATTTTATAAAAATATTTAAAATCCTTTTCGCAAAGATCATTTCTAAATTTTCATTTCTTTTTTGGTGTATCTTGCTGTCGTACTGAACTTGAAACAATAGAAATAGAGAGCTCTATTAGCCAAAACACCATTAAAAAAAAAGAAAATCTCAAAACGAATAATCTGAACTATGCATTCTTAAAACTGGAAGTTTTCATTATTATTATTCTGTGCTAGTGTTTCTTAAATTTGCAGAAGTTCTCTGTACCTTGGAGCAAATAAATAAATAGAAACTTTTAGTGCACAAAATATCCCGAGATATCGTCACTTTTGAAACTATTATCCCTAAATCCCTAAAAATGAAAATTATTCTTATATGTATGTAGGAATAAAATCCCTAAGTTGGCATCGCTAACTGCAGTACGAGCAGCATACCAATATGTACTACTGAAAAGGAAATTAATTCGGCCATTTTGAAATTGTGAAATTAGTGATCGGATTTGAATAGCTGTTCAGTTCTTTACCTGTGATTTGAGGTGAAAACATAATAATTTAATTCTCATTACGTGCTGTGAATTTGTGATACAGTTATTGTTTCCCAGTCGGACTATATAGTTGTACTTCTTTTGAAAAGCGATTCTTTCATTACTTGAAAATACTTCAAAGAACATTCTAGTTCGCCTTCTCTTTCTATGCCTTATTCAATCAGTTATGTGAGAAGGCGGTATATAACGTGTTCAGTATATTTATAAGTTGTTTTCCGCATATAAAAATGAGTCATAGGTGCATAAGAAATTTGGGCTTTCATTCAGGATTTCTAATGAGTCATTTGAGTCTTGGTTTTCAGTGAAAGTGGTTGCCGCAAATGCCAATTAAATAGTGTTTCAGTAATTATTATTTGATAATTTTGAGGTGGGTGGAAAAAATTAAATTACATTTACTAATCCTTTAAGGAAGCGAAGATACGTATATATTGTATGTTATGGTCGTAGCATACTGCATATAGCAGTATGCTATACTGAGACTAGATACATCATGTACACTCGGCCTACTGTTTTCTGTATGGAAGGAGATCTATACGCGCCGAACGCACCCAAGAAAGAAAAAGATGAAGAAGAAGAGTTTTTTTCCGGGCTGAAAAAAAGAAGAAGGTTGTCAAGTGAAAAGCAAAGTATGGTATCATTGACAGAGAAAAGTAGTGAGGCAGGAAAAGTTTAGGGCGACATAGTAGCGGACCAAATGGGCGAAATTTAATTGCTTTCGTGTTGCGGAAAGGTGACGATTACTTGTTTTCAAGAATTCCATCAGCAATGTGATTGAAATTCGGCGATTCGTTTGTGACATTTCCCACCTTTTCCCTTGGATATGGCTGAATGAAAGGATTGTTAGCGTTCCGTATCCGAAATTTCGCAGCCTGAATTTGCTAGAATTACTGGATGTCCTACAAGAATTAAATTGTGGCCCTGGGGCTAAGTTGAAAAGCTTGCAGAAATCGTAGGAATAGCGTTCCAAAATAGTAGTGTGCCAAGCTACTGGCGAGAATTATTCATGAGGATGTTACCAAGTTACGAGTATGCTTAAATATGGGCTAAGACTATTTACAAGATAAATTTTTATATACTAATTTACTTAATTTACTGACTAGATTCAGTTCTAAAAGATTTTTCTTAAAATACTAGTTTATTTTAATATTGCCTAGCCTTAGTTATAAAAAGATTTTGGTAAAATGATAATTTACTTGAATAATGAGTAGGTTCAGGTACAAAAGAATTTTGCTAAAATGATAATCTACTTGAATCTTGACTAGGTTTAGTTATAAAAAGATTTTGCTAAAATGATAATTTACTTCAATAATGACTAGGTTTAGTTATAAAAAGATTTTTGAATTTCAGAAGAATTAATAAATCGCAGAAATGACTAACTAGTCTAGGGATACTACAGTTTGTGAAAATTTGGCCAAAGAAATCACCGAAATGATTCGCTAGCATAACTCGCGGAAGTAATTCACAAAACGATTGTTCAAACAATTTAATTAAATTTTTTTTCAAAGTCATGTGTAGGACAAGTGGTGAGAAAAATACCTTATTAGAATCATTTGCTGCAGAGGTTTATTAAATTTGAGTTTAGAAAATTTACGATGAAAGCTATTTGGGAAGTTCCGAAAGGTTTTCAGTTCGTATAGCTGCATGCAAAGCATGGCAATCTAATTAATCCTTTAACAGTGACAGTGGAACATTCACGGAGGTTGCGATGGAACCCAAAAAGAAAGCTGTAAGTTGATGCCTTTTTATTGTTTTTTATATATACATATGAATTGCCTATTTGAATGAAAGAAAAATATTTTAATAACAATGTGGACAAATTTTATTATAAACGTGTACAATTTATCTATGAACAAAAGCACGTCCGTAAAATTATGAGATTTAAGTCAGTATAAATATTAAGAGAATTCCGGAGTATTATTAACTATAAGCTCAGTGCTATTCAAGACGATTGAGTAGATTCTTTGGTTCTTATTTAATATCACAACTAAAATGCTCGAGGGGAGGAAAAAGTCGGAAGTAGTCGCTTTTTTTTTCATATTTAAGTTAGATATCACAAAACCAAATTTTCGGTTTGATTTGGAAAACCTGTCGATAATATTATCCACATCAATGTCGATCTCAGAGTGGACAGACATTAACGGCTCATATGCAGATACTCTGTCTCGTACATAGATTGTAGAAATAGATGAGACGCAACCGATTCTGTCACGAGTGAAGTAAATGACTGAGAGTGAGAGCTTGCACCTTGATTCACATTCAGAGGAATAGGAGTAGAAGTGCATGATATGTCACTGACTATATCCTTTGATGGGAACTTAACTGATCTTGATTTCTTCTGAAAAAAGTTATCAATGGTCTTATCAGTATCCTGCTTTCCACATTCGCAATTTCTACATCCAACGCTAACTATAAATTAAAAGTAAACGTGAAGTTAAATTAAACAACACCACTTGAATTAATACCATAGTATAAGCAAAGCAACGCCAACTACCGCAGAGGAAAGCGAAGAAAAATTGTATTTTTAACAAAAATTTAATTCTACCCTACGAACGTAAAAGTTTTGAACAATTCAGGCTTGAATCAGTGTCGCCATGAAAAATCAACGGGCAGCTAGACGTTGATTGCATGGAACTAGAGTTCTACTGGAAGAATCGTCAATATTTGTTAAGTCAACGCTTAAATAGAATTGCGAAGGGCAACGCTAAACGACAAAAAAATGCCGCCGTCAAACTTCTAAAAGAACGGCGAATGCGAATGCGCAAATTACGACGAATGAAATTGTTGTGGCATTTACTTTGTCAAGGTTGTAAGACGTCGTGTCAATTTCAAAACAATGGATTTTGATAAAAATTGATTGAGGAAGTGCGAAATCATAAAATAATTTATGATATACAAGACAACTCTTAAATACAAATGGTAAAGTTGTGATATTTTTGACATTTACTTTGATTTTAATTTAGTTAATTTTTCCTTTCCACAGTTTGGTCTATTGCAATCCTTTCAAAATAGTATAACATATTCTCGAAAAAATAAGTTTCAAAATGCTCAAAACTAATAACTTCACATGAAATTTCCGTATCTTCTTCTTTCACAATCGCCGCTCACCGCCTGTCATTGCAATTGTACTGCCAATTTTTCGACTACCTGTTTGACAGCGAATTTTCCGCTGCCGTCTACCGTCGGAAAATCAGATAAGCCTAGTACTAAGGTCCACGCTAAACTAAATTTTAGCGGGTCTTCAATAGTGGCCCAGGGGGAGGGGGGGGGGACAATTTATTGATCAGCTTACCTCAAGGAATCGCTTGGTATACCGGAAGGTATATTGATCAGAGTCACCCTGTATATGAGTAATTGGCGCAATAAAAATATAAAAGCATCATCATAACTGGGCTGCTAAGCATTACGTGCCATTTTCAAAACAATCAAATACTAAAAAAATATATACATTCCAAAATTACTTACTATCCTGTGATAGATATGATAGATGACTTTTCGACACTATATAAGAACGCAAGAAAATTCTAAAAAATGTGTACACGTTTAAAAGGCGAAGATCTACGAGCGAAAGGCTATTATACCCAATCCAGTATTGCTACTCATAACAAGACAAACAAACCATACAAACCAAACTATCCTGTTAAACTTTTACAGCGCGCTCATTAAATTAAACGCGATGGTTAGGTGGCGCTTGGGGGGGGGGGGGGTCATGACACCCCATGACCTACCCCTGCATACGCGCCTGACGTGCTCCACAGCGCGTAGAAAGCTGGCTCAGGAGACGGGTGAGTCTTTAATAATAATTTATGTCGTGTATCACGAAACCGGTTTTGGTATCAGCAGATTGTATTACGGAAGAATAACCTAACTCCAATCCCACACACAAGGAAAATTATAAAAACAAAAACATAACATATTACGAATAATACAGTAATTTTAAATAGGTTTTTTGTTTATGTCATTCAATCTTATGCTATGTATAAATGTAATATACAGGGTGATAGACCAAATCATAACAGTTACCAGAAAAATATAAAAAAAAATCTAAGTCATGTATTTTTTAAATTATAGACTTTTCTTTTGTTTTCGAGAAAATGTACACCTTGTGACGGTTTTTTAGCTCCTGTTGCTACAAATCGTTACTTTTTTCAATTAAATTTTTCTTATGTAATCCCGAATAGTGCTTATGTACCCTGCTGCTTTAAATTCTAAGCCTACTGTTCCAGCTTGGAAGAAAATGTCACATTTTGCCGAACGAACAATATAAAATTAATAATTCGTTGAACTTTAACTGACTGTACTGAAAAAGAAATGTACTGCGCCAGTTTGGCAAGTAACTTTAAAACTTGACGCATTTAATAAGGATTCTAAAATGGTATAACACTCGCTACAATATTTCTTAGATTACGTAAAAAAAAAAATTTTTCTTCAAAAAACCCAGTTTCGAAAAATTTCTTTTCACCTACTGAAAATGATTCTAGTGTACCCCACTGACATATAATAAGAATGGACTGAGCCATCCTATCTAATTCCTATAGTCAAAAATGGCACAAATTTTTGCTAAAATGTATTTGTCTCTTTCAAGCTCAAAACGTACACTGAACGGTAACCAATTTTGGAAACAGTACGGCTGTGTTAATTGGAATGCATTGGAATTGACATAAAAATTGAGACTAATATATTGTTTTTATACGTCTATCTCTTACAAGCTCAAGGAAATTCGACAAAAAATCTGCAGAGGAGCACATTTTTCAGTAATATTACAAATGTGTTTTTGGGTTAATTAAAACAGGTTTAACTTTCTAAATAATTTTAATTTAATGCAATACTATATTATAACATCTTTAGTGTTTCCAATCGACAAATAATAATAAATTATGAATCGGTGTGCGGGTTTTCACAGCCTGTTTAATATTTGTGCCATTTTTGAAGCAAGAATGGACTGAGCCATCCTATCTAATTCCTATAGTTAAAAATGGCACAAATTTTTGCTAAAATCTATTTGTCTCTTTCAAGCTCAAAATGTACACTGAACTGTAACCAATATTGGAAACAGTACGGCTGTATTAATTGGAATGCACTGGAATTGACATAAAAATTCAGACAAATATATTGTTTTTATACGTTTGTCTCTTACAAGCTCAAGGAAATTTGACAACAAATCTGCAGAGGAGCACATTTTTCAGTAATATTACAAATGAGTTTTTAGGTTCATTAAAACAAGTTTAACTTTCTAAATAATTTTAAATTAATGCAATACTATTTTATAACATCTTTAGTGTTTCCGATCGACAAACAATATTAAATTATGAATCGGTGTGCAATTGTACGAAATAAAGGGTTTTCACAGCCTGTTCAAAATTTGTGCCATTTTTGAAGTAAGAACGCTCAGTCCATTCTCCTTATGTCAGTGGAGTGTACCCAAAGCTTGCCGTAAGACAGTAACTTTCAGATTTTAGTTTGAGTGAGACGGAGAGTCATTACATGAAGTGTGAGTGAGCAAGATAGTGACGCTCGCTCGTCAAATCATTGAGTTTTTACAAATGTGGATCGTCTACTCTCCACAGAGGGCCGACTTCCAAACCAAGTACATGGTGATGAAAGAGTTCCTTACCTTACGAGGACGTAGTACTTGAAGCAATTGAAGAAGACCCAAGTGCTTTGGTACGTGCAATCCAGGAAAGCACAGGAGTGCCTAAAAGTATAGCTTACCGAATTTTACAAAAACATGAGCTCCAGAATTACGGAAGCAGTTGAAATTGTCATCAATGGAAAATTTGGCCGTCTGATAACCCGATCCATTTTAAGAAAATGTCGAACTTGTATTGCAGCTGAAGGAAGGCAGTTTGAGCATCTTTTGTAAATAATAAATCTTAGCATCCAAATAATTGGTGTTTAATTTTAAACTTAAGGAAAATTTGTCCTAAATTCAACAGAAAGTTAGGATCTCTAAAGCGTCACTATCTGTCTCAATCACACTTCATGTAATGATTCTCCGTCTCAGTCAAACTAGAAGCTTAAAATTACGGTCTTACGGCAAACTTTGGGTACACTAGAATCATCTTTAGTAGATGAAAAGAAATTTTTCGAAACTGGGTTTCTTGAAGAAAAAAATTTTTTTTTCCGTAATCTAAGAAATAATGTAGCAAGTGTTATACCATTTTAGAATCCTTATTAAATGCGTCAACTTTTAAAGTTACTTGCCAAACTGACGTAGTACATTTTTTTTTCATTACAAGCAGTTAAAGTTGGGTGAAATATTAATTTTCTATTCTTGGTTCGGCAAAATGTGACAATTTCTTCCAAGCTGGAGCAGTTGGCTTAGAATTTAAAGCAGCAAGTTACATAAGTACTATTCGGAATTACATAAGAAAAATAAAATTGAGAAAAAAGTAAAGATTTGTAGCAACAGGATCTAAAAAACCATCACAAGGTGTACATTTTCTCGAAAACAAAAGAAAAGTCTATAATTTGAAAAATACATGACTTAGAATTTTTTTTATATTTTTCTGGTAACTGTTATGATTTGGTCTATCACCCGATTCCGGCTTGACGTCGACTTTCGGGACACCCTGTATATATAGGACAAAAACCAACACTAGAAATTAATGGAATTTACTTCAATGCATACTTTAATTTAAACAATGCCAGTCAGCCACTACCAATAATTTAACGCAACCTTTTCCTAAATAGGTACTTAACTTTTATTTAATTTTTTTTTATTCCTGCCTTCTGCTCCACATCGTGACTTTTCCATTAAATTGGGTAGATTTCAAAAATTATGTACCTACTGGTTCAGGTCCCTTTCTTTTATACGTTTAACTTCTCCTTTCCTTTTGTTTTTTTTTATTTTCGTTTATCTAATTTAATAATTTTAATCTTCCACTTTTAACTTCTTTTATTTAAACTTTGTGCACCTTTTAATTTTTTTTCGCATCTTAAAAGCACGTTTTGCTCTGTATTAAATTGGATTTAAAAATGTATTTATGTATGGCTGTGTTCCAATTATTTTTTTTTTAATTTTTGTTTTTTTTTATATGCGCATCATTATGCAGCATAATAAAGTTCTTACAAAATTACCTCTTCTACCATGCGTTCTGTATGCAAAAGGGCGATGTAAAATATGACTTCTTTAAGTACATCTTCAAGAAGCGAACTGAAAAGTTCCCATATGCTTGACTTCCAGTCTCGCCGTAAGGTAAATATAATACGGGTTATAATTAAAACAAGGACTAGTAGCGGATCCCTTAGAAGGAATGAAAAAAGGAATTTTTGTACCTGAAAATCCAGACTTTCGCGAAGCTCTTATAAAATTACTTATTCTACTACACGTTCTATCAACATATATAAAAGCACCCATTCCAAAAGGCACCACAGTAGGACATCTTCCAGAATATGTCATCAAGTCATGCCTTCTTTAAGTATATCTTCGAGAAGCGAGCTGGGAAGTATATACTTGACCTCCAGTTCCGTCGCCATGTAAAGGTAATGGGGGTTATAATTAAGACAAAAACTACTACCGGCTCTCTTAGAAGGTATGAAAAAAGGCATTATTATACCTCAAAAGTCCGACTGGGTTGTTTGAACACGCACACAATTAAGCTCTGTATTCATATAAGTAACTACATCGCTACAAAATTATTGAGATGATGGGCAAAAGTTCGCAAATTTCCGCGTGCTGCGTAACAGCTACGTGTACGACGGTCCTTATTTGTTTCATAAATTTTGCTTGTTTTGCGTTTTTCATTTCACAAGTTTTCTTTCGTTCCATTCATAGAATTTTTGTTCTTTTATGTAGTGTCGACTTGCTCTGGATTTCTAGTATTATTTACTGATATTTTGTGCATATCAATGTTGAATCGTAGTTCTTAGTGTTTAGAAATTATTCCACAATATTTTCATCTTTTACACATCGTTTATATACATATGTCTTCACGTAAGCATAGTGTGTTTAAAAGATATGTAGGACAGGTTTAGGTTTCGTTTTTAGCATTTTAAGACGTTTTGAGTACCGTTATTACATCGACCAAATTACCATAAATTCCCAACGCAACGGTACCAAAAACTGAAAATCGGGAGATTGTCCACAGTTCTTGTAGATCTGTAAATTTCAAAATAATTTGCTCCCTAATTTAACAATTTTATTAGAAATCAAGTATCACACCGCCATCACAATTTAAGCTCATGGAATTTTATGCTTTAGAGGTTGTAATAATGCCCAAAATATAATTTGACTAAGTTAAGGCTCCAACATTCAATTGTTTCGGTGAATACTGCTCGATCCGATAATAATTCATTTACATCGAGACTATAAATAAAATGCGGTAGGTATCTAGCAGATTTTAATTTTAGTTTAGTAATGGCAACACAGTCATAAACACTGGTCGCTCTGGGGATACTTTACTTTGTGTTTGTACTGACTTGACTGGGCAGCCGCAGAGAGAACAGAGAAGCAGCTGCTGCATTGCATTGATTGAATACGTTGAATCGCGTTACATATGCAATGCATTGCCGAATGCCGGCCCGTCAGCCGTCGCCCGTTTCTACGAACTCTTCTCTGTCGGCGCTGGCCTGGCGCGCAACGCACTGAAGTGACATGGTAGGTATGGATGGTAGGCAATGGCATGGCAAGCGAGATATTAGGGGAGCAATAAGCAGCGGCAAAGCAAAGCAATTGGGATTTGGGAATGAAAATTGGCGAATGGCAAAGTTTTAGCTTTTGCTGCTTTTAGTTGAGCTCCATCTTGCGCGTGTGGAATAGACGTACGTTTTCGACTGTAGCATATCGGAAAGACCTCCGTTCAGTATTCAAGACCACGGGAAAGTATTGTTGGAGATTAGTTTCCGGTTAATATAGAAAATTAAATATCCAAGAACTGCTAGCATGTACAGTAAAACTGAGTGATTAAATTATTCATTACCTATTACTAAGTGTGATCTGTGAGTGGAAAGTGAATCGTGAATCTGGCTGAGATTGTGCCAAGTGTATTGAATAAATTTTAGTGCTCAGAAATTACAGCAAACTAACAGGAATAAAAAATGGATCCTATGAGGTAAATAAATTTCTTCACCTTTAATTTTAAGGGTAAGCGGAATTCAGACAAAATAGTGACCTCCAACAAATTATTGTTTTCTTTGAACATAGGTGTTCAAAGAGCTTCCCAAACTTTAATATGACCCCGGCTGCTTTGTTCTTAGTGAAGGCCTGCAGAATCAGCTGTTCTAGTGTCTCAAATGTAAATGTAATATCAATATAGTGCTAGTGCAGCGGTTATTACAGTACAGTGTAGTCAGCAGCCAAGCCAGTCAATCACTGCACAGTGTACTAGTTTAGTTAGTTACACTCATTTGTACTAGAAGGAGCAGAACTGAGAAGGCAGTAGTGCGATGAATACCTATAACAACGGCAGTTTTTAGAAAATTAGAAATTTCCTTGGCAGATTTCAGTATGATGATCCGATTAAAATGAGAAGGTTAATGGGTTAAGAAGCATAAATATCTTAAGTCTCGCATCTTGTTTACACAAGTAGTAAGATAAATTTTAAGATATTGACAAAAGCCCATTAGTACCTATATCATACATATCAACATAAATTAATTAGAAATATGATTTAAATTGCTTGTTTCTTTGTTTTTTTTTGTTTTTGTTTTTGCTTTACTTTTCGCGTCATTTACTGGAAGTTTAACTACATTACACTTCTTGCTTATTTTTTTTTGTGATATTAGAAGTTTTGCAATTTTCGGTCCTCTCATATTTATTATCACAACTTAACATTTAATAGCAGAAATATCCAATCTATTCCTATTTTAAGCAGACTCGCAAAAATACTCGTTCGACATACAAACAAATTTGGCAAAAATAAATTGAATACAAAATTAATTAGGCGAGGCAGGTGAGCAATACATTGGTAAGGTTGATCTCACTTACAAAACTAATGTGTACAAATTGTTCATAGGTACCTACATCATGGACTGATTGATCTATTTCACGTGGGACTAAGTTTGTATGTTTGGGATTGAAATTTGTCATTATTTTCACCTTCATTTTCAATATAAATATAATCACAAATAAGTAAATATACAGATAACGAATCGAATAGAAAAATTGAAAACCACAAGTCAGATACATGTTGCGAGTTAATTTAAAAAATGTGCAACGTATCGCTCGAATATATAATCGACAATTCCTCGACCTGATGTAGGTGGGCCTCAATTCTTTCTTAGAAATTTACTGGAAATTTGTTCCTTAGAAGTTTGATGCATTACTGGAGGCTGACCACGGCAGAGCAAATGAATGCTTATTAGCAATTGTAGACTGAGTCGACAAAGGCACAAATAACTCCAATCGGCCACCAAAGTGAATAGCGATTTTACCCAAACATTTTGTTAATTAAAAAGAAACAAAAAAATTTATTGCATATTTACGTGCCTATGCTCATAAAAATTGTTGTCGGCCTCTGAAAATGCGTATAAATTGTAAGAAAAAAAAATTCCAGTTAATTTCTAAGAAAAAATTGAGGGCTTCTATACATCAGGTCGAGAGAAGCGAGGCATTGCATTGCTCTGGTAAAAAATAGAAACTTGGGTGTGCCTGAACATTAGGAACATTTTCTGTTAATACCCACATTTCTTAGCTACAATTTTCGTCGTAGCTAACTAACTTGGTTACCAGAAATGTTGATAAGGTTACATTTTTATGATATGCGTTCTTTCTTCATCTGTATATATTTACTTATTTGCATTATGATTCCCCGAATTATATTTTTTTATGTAACGAAGACAAGGTATTGATATGTAGGTATGTTTGACCTTTGGATTTGTTTTTTTAATTCGTGATATGACTTGATTGGAACAATGAGGTGAGAAGCAATAGATTACGACATCATGCGCATACATACATATGTAGATCACGATTTTTTCTATGTACCTACCATAAATCCACTGCACTGCACCCAATAATAATAAAGTTTTTATGATAACCAAGGGTACATTTCCAATGCACACTGAATAATATTGTAGTGACTTGTTCAATAAGATAATAGGTATCACAAATAAGTAAATATAATATAAATATATATATCTATATATTATTTGTGATAATACTAGCGCGTAATCCCACAGTTGCTTGTAAACGGGATTTATTACACCTGTGCCAAGTTCCACTATAACATCATGGCCGATTTATGCTGCCAAAACATATCACATCAAGGATATCAAAAAGTAATAAGGAATGGTAATAAGAAAGGTTCGAATAATTCGGCAGCAATATTTAATTTCACTTTTATAAATCATTTATTGGGAAAAATTGTTGGCATGGGCTGATTTTTGCCGCTTTTGGCACCAACTAAGGCAGTTTTTAAAAGTAACTTCCTGCTATAACTGTTTCCATGCTTTTACGTGTCCAAAGACACAAACTTCCTTTGCTAGCTTACTCTTTGTTGTTCTGCTAAAAATTGCTACTTTGTTAGTTGCTTTTAATTATTTGCTACCTTCAAGGACTATAGAAACTAGAAAGCAGACGTGGATAAATGACATACGATACGTGTATGTGTATTGTATTGTATTTTCAGTAAGTGTTGAACTGAAAGCTACGTTTCTAGATGTTCTGGCGTCAAACGGGATTAATAAAAAATTTTAAAATTGCCGAAATGTACCTATTTAGACAAGAAATATATTGAAAATTCTCGGACTAGATTACTTATTGTATAAGTTGGTTGGTAAATAAGTAGGATGGAGTATGGCCTGATCATATTTTTACTCTAGACACCTCCTCCCTCCTCCTAAAAGGTACATTTGATTTTTTTTTTTAGTTTTTCAAAAGATATCGCAGGATCAGACTTGAACACTTGTTCCAAGGAGGAACTTTCATACTTTATAATGATATCCAGCGTCAATTTATAGTCAAAAGCTACAGTTATTGGGGTCGGCTTAGAGCAAAACTGTGATCAGGAGACTAAGAATTCACTGGCATACTCCATCTTACTTATTAACCGAACACTCTCTAAATATCTAAGTACCTTATGCAATCCTCATATACAAGATCTCCAGATGTTACTTGACTAGGGTTTAAAGTACAACTTACAAAATCTGAGTCAGAATTCCAACATCAAAAATGATCTACTATTATGCACAATTTCCAGTTAACGCTAGAGTTTAATTCCAGCATATAAGTCCGATGCTGCCGCCACCTCGAGGAGCTTTGTTGAACTAAATTGAATAACAATACATTTTGATCACTCATTGTTTATTCGGATTTGGGCTCATTAATTTATCTATATTTAAATAAATTACCTACTTTGCAGTTTTTTATAATTTTTGGGTTCTTGAATGAAAAGAGCTTCATTTTTGTGTCGAATTAGTCAGGAATAAATTTTCAAGTTAGGAGAGTCTGAATAATGTTATAAAAGTAATTGTAGCATTAAAAATATTAACAAATTTTAAAAATCATTCTGGTGTTATTTACAAGTGTAGCTTGAAAACCACGCTTTTTCTAAAACTGGGGAATGAAAACTGTAATATTAAAGCATATTTTCTACTTGTTTGTTTTGGGAAAATAAGATTAAAGGAAAATGTAAAATGCACAAAGCCTACTTTTAAAGTGTTGTGAAAACTCTTTCACTCGGTAACACACTGACATATGTATATAAAATGGACTGCTGACCATTAAATAAATAACTAATAAGGAAACGGCATATCGGAAGAAAACCAAACCATTCGGCGAAATGCATAACATAGTGTGCTGTATTAGCATTCGTTTCGTCATGGCAGTAGTGAAGTCGTGACATTTTGAAGAAGGCTTTTTTTGTATAATCCAAATGGCTATGTAAAATAAACAAATTTTAGCGCCCCCTTATTTTCAAATAATATTTTTTGGCGTTGCCTTTGATAATTTCTGTAGCACAGCACAGTGCACTTCAACACCATAATTCAACACTTCAACACAATATGTATTTCACTATTGTATCACATAGTATCACACTACTATGTATTAAGCAAAAATTACTTTTGATTAGTTATTTACCACAAAAACACTAAATCAAACCGGAACTTTTTTTTCATATAATCTATAATGTCACAAATCAAGCAGAATTGTCAAATAATGCACAGTCCTCTTGTCACGCCCCCCCCCCCCCCTCCCACTATTGTAGGGTCTGACTATAATTGAATGGCTTAAACATGTATATTGTATTCGCATACTCCGCTTCCTTATTAGTTATCTATTCAATGCTGCTTACACTACTGAAATTGCTTACATTATTTGACATTATTATGGGATCAATGTTCTTATTGGTTTAACTACTTTATTCCGCTGAAATTCAAATAATAAGTCTACACTAAATTAACCATAGTCCAGTTTCAGTCCAGTGTATTTTCCATATGAATATATATATGTATACATAGAATAGAAATAAATGGCAATACAACATTTGTAATACCTACCTACTTTTAGAGACAGGCAGAAAAAAATTGCTTAATTTTATTTGTTTAAAAATCAAGTTTAAAAAATATCTGATGTTTTAGAGATAAGCTTCCAAGAACAGAAATAATTTCGGTTGCACGTGTAATTTGTTGAACCAAATATGAGTATTAAAGTGAAAGCAAAACTTGAAATTTTAAATTAAGATAATTGTCACAACCCTGCCAACAAAAGCTAACCCATAGAAAGTCAGGCAGTTCATGTTATATATGTCAGTGCAGTAACAATAGAGGAACATAGTAACTACATAGTATAATATACAGTAAAGTATGATAAACAATGCGGCTCAGTTTTTTGGACATTTTCCACATTTTCTTTTTTCATAAGAAACAAGGCCACTTCGCGACTTTAACTACTGATTAAACTAACACAATTCTTACAAGTATGACAAAATGAAATCTGTACATGATCATGAACAAAAACCTTCAAAGGTAGTTGTAAAGCCATGAAACAGAAATGCATCGTATCTGTGCTAATCTTATGTGCATTACATTTGCTTTTTGCTTATGAAAAAGCAGCAATCGTTAAAAATGTAAACTGTCCGATTGACAAAAACTAGAATAATAGTCAGTTATGTTATTCAGATTTACTGATATTCATGC
The DNA here is from genome assembly GCA_963930735.1 of Dioctria linearis. NCBI lineage: Eukaryota > Metazoa > Arthropoda > Insecta > Diptera > Asilidae > Dioctria > Dioctria linearis. The sequence goes on along the minus strand of OZ005744.1, from coordinate 91,338,926 downwards.
AATTACTGGAACATATTGGGGATACTGTTATTTAAGGCCGTGACACATTAAAAGCAAAATTTTTTCTGAAAACATGCAAATATTCGAGTACTAACAAATTGAAAGTGGAAGCAGCGGCAGCAGCAGAAGCAGGACTTGAAAGTTGATGAAATCTCAAAAATTCTACCTCTGCTCAGTACTGTCAAAATAATGAGAGCTAAAATTTGTATTTCATTATTGGCGTCCTTTCTTTTAAAGGTGTTTAAAGAGGTTTGATGCGAGTATAACTAAATGTATATCGAGGAAATGAACAACAATTAACAATTAGCATCAACTTTTTAAATTTATAACACCTGACATTTGTAGTTGACAAGTATCTGTTTTCTGTTTCTGGTTTCAATGTGGTTGACAGAACAGAAAGGTAGTAATATTGTTTAATAATTTGACCTTCTGCAACCCAGTGAAGGTACATAGTCCCATGCTCATTCGAGGTTTTTTAGCTTCCAGTGGATTGGCGTTTAGTTTCAGAATCATAAGTGAAAAACCAAGATTCGTAACATATAATCACTCTTTCCAAGAAGTGTTAGTACAAACATTTTCGCGAGCTTCTCTTTATTCACTCGTGTGTAAGAGGATTTTTTTTCACAAAACATTTACAGGTACAAGAAGTAAGGTGGGCACTGTCATAGCCCAGCATGAAGGAGACATTTCTCCTTCTTTCCTCTTAAATTACCATGCCTGAATTCCTTTTATTTGGCGACAGTGATGTATTGGCGTCTGTAATAAAAATGTAAAACGTATGAGCGAAACTCTTCCAACTACCTATTTAAACGCACTGCTGTGACCCCGAATGATTCATCTCTTACAAAAGGACCAATTAAAGCGAGGCATAGGCGAGCAGCTGCTCTGACCCAATACAATCGCAGACACAATTAAACATTTTCGGGACACCACAAACAATGATTTCGCCCCTAGCGGAACACCACACTAACGAACACAGTACAAGGAGAAAACCATCCATGCACCCTCATAAACACTAGAGCAAAAGTATACTGCGTATCAGTAAGATATCAGCCCGCCTATGCATTATCATTTAATAATAATTCAGAAAACTTAATACGGGCATTTAATCACTCACAGACACACAACAGAATCAATTCAATTAAGTTAGTTAAAACTACACATGCAAAAACCCAAGAAAAATAACACTCAGTGAAGATACTCACTTTCTGCTAATATTTCTGCTTCAAACACTACACAAATTCAAATCATTCTTTCACTACAAGGTGAGTTATAAACTGATCCTCAGCGTAAAGGATACAGTTTATGATATCTACCTACAGTTCCGGGTAAAAGGGAAAATAACTTAAAAGAAGGACTCAATCCTGTTTTGTGTGTATTTTTTTTTATTTATTTTTTTTTTCCCCGTTTAGTAAAACAAAATGACTAATCCACACGTGAGAATTTTATGCACCATTTTCGCACACGCTTTCTGTATGTTAAAATTGTTATGTAAAATTTGCCTTACGCATTGTTTGTCAATTCCTTCCGTTTCAGCAATCAGATGAATAATTAACCGACGCGGTCAGATCGAGTCAGATTACCGAATTTTTCAATATTTTCATCCATTTTCGACGTGGAAGAGCGACGCGGCCGTTAATCATCTTCACCGTCATCTCGACCATATTAGAAACGCTTAAACCACTCAAAAACTCCCGCATATGATAAATATTCCTTACCATACACTTCTTTTGATAAAAGATATGTTTCTGTAGCGCTTCTTCCAAGCTTCATGTGAAATTTCACGACGATTTGTTGCTCTATTAGACACTTATCGTTTTTCCGGTAAAACAAAACAACAGCTCCTATACAAAGGAAGGCCACGGCCGGCGAGCGTATACCAACAAGAGAAATCTCTTGAACATCTGTATAATAGAAAGGGATTACCCATCAGATTACGCGTCATTTAAAAAAAATAAAATAAAAGATGAATGCATATTTTGAAAGAAAGAATTGCATATAGCAATTAAGGAAATTGGGCATGTGTGTGACAAAGAGAACAATACTTGTTTTTTTCTGAAGGAGAATTGTTTACTTTTTTTAATAACTAAGTACGTTGTTTTTTACACACTGGCGAATCGAATAAGGTTCACTGTTGTTTTTTACACACTGGCGAATAAGGGTGTATTGAATAGATGTTCAAGAGATTTCTCTTGATAGTATACACTCGCCGGCCACGCGCCAGAATAATCTGTTTACAAACATGGGAGGCACCGCATTAACGCTCCACAGGTTTCGGTCGTTCTCGTTTGGCGTATATCTACTTCTTCTGTGAAAGCATCTGTCTCGTTTTTTAATAGGCACACCTAGTATATGTACTTATGTGGTGAGAGGTAAATAAAAGACCCACTTAGGGTAAGGATAGGATAGGCTCGACGACTGACAACAGTGACTGGATGGTCGACTTTGCTGCTTACTATTTGGATATCTAAGCCCCTTTGAAGCTTTAACATGCAGCATGAAACTATTCCAGGAGTCTCTGATGAATAACTCTTCAGAATTTGTTTGTTGCTTCATCATTCTATATAAATAACAAGTAAAAAAGCTAGAATTGGTCTAAGACCAATTCTTATGATACCCTAGATGAATGCACGTATGAAATTTCGTATGGTCACCATTTGAGCAATTTTGATTTTTTGCATTGGTTTCTCACATATATTTCTAGAACGGCTCGTCGGACAGAAAAAATGATTATAACCAATTTTATAGGATTTCTTATTCTGAAGAAGTTTTTAGTACAATAAAACTGTCTAGGACTGATCGTTTTCAAAGTATATGTAAAAAATCAAAATTATTATATGGCAACACCATGAAGGGGTTGCCCGATTTAGCCCATTTTTAAAATTTTATTTGCTATTAGTATGAAAACACAGCGTACCAAATTTCAGCTTTCTATGTCAACGGGTTCTCAGGTAGTGTCCAAATATATCGTGGAAAACGAAATTTTTGTATGGCAACCCCACGAAGGAGTTGCCCGATTTGTCTCATTTTCGAACTTTTTTTTTTAATGTCCATGTACAAAATTTCAGCTTTCTAGGCTAACGCGTTCTCGAGTTATCGTGCGCACAGACAGACGGACGGACGGACGGACATGCAAAAATCAAAATAACTTTTAATATTATGTGTGGGTGTCGAATTCATTTTGCTCTACCATCATTATTTCGAGGTGTTACAAACGGAATGACAAACTTAGTATACCCCTATAGATTTCATCTAGGGTATAAAAATGGACAAATTCGAGCGATCCCTTTTTGGTGTTGCCATTAAAAACATTAGTTTTTCACTATACACACTTTCTCACGCGTCGATGTAGAGAGCTGAAATTTTGTATACGGGCCTTTTTTTTAAATATAAATTTAAGTTCAAAAATGGCACCAATCGGGCAATTCGATCGACTGTTGGTTTATATAGCCCTCTTGGCGCAAGCTCGACTCTCTCTTGACTGATTTACTTTTTTCTTATTTTTTCATCTACAATCTTTACCAATTCATCAAGGCTTTCCTTAGATATTCTATAATTGGAAATTCAAAATCTTTAAGCACATTATTGCAATTTGATATCATCGTTTTGATATAGATGGAATCTTTCACATCCTTTTTCAGGTAATCATTCTTCCTTAACCACCAGTAAATTACTACATGGCTATTCAACGCATTTGACTCGATTATTCATTTGTCAGAAGATGATACAATACGTGGACATTCAACGACAGTCAATCAATCAGTCGGTGACAAGTCAACAAACTTGACTTGGCAGTTTGCGGTCTCCCTTAGAAAGATTTTCACACTTGCCTTATCTTCAGAGGACCTATAGGTCGAAATACGTTAGGTTGTTGATTATTGTAAAATTAATGGAATAAATAACATTTATTTTGAAACGAAACAAGTGTTTTAATCAATTAAATTTTTGAGAAAAATGTTTCACCAAGTGCCTGCAGCATACATTATTATCTAAATAGCCTAATTATTATCATCTAAACTTTATGTAAAAATCGAAGGAGAAATGAATGCGAATGAAATAAAAGTGTCCTAGACCACTTTCACTGATAATCACAGGAGTTAAATAAGAGATGAGACACATTTCTTCATCAGTTGAAATAAACAAAGAAAGCATGAGCTGCGAATAAACAGCTTTAAAGCTTCTGAATTTTGCTTCATTAATCAATATAAAATAATGCAATGGTCATATCAGTATGTCGAAACTTTATCGATTTGTCCTGGTAATTTATACCGATTTTTTTTTTTTTTTTGTTAATGACCTACAATCCTATATATTACCTAGCGCGTGTAAATTAATGCTCAGCATAATCGATTTTCATACGTCAGTCATACTCATTTCGTAAGGGTTGTTTTTTTCCATTATTTTTATCTTGAGATTGCAAACACGCTGAATAATGTGTATACAATGACTCATTTGATGCTGTTTTTAACACTTACTACATCTATATTGAGTATATACCTACGTTAAAATGTAACGCACATAAGTTATGTTAATATTTTTAATATGTTATTTATCTTTAGTAAAGATACCATAGTTTTGTGTTCCTTGTCCATCAGGGTCTAGACCTACCAATTGTCAAGATACTCTACTGATAATAATTTACTCACTATAAACTCTAAACCATTGGGATGTAATGGACGAGTGTTCACTCAATTAGAGCATTTGTTAAGAAATCGATTAATTCCTGCATTTCCCACATATCCTATCATAGGAGTTTTAAGAAAGTTGAAACAAAAACTGCAGAAGAGCCGATGTGACTTTTCTGAAAACGGTATCTTTGTATGGCAGTGGTAATCCATGCAATTTTATTTTGCTCATATTCTATATTCATGCATTATAAGGAGAGTGCTAAAAGTTACCCCAATCATCTACTATATTCATTCTCATACTACATTCATTCGCATTACTACTACTAATCCCACTGCTCACCCAGCCCAACATCCCTCACTTTCTTCTTCCTCACCCTCGACAGCTAAAATTCTACTAATATTTTGAACAGTTGTACAACTACATGTTTGCACGAACTTGAGCGAGTAAATGTATTATATAAATATTTGGGTTCTTGTTTCAAAAAGCGAACTACTTGTGCTATTTAATTATGATGACTAATACAAGCGTCTAATTCTCTTGTTTTTTATATACACTTGCATATACATATAATAAACATAAATTAACAAGAGCAAAGTTAAGGTGTTCTTTCAATTAAGTCTTAAATAAAGTAAAGGTGATGTATTCAGCGCAATAATTGCTAAATAAGTATTAGGGTGATACATGTATGTAGATAAAATGAATAGAATGTAGCTTAGCAAAAAAAAAAAAATCTTAGGGGACCAAATAATGGCTGATATTGCTTCACGTATAATGTCAAGGCAAGCCTGGAATTGTTATTCGTTTTTATTAGGTTATCTAAGAAGAAGTCTTTCCCCTTGTGGTAAAAGAGCCATGGGATCATTAGAATTAGAATTGAAAATAAGAAAGAAAGAAATTGCTTATATTGTAAGTCAAGTTAAATATTTTCTAAGCCTATTTAAGCTTTCTGTCTTTCAAAATTTCTGTAATAAGCTATTTTCTGCAAAGTCAGAGCTATTTTTTGCCAGTCTTCGAGAGCATAATATAGCTTATTTTAGCTATGGTCGGGCACTGGGGCTAAAAAGTAACTGTGGAAAAATTTGTGTAAAAGATGGAAAATTGAAATGCAGCCATTGCTTTGTAATTTATATCTTCAAATACGGTACCTTTTCTTCCCAATTAAATTTATTGTTTAAGCATTTTGTTAAAGAATTGCAGAAGCTAATTTGATCGTTCAAGATTATTTCGTGCATATATTAGCTTATTTTGCTTGCAAACAAATAAGCTCCAGCCTGCAGAGCATAAATTTTGAACGCCGCCATGGATTCTACATTTTCGCTATTTATGCAAATTTTAGTAGAATTTCTCCTCCACTAAATACTCCATTATATTTAAAACATTTCTAAGGAGGGAAAGCATGATTATTTCAAGTTAATTTTCTGCGAAAATATTGAGTAGTTAGGAAAACTATGGAATACACAGAAAAATAGTGATAGCTGCTATTCATGTAATCTATAACCATGTCACTAAATTTAATTTTTTTTTTATTATTTTACCTTATTTACTTCAACTATTAAAAGGAGCAAATTGACTTTCGACAGATATAAATATCAAAAATATTTTTCGAGGGTGAAGAATGTTTAGAAATATACAATGGTTCCGGGAGATTTTTAATATCTTTTTTAGTGTTTTGTTGCTAACACTGGCAAATACTCAGTTTTCGGTGGATGGGATCGACAAAATATTAAAAATTGCATACATCTTCAAACATATTTTTGACGCAAGCTATCTTTATTCCTTATAAATGAAGGCCTCTTTAGCAGGTATAGTAATAAAATAATACATGTGTATATATATATGGATATTGTTAGGAGATGTATTTACATTAATTAATCAGCGACAACATAAATAGCTATACTTTTCACAATTCTGTAGTGCTGGATCGCCACTTGTAACATTTCAGTGGGAAACACAATTCGACGGTCATTAGTGCTGCTAAATATCGAATCGGTTTGGCGGAAAACGGCGTTAAGTTTGAAAAAATTTGGAGTGTAGTATTTCTTGGAAAGCTTGGTCAGTTATTCATTATTTCGCATAACTCGTTTATGGATGTATAGTAAAAGTATTACATGATGTTAAGGAGAAGTATACCGAAATCATAAACACCCTCTCACTCCTAACAGACGCATTTTGCTCTTTCATAACTCAAGGTCTTCCATCATCTCCTGAAAATTGGACCGCCCTGCATAGCTTTTTTCTTTCCGTTTCAGCATGAAAAGTTTATTAGCATCCAGATATCGAATGAGTTCTTTTATTAATATAATATATGTTTTTTTCCCAGCAAGACATTATATATATTATATATATTTTCAGATAAAACTACCTTGCATTTTGTTGAAACACCATAATTTCCTGGACTGGCTGCAATTTGCTGCAAACTTTTTTTTTTCCAATAATTTCCTTTCAAACCGACACTTAAAAGAATTTTCGACTAATGAGGTAGGGTTAATAATAAGGGATGTGTAACCTATTTGCACAAAACTTATCTAGAGTTTCCTTTCATTTTCAAATGCAAAGGATGGCAAACTTTGTGAATAACTTATAAATTTCTTGTAATTCTGCAATTCAATGAACACAAGCTCCTTCATACTTTCAAATCTAATATTCATTTGGGTAGAAATGGTGTCTATTATCTGCAACAATAAAAGTTATTTTTGTGTATTTGGTTCATCTGCATTTTGTAAGCGCTCCGTCGTTGTTGAGTAGGACCAACCAATGCTACGGTTTCGTCAAAAACGATTTTAAAATTACATCCCATAATTCGAATATGTGACACTATTTCATGGATTCTTTTCGTTGCAGTATCAAATATCCATGATTTTACTCTCTATATCAGTATAAATATTCTTGAAAAAGTTATGAGAAGAAACTGGTTACCAAATTTATTTAAGAAATGTAGAAGTTTCCCCCGTTTCTTTGTCTCATTCAGGTTCGGATATTATTTTCTCAAATAACTCTATAATGTCGTCTCTATACTGATGCACAGTGTTCAAAATTCTGGAATTTGTCAACCAACGTGTTGGAGCAAGTTGTGGAAACGTTATTCTAACATGTTCATAGGAAAACCCTGAGTCCCCTTTGTAGATTGTGCAAAAAATGAAAAATGCAAATGCCTCAGTTATCGCCCTAGTACGGATGTGTATTGGCTCTTGTATGCATCCACATGGGAGATGCAAAATAGTTGTCTGTGCAGAATTTGATGCGAATCTAGGAGCCAAAATATTAGCTTTATCCAAGGAATCAACAACCAATGTTGTAATGAAGGTATAGAGGAACTGGTGAAGTTGTTCATGATGGTCTTGAGGGACCAGAAACCCTTTGTTACCTTTGCGCCTTGCCAAGATTCTTTGTCTTACATTCTGGTCAAAAAGAAATTTTTCACTTTGAATAATCGACCTGCAGGTTTTCCGTGCAGTCTTGTAGACTTGTTTCAGCTCTGCACATGGATGCAATTAATAGGCGCCGCGCAAAGCAGACTCTTTCGCTATTAAAGCTTGGCTCCACTTATCGTTAAACCAAGAGCGATTTTGCTATTGCTGAGATTTGCACGCTTGCTAAGACTACATACTCGTATGTATGTTACTAAGTTCTAACATGCATTCATCAACATACGTTGAAACAAAACAAACCAACCAATCAATTTCTCTAAGATACTGATTGAGACTTTCCCAAATAGCATTCTTATAGTGCCAGAGAAGCCTATTTGTAGGTGGAGAAGTAGGGTGGTGCAGGCTTAACGTGATAAATTGACCCGTAATTAAACAGTGGTCTGCATTACCAGGCGGGGGAGCCGGCTGAGGTGGAATATTTGTCAGGGTGAGATGATAGAAACAAATCTAGTAAATTAGCTCTATCTCCAGCTGCAACAGGGACTCGCGTGGAAGCATCCACTAGCTGTTGCAAATTGAAAGATTCATAGACGAGTTCAACGAATTGCCCCGCACAGCTTGTGGTAGCAGAATGTCGGATAATTTCGGAAGAGAGGGAGACAGAAAGCATATTATCAATATGTTGGAGATATTGTTAAATAGAATACCGTGTTGTCATCAGATATAGATAAAGGAAACAGAAGCAGAAGATGTACCCGTGAAGCTTGAACTTAATCCAGATATAATTAAACTCTGGATTGCCAGAAGGGAAATCTTGAACAATGGTAAAGGCCACATCATTCCGAATTTAAACAAAGTATAATAAAAATAATTTCACCAGATAACGATGAGCTAAGATCTTAATGTAGACATTCAAACAGGGTTAAAAACCTCTCTGGCAGAATTTTCACCCCAAGGAAAGTTAAATGGGTCATCAGCTCTTTTAAGCCATTCAAATTGCTGGCATTTTTTCAGGCCTACTTCAACATGGGCTAGAAGAATTATTGCTAAACTTGATCAAAACCTTCAGAACAAACTATGTTCTTGGTTATATACCAAGATGTGGAGAGATGTTAAGGTAACATTTATACCTAAGGGGTGAGGGCGGTCACCTGTACAACTCAAGTCCTGCCGCCCTATCAGTCTAACTTTAGTTTTCTTTAAATCAGTGGAAAAATTGTTAGATAACCACATTAGGAGCGGTGTATTCAGCAGTCATTGCACCAACATGCTTAACAAGCAGGGAAGTCTACCACAATTTCCCTATATAGTCTTTTTTTAGGTCTAGAAAAGGCGATGGAGGATACAGAGACAGCCCTATGCATATTCCTGGACAGCGAAATATCTCCTTTGAAGCCATTGAAAATGCAGTTACCAAAAGACGAATCGAGTCTTCTTTGGTAAAATGAATAAAAGCTATGCTTTCAAGTCGGAAACAATCAGCGCTGTCAGTCTTTACGGATGGATGTCAGACGGGTGTGCGCACAGGAGCTGGAGTATACTCCAGAGACTGCCTGTCTCCCTCCACGAGTCTCCTAGACTGCCGGACAAAGCAGTCTTTCAAGCAGAGCTTGCAGCAATTTGCCAGGCGGCAATAGTGTTATCTATATGCAGAGAGTCCGCACAGCACATCTCTGCATATTCACTAACAGCCAGGCAGCCTTTAAGGCGCTGGATGCTGTGGTGGTAGGTGACCCTATGCTAAGTATCTGGCCACAGGGATATCCAAGGCAACGAGATGGCTGATGAGTTGGACAAAAATGGCTTATGTAAAGATCCCGATCGGAGCTTTAAGATAGAACATCTTCAGAGACACCATTCAAACGGCAAGCCTCCAGTGGACGAACAAAAAAACCTACTGTATTGCAAGGTAAATATGTTCTGCATATGACGGGTCATTGGGCCATAAGAGACCATGCTAGTAGACTGTGAATAACGCCGAACGATTTCTGCAAGAGCTGTATTCGGAGAAATCGAGTCTGTCCAACACGTTCTTTGCGAGTGCCTCGCTCTGATGAATAAAAGAGATAGGTTATTAGGTAGCTACTTCTTGTAAATCTGGGGGAGCTGCAAAGTAAACAGTTTAGATGTATTCTGAGATTACTAACGGAAGCAGGATGGATCTAGGGAAGTTTCAAAAGTTTATCCCATGAGGTCTAGGGTCACAATGAATCTACTGGAGGTCTATAAACCAGCTAGTTACTTCTAAAGGCACCCTTCGTACCTAACTTAACCAACATCTCTTCACTCGTTTGGTGGCCACAAACTGAACAAAAGAAAGCTAGGCTAGTTTACAGAAACAAAAACGGCTTGCATGTCTAGGAATAACTGGTGCCATACGTACATGCCCAACTTAACCTTAGAGGCTATACTGAACCTACCCCCTTTACACTGCATGTCAGGAAGAAGGCCATCCTCAGTACAATTAGACTGCAAAGGGCAAATCTCCTGAGTACAGACAATTTGGCTGGTCACCTGAAAATCCTCCAATAAGTACTTATGCACTCTTTAACAGACTGAATGTTCTTTTCGCTACTTCCAATTTAAACTGATCAAGATCTTGATCTTATCATATATGTAACTGAAACTACTATAGTTGCTATGGAGAATAATGTATTCGTGTTTTTATTGTAAAGCAAGAGAACTGTGTCACAGGAAAAATCTACTACGTGCGTTGATCTCCAATCTGCAAACAACGTTAAAGGAATAAGTATAGTGGGCGACCCAGAAATGTTCGTTTCACTGGAATATTTCGATGTTCAGACGTTCATGCGATATGTCTTCCCACCTTGACCTTCAATTTATAATTGGACAAAGTTGTTTCCTGGCGCGTCAAGAAAATGCATCAACTATATAGACATATTTTTAAAGTGACTGTTTTTGATAATTCGGAATATCTAATCTGACTGTTCTACTAGAAGATTAATAAAGCTCATGGCTCCCCAGGCTCTACTATGCTTCATTAGGAGGACAGGATGGTACGTATGCATCCAAAAATATTTGTATCAAATATGCCTTTGAGTGTTGCTCGTCCCTGGAATGGAGTCAGCTCGCACTGTTTGTACTTTGGAATTTCTTTTCTTTTCGCGACGCCAGCTAAGTACAGTATTTTTTCAAAAATGTTTTAAGATACTATGTAAAAAATTTTACACGAAGTTGCTAAAACTCAAGGATGGTTGTTATTATGATTACTTAGTTTTACATTGGACTGTTTTGTTTTGATTAAATTATACACATATAAAGTCGAAGACTCAACTCATTATTGATATGGTTTTCTTCTTACAGATATAATTTTAAAGTATACTATTCTTATATCTTATTTTACTCGATCAGTGAAGAATTATAGAATACAGTTAAAAAAATCGAGACACATCACCTGCGAATGCGAGACAATTTCAATGTAGATTTCAGTTGTTTGAATTACACTTTCTAAAGCCCGCCGGCTTCAAGCAGAGCGGGAATGCTGGAAAACTATAAAGAAATCAGTATCCAATAAGTGAATAATGGCTACAGTGCAAAGGTCAGTCGCAACGTTAAATAGCTAAATCTAAGAAATATTTACATATCTGTTGCAAAAATGACTTGAAATGTTAATTATTTGAAAACATAATTTTATTCTCACGTGTTGTGAAACATGTGTATATTATGTTTCACACAACTTCAGAAATTTGCATATATCGCTATCGAGCCCGTTATAGTTTAGTAGACATCATACGGCATAAAAAACCTGTTTTGTTTACGGGAAAAGTCTCAGAATCCATTCACGTGAAACATTTTGGCAAAAAAAATTGCTTAACATAAAATCCATGGCACTGTAGGTGAGGAAAGTGGATCCCAATTCCAAAGAGTCATAATTTCAGTTTGATTGGCAAGCGATTTCTTTAAAATACTCGTCTTCATCTTTACTCTTGTTGTTTTGAATTTTATTAATTTACTCACCACTTTCTTTTTCCTTTCAGCATTGGATCCAGTGCTTTGAGTCTTCATCAAAGGTAAGTTTTTATGTGTTTGACCTTAAGTAATTGGGTTTTTCGGTTATTGCACTGCCATACCGAAATAACTTTTATATTGGTGGTAAGGTGATTTGAGATTTTAATTTAAAATACAATTGAATATTAGACGAGATAATGATTAAGCCAGTTCTTTGTTTTTAATTTCTCTTCGCACTGGTTCAAGTTTATATAGAAATACATGTGTGGAGCAATTATGTATACATACATACACACTTCCACTTCTGTTAATTGAAATAATGTTAAATTTTCGTTATTTTATATTAGACAATTTCCACATACATAAAAATATTAAATAATTACCATTCTTCGGTTTAGAAGAAATGGCAAACTTGTAAATTAATTAAACGATCACCCATTGGATCCAACCCCATCCGTTTTAAGTATGAAAAAATATTGGATTTTTATTTTATTGTTTAACCTACCGACCTGAGGTCTTGGATACTGGGTGACTCAAATTTTAATGTTTTCACTGTGGACGTGTTTTTTAATAAAATAAATTATTTTATTTTTTAAATGCTGTAACATAATACTTACATATATCATCAAAAATTTTCGAGTTTAGGCGATACAATTTTCTTTATTAGCATCTCTGCAAAATTTCTTATGAAAATTGTAGAATTTATTCAAAACAAAAATGATTGTTTTTTATTGTTTTTAAATATTTAATGAAATGTGTATTTAAAAAATATTATAATAATAGTTCTGCTTTATTATTTCATAGGTTTTGTAATTTCTTTTTTAATACAAAGCGAGTATTCTTTAACATTTACAGGTATAAAACTGTGGCACTTTTGAGTACCTACCTACCTGCTATTGCCTTGACATGATTACATCTATTTTAATTTTTTTTTTTCATATTAACTATTTCGCAATCTATATTGAAGTATGTACTTCTGTTTAGACTTATATTGAAATAATATCATAATAATTATTGCATAACATTATAATTTAGAAAATTTTCATTACATTTATTATTTTTCATAAAATTTGAAATGTTTACAAAGATCATTCAACTTAATTTGTATTCCACTATCATAACATAACTCTAATATATTTATCTCTTTGACCTCTTTAATCCCTAAAACCTGGGTAAACATAGAAATTACATTTTGTGGAAATATTGTACAAAAAAGCATCTTGATTTAGAAAAACAAACAGAGCCTATCCAACACAATAATCAAATCATCCATAGAATACTTTCTTGTAACTGAAATTAATCAGAGAAGTTCAATTTAACCTCTGCATATGACATACATAATACATATGTCGTTCCAGGTCATCTATTTTTTGTATTGTCTATCAGAATGTATATTTTCGCAGAGATTTACCTATCTCGCAGGACAACTTATAACAAAAATCGGGACATATTACTATCCCACTTTCTCCAGTTTTAAGTACAAATTACGTGCAATATACTATGTAAATGAATGCTATTAGGTAAATATGTCCATCTGAAAATATTGATTTAAAAATGTAGTACGTGATGATTCTAGGGAACGAGATTAAGATAGTTTGAATACAATGTGTTTTTTTTTAGATTTAATTGTTACTTGTCATTAAAAACGCAGCATATGCACAACTATAAAAGAAAAATAAAGTTTCAATCCTAGTTTTGAAATTAAAGTGAACAGATAGAAAAATCTTTTCCGAATGTTGTTTGTGTAATAAAATTAATAAAATTTGTATAAAATATCGAAATGCTACCCTTTCGTTACGTTACAAGTTACCTTTTGTTAAAAAATTATTCACATTTTGAATGGCTCTGGTACAATACATATATATCATATGAAGAAAGAGTTCAATCCTGAGGCAGAATAGCACTTTTTTGCCATGAGAAGGACCTTGTGATGCTTTAGGACGAGTTCTAAAACAAAGCATCAAAAGCTAGTTTGGAAAATAGTGAAAATCAAATATCGAACCATCTGTACGATTGGGCTGTTCCACAAAAACATTAAAAGTAAATTATGTTCAAGTTTCAACAAAAGATTACACCGATTTTGAAAGAAAGATTAAAAATATATATAATCATGTCAAGGCAAATCAATCTAAATCAACATCCTCTAACAATTCATTGAGGTTTTCTGTCAAAAACTGGAGGTAGGACTCACCATTTAAACGATCTGGTAATTGAAATGGGCCTATCAACTGCCCTTCCAGACCAAAGATTTACACTAAATTGTTCTTGGAAATTTGATTCACGTGCTAGTTGCGAATTTTCAAGTCTCCACGAATGATAATTGTGAATATTGAAAATACCATTGCGTCGAAAGTGTGATTCATCAGTCCACAAAATTGAATCAAAAAAGTTTTCATTCTCGGCCTGTCCTCTCAACATTTCTTGGCAAAATGTCACTCTTCTAGGATAATCCTCTGGTTTCAATTGTTGCACCTTTTGAATATGTTCTGGATGATATCCCTCGTCTCTGAGTATGCGATGTGCTCGTGATTTCGAAATTCTAGCTCGACGCTCCACATCCCTCACGCTACATGATATCTGACAACTTCCTCAATAACTGCATCCACTATTTCAGGGTCTCTATTTACATTCGGTAGGCCAGGCCTGGTTCCAGGGTTACGACCTTCCAGGTAGGCGTTATGTACTCTCTCCATCATATGATAATCCGGGAAATTTTCAGGCTGAGGCCCACACTGCGTTCTACATGTTCCCTGCAGAGCCTTGCTGCTTCCGAAGCGTTCCCTCTTGCCCAGCCATAATAAAAGTGCATTTCCGCGTATTTATTCGGTAAATAGCTCATGATTTCGTAGTGCAGAATTACCTCCAAGGTCACAATTCCATGTATTTTCACTACGGGACTAATCAAAGTCTAAGTTCGTAAGCAAAACAAAATACTTGGGCTACTACAAGGAGCTGGTTTATTGTAAAGAATGCAGAAATTTGGCAGATTTGTCGAGTAGATTAAGAGCGGCGGAAGAAAACATCAAAAGAAACAGACAAGCACTCAATCGACTGAAAGTGAATTTTTTCCGCCGTTGTCGGTTATGTGTCGAAAAGGAAGGTAGACATTTTGAAAACTTTTTGTAATTTTTCACAATAAAATAATTATTTTTATTTAATTTTCAGTTTTACTTGTTTTTACTTCCCAATTAAAATTGTTAAATTTTACACTTAGTACAATCTGAATCGAAATTTAAGTATGATGCCGTTGAGATAACTTGATAAAATTGATGAACTAGTGAAATTCTTGAACTAGTCTCTAAAAAAATAAAATATGGAACTTTTTTCTTAAAATTGCCATAGAACATTCAAGTCAGTTTATGTTTTGGTAAAAGAAAAAAATCAAAATTACTTTTTGAGACAATGGTGAAGAGTACTGAAATAAATGTTTTTAAATAGAACAGATGCACTGTTAAGCTATTTCGAAAAAAAAATAAGTGCCTGTCTCACTTTCTTCGACCGCTAGGACCAAAATTACCTTACAATGCGTAATTAGCGAAAAATCTCGAAAATTTGTAATAACTCGAAAACTACAAAAAACCGTAGAACATACATGGGGGTGATTTGGGTTCCCCGAGGGACGCTGTACCTCCAGTCTTCCGATTATCACTACTTTTTGGGACACCCTGTATACTCAAAAGTACCACAGTTTTATACCTGTAAATGGCATAATAATATTAGTATTATAGAATACGCGTTTTGTGTCGTTTAAACTAAGAGTTGAATATCCGCAGATTTTTGATGTAATATGTTAGAGTATTTAAAAAATAATATTTTTTAGGTGTGTGGAAGGGGGAGTTCTCTTCCGGAGGGGGTCAAAAATCTAAAATTAATAAAAATGTTTTTTTTAAAACATTTTTAATTTTTATTTTATTTTTAAATTTCGTTGGAAAGCCCCATTTAATACCATTAATTTGAAATATTGTACAAAAGAATCGAGTAATCCAATCCCAAGCAATTAGCAAATCAAAAAACACGTCCACACTGAAAATATTAAAATTTAAGTCACCCTGTATCCAAGTCCTGAGGTCGGTAGGTTAAACAACAAAATAGGAGGCCAATGTTTTTTAATACTTAACTAATTCTGAAAGTTTCATCGAAATCGGTATGGAATTGCTGAAATAATGTCGGTGATGTTAAATTTTTCCAGAACCATTATCAGCGTGTATTTTTTTTAACTAGAGTAGGTACCTCGTATATTTTCGTTTTCATGTAAAATAAAGGTGGCCGTCAGAATAGACATTTAAGCTCATCATTAATTTTGTGGTATGGATCTTCACATATTTTCTGAAGCCTTTATTTCTGGCTTCTAGTACTTCTTACGAAAATATATCTATTGTCAAAACAGCAGATGGAATTATGTATTTATATATATAACTAATTATGTTTTTATATATATAACTACTCCCCGGGTTACAGATTTAAACCTCGAATTATTAAGTTCAAATAAGTATAATAAATTCAAGATTTTATTTATTCCTATCACTTAATAATTTAAGATTACATCTAAAAAATTCTTACGTGCTAAACTAATTTGGTTCAACCCGTAACCGTATCTGCCATGAGTCCAACCCGTCTGTCCTCCTTTTCTAAACTATCCCACCTGATTTTTCTCTTTGCGGTCCATCTAGAGTTCGTTTGAATTAATTTTGCCCGCGAATTTCGAATTTCTTTGTAGGGACATCTATTGCCGATCAAAGCGGCGCTGTCAGCATCGGATCCACGGAATTTGATATTTGTCAAATATTATGGTGATAAGATGTAGGTAGATATTAAGCGGGACGAAGTGTAGCTAACTCGAATCCCAGCAAACATCGAGATGAAAAATCATCAGCTCGATAATTGGAGGATATCTTCCAGTTATCATCGTCGGAAGATTTGAGCAACACAAATGTATGAAAATTGCTTTTAAGTTGCTTAAGCAACAATTAGATGATATGAGTTCTGTTAAGTATAAAAGTAGATATACAGGGCGTGATTCTTATAGTATAGTGGCAGAATTAGACCTTACATGCTTTAATGAAGTGATGAAAGCTGGGAAAGTTAGCCTGGGATGGGATAATTGTGAAGTCAGTGACGCAGTATACATTAAAAGATGTTATAAATGCTTGGGTTTTTTTAAAGATTGCAAAGCTGAGAAGAAAGTGTGTGGCAAGTGTGGCGAAGAACATGAAAGAGTGGAATGTAAAGCACAATTCTTGAAGTGTGTGAACTGTTTTAGAGCAAATACAGAATTAAACTTAAATTTGGATGTTAACCACTATGCTTTTGACTCTGAATATCATGTATATAAAAGAAAGTTAAGTGTTGAAAAAAGAAGATGGTTGTAGCAATCAAGTCACGAAAAAATAAGCAATGAAGTGATTTTATATTATCTAAATGTGCAAGGTTTTCTATCTAACAAAACGGAATTGGATTTATTAATAAAGGAATGTAATCCAGATATAGTACTACTATCAGAATCGCATATCACGTCCAAAATTGATATCAGCGAACTAAAGATCAAAAACTATGACCGTTAGTGAATTTAAAACATTTTATTCGAATTGGTTTGCCCAATCGATGTAGATTGAAAGTAACATTATTTTGACCGGTGATTTCAATACAAATTTTCTAGGAATTGATAGTAATCATAATTTAATAAGAAATGTTATCGCTGATCAAGGTTTAAAACAATTAGTTACACAACCAACTAGAATAACGAGAGATTCACGACCCTAATTGATTAGGTGCTCACAGGAGTAGATATTATGAGCGCATCTGTAAATGTTGATAGGAACCATAAAATAACAGACCATGAAACTCTCAAAATTAAAATTAAAGCTAGGAGAGATAAATCTGATAATAGTAAGACATCTAACATTATAAAATACAGCAAAACTAAATTTGAGGATCTCTTAAATGAAGTTAATTTTGAGGATGTTTTCCTCATTGATGACATTGATGATTTGTCAAACTCATTTGATGAATTGAAGATTTGTCAAACTCATTTGATGAAAAGTTGAAACATTGTCTGCAGCGGATGACGGTACGCAGAACATTAACTTTCGTTGGTATTCGCATCAGTTAAGTGGGAAACACAATTGTACCGTTTCGAGCCGATACGTACAAATGTCAAATTTGCTTATATGAGACGTACATGTAATTGGACACATTCGCCGAAATGGATCGAAACGGATCGAATCGAAACGGAGAAGTTGAGCAAATTTCAACTTTTACGGATGACATAACCTAGAAAAATTACCTGTACAATGTTTGTGTATAACTCAAGATTGATGAAGAAGTTTTTATTGAAGAAATTAAAAAATATGAAGATCTTTATGACAAAGGCAACAAATTTTACATGGATGTAAAAAGAAAAGACAAAATCTGGAAAAATTTCAATGAGAAATTTAAAACTGATGGTAAGTTTGAACGGAACAATTGTGCTCATGCACGTAACGGATCGAATTGAATCGAATCGAATTGAATCGGAACGGCGGAATTGTGTTTGGCACTTTAGAGAGAATGAAGCAAGGGAAGATTATTGCATTCAGTACAGCTCACAACAGGGAGGATTGGCATAGGTACAAGGTCCTTAGAAACTCATATAAGAGGAGATAATAAGAGCAAAAAATAACTTCGTAGAAAAACAATTAGAATCGCATTCAGGAGACCAGAAATGGCTATGGAAAACAATTTAAAATCTTGTTATAAGCAGAGATAAAGAAAGTGATTTTAAGGAAATTAGATTTGATCAACAATATATACGTGACCCAGTAAAAATAGCTAATAAGTTCAACTTATATTTTATAGAAAGTATTAGAGAAATTAATGATTCTATTCCCACTGTGCAATATGTTTTACCAAATAGAAGGACATCTTGTAGATTTACAATGACATACTGTGATACAAAAATGATCTGTGATATATTGAAAGAGTGCAATAAGAAGAAAGACTTCAATGGCTTAAACTGTGATATAATCTTCCAATCAATAGAACTATTAGGTCCTGTGCTATTGAAAATTATATACTTATCGCTACAGACAGGTATTTTCCTTAAAATCTGGAAGGAATCGATAGTTGTCCCAAGTTGTCTCAGAGTCAGTCGAAGTTAATCTTGGTGTACCACAAGGTTCAGTACTGGGTGTTATCCTATTTCTGTTATATATTAATGATGTTAAGGATGTGATTAATCATAGTAAATTTTAGTTATTCGCGGATGACACTTTAATATTTATAAGTGGTAAGAACATTTCTAGTATGTGCACTAATTTAAATGCAGACTTAGAAAGCGTTAACAACTGGTTAAAGATGAATAAATTAAAGTTAAATCTTGCCAAGTCTAACTGTATGAAGTTTAATTGTGTTGATAACATATCGGCACGGATAGATGGAACTAATGTTGAATGTGTGGATAATCTTAAATATCTCGGTAGTATATTAAATAATAAACTAAAATTTAAAGAACATGCAGACTACATATGTGACAAAATCGGAAAAAAATCGGGGTTTTAAGAAGAATACGAAATATGTTAAGTGTAAGGAATGCAATTATGTTATATAATGCATTGGTTTTACCACATTTTCAATATTGTTCAACGCTTTTATATGCGAGCTCGAATGAAGTAAAGGAACGTCTTCAATTGTTGCAAAACAAAGCTATGCGCATGATTTTAACATGTAATTTGTACACGCCGATCCGGAATATGTTGGAGACCCTACAGTGGATGAATGTAAAGCAGCGCTTAACATATAATGCAATGGTTTTCATCTTTAAAATCAAATATAATTTAATTCCGGCCTACTTAAGTGGAAATGTTGTATATGTGTCTGAAGCGCACCCGTACAATTTAAGGCAAAATAATAACTTCAGGCTAAGACGATGGAATAAAAGCAGCACACAAAATCCTTTGTATCTCGGAAACGATAACTTTCCGACAAATTTCGTTTTCATGCTTGTGATATGTGAGTGAAAAGAACTGGTGTGCAAAGTTTGAAGAAATTCGGTGATATTCAGAGATGTAATCTTATGTCTATAGGGGACTACAGTATTTCAATAATTTACCAAGTGAACTAAAAGCCAAGAACAGAATGTACCTATTTAAGTTAAAGCTAGCAGAATTTATTAAAAATAAATATATTTAAATTTTGTATTAGCGGTCAATTAAATTAAATTAAATTAAGTCTAAAGAACTATGAAGTTTGATAAATAAAATGTTATTTATAAAGTTTTTTGAAACTAATAAATACTACTACTACTACTTCCAATTTCAGTTTTAAATTTTTTTCCTCCACACGAAAAGAGGACGATATTGTTCACAATTTCAGTTTTACCTGGATGACAAAATGGCAATAAAATAGCAAAAGGAATTATGTGTTTTTCCTCCAGACGAAAAGTGGACGATAACCGATTTATGTTTATTTTTAATGAAGAAGGTGCGTTACCTGAAAATTTAGGTCTATTCATTCTAGTTTAATAAGCGTTCGGACTAAATTATTAAGTTAAGTTTTTTTTAAGTTTTCTACATATATAATACTTTACTCCTCTCATTTATAAAGTTGTATTTAAAAATAATCTAATTGCTTATATTACCATGGCGATATTCTCGGGATATTTTGGCGATATCAAATTCCTCTCTTCCAGGTAATGCTCATATGATGCTTCAACGTGATTCATCTGCGATATCTTCTTCTTATCTTTTACGTGTATTGCTTTCGTGTTCTCCAAATGATTCGATAGCCATTCATCAAGAAGTATTGCTTTCGTATTCCCTAGAAGTATTGCATTCGGGACACATCCATTCCCGAAGGGGTTGACTTCCGCAATATAAAAGATTATAATCTTCCGCGATAAAAGTTATCTTCGCCGGAGTATCTTTAATGTTTGATGTAACACATCCGGGTTTAGGGACGTCGTCTAATATTGCCAATTTTACCCTTAATACATTTGCATATTTTTGTTGTTTCGAAAAACTGTTGTTTGGCTTTGTTGGGCATTTGGTATTTTTTTCATATCCCGACGATATACGATATTAAGGGCACTCAAAGCATCCATGCGTGTAATGTAGAAAATCCATATTCATATTTGCTCGAAACTGAGGCACGTTGTTTGAAGATTTGCATATTGTCATATTTTAAGTGGTTAATCTACAGATTACATATACTTGTAATGATGTGTCGGTGATTCCTCCAAACATTTTGTCATCAATCAGCGTTAATATGACACAAAGATTTCCTGCCCGGAAATAATAATTTAATTTCGGTAGGCAATACAGACTGTATTTGTTGCTCTGCATTTGCTCTCATTTGTTTTCATTTGCAGTTCCTCTCTCAAATAAAAATTTAATTGGCTTGCGGAAATTGGTAGAATACAGACTTGGGTTATGCCTAAAGTGACCATACGTCCCATTTTTACGTAGCCTGTCCCGTTGTCCCCAAGCCCAGCTTCGGGACATCGAAATGTCCCGTTTTCACAAAGAGAGCAACACACGGTAACAATTTAAAAAAAAAGTGCAAAAAATCGACGGTAGTACGTAGTATTTTATTGTAGTCAATTTTTTTATGTGAACCCTTCATTTTAACAATGCCTAAACGCAAGTGCACTTTTAATGTTAACTTAACTTAACTTATGCCCGATATCCGGCCTCGTAGTTTATTTTGATAAATTTTACAATGTAAGTAAATCATACAAAACCAGATATTTTTATTTAACGATCAACTAAGAAACATATTAACTGACATATATAATGAAATCGGATACTTTTAATTGTAATTAATGATATGAGATTTATCCTAACAATTTACAATAAGTTACATACATAGTAGGTAATTCACAATTAAACATTAAAATTATGATCAAGTTTACTAGTGCAAATTTTCATGCAGCGACTTCAAATGCTCATCACTCAATTTGGATCTGTAAATACTTTATGTATATTTCATTTTGGAGAATGTTTTTTTCACACAGATAAGTAGTAAAATTCGAGCAATGATGATGACCCGCAATGATCGCTACCCTGCAAATCAATCATTTCTATTTGAATTTCTGGGGCAAGGATTTCTATATCGACGTTAAAAGGATTTTGAAAAATCTTGATATCAAAATCTGAAAAACGAGACTCAAAATATATTTTCAAAGCAATCAAAGTCTCACTTGTGAAATCTACCGGAAAGGGAGTCTCAATTTGCTGACTAAATGTTTGACATGTACATATGTATCAAAATGCGTGACACATTTTATGTCCAATTGAGATTGAAACTCATTGTCGAAAGGACTTATTATGAGTGTATAAATCAGGCAGAAGCTGATTTTTTTCTTGTAATTTTAAATTAAGGTCATTCATATGCTTAGTTAATTAAATCTGTATAAAATGATAGCTTATAATCACTCATTCTTTTGGAACTAGCTATAGGACGATTCTTTTCATTTTTTATTATTGTTCGGAACTCAAAAAATCGCATCAGAGCTTTTTCGCAGCTAAGACGGCGTACTGCAGTATAATATAGCTGGTTATTTTTCCAATCTCTTCAATAAACTCACAGAATTGAGGATAATTGAGCGTATGTGATCTAATATAATTAACAGCTGACATAGCTTTAAAGCCAGCCTTCTGAAATATCCATGCATTTTTCGCACAAATACTGTTGATGAATGATGTAATGTACGATTAAAGGTTTTGATTCCCCGTCATTTTCTACGGCTTTTGATACGAAAGCAACAACACCTATGTATATTATTTCCACATACGAGTATGTTGTTGCCAACATTAGTTACTGACATATATAATATGGATTGACTACGTTCATAGAAATTCACTGCAAAAAAGTGGGCTCACTTATATATTGCCGACTATTTTGGGCTAAGCACCAAGTACCAACTGGAGAGAGAACTGTAAACAACAAATAAATAAGTGGGTTCGTCGAAATAAAGGTTTTTAAATTAATTATTTAGGGTTATTACTGATAATAACTGTTTTACCAAAGACAATATAGTATTCAAAAATAAATTCCAATGATTTTATTAAAATCACTTTTCAAGGTGCGTGCTCACTCTTTCATGTTGGCACCGGCGTAAGAACTCTTTTTGACACAAGCAATTGGGCCCACATGAAATAGAAAGATAATGGCCGGTTTCACAGTGAAGGGTTAAGGCACAGCGATGGTTTAAGCCAAGGCTTAATAAATATTTCGGTCTCACAGTCAAGGCTTTAGTGATATCACTGGCTTTAGTCAAGCTTAACTTAAGCCTGTCATCTCGAGGGCTTAAGTCTCAGATGTTGCTGTAAAACACAGGAAATTATTGCTAAATATATATTTTGCCTAAATATTATAATTTCTGTTATTAAAGTTATACTTTAAAACTAAATTGAAATTTTCCAAGCGAAAAATAGTTATCTAGTTAGCAGTTTTGAGTACTGTCTGTCAGCATTCCATTTGACGTTTTAGGAAGAAACCAAAAAGTTTAAGACAAAAATGGGCTATTTATCTGCTGCAGAGAATATAAGCAACGAGAAGGCACCCCCAACATTGCGAGAAATAGGATGACGTTGATTTTTATGCCTAATCTACAATGCATGGTAAAACCACGTCGTCAAAACGATATCTTTTGCTGAAGAATGCATATATAGTATACACGAAATATGTAAGTAGTGGTAAGCTGCCAAATTAAACAGCTATTATCATAAATGTAATTGCTTTCTCGATTTGATTGCAGAATTACATCGAAGGAAGTATTTGGTCTCAATAATTTATACTATTAGATTATAGCAAACTAAAAAGTTATATAGAGTGCAGTCTGACAAGACAATTAATATAAAACTTGTTTTTAATACTGAAAGTGCAAGTTCCAGCTTCCAGCTGTTTTGCTCTAAATTCCCCTACATGGCTCTAAATTATGCTGAATACATCGTTTTTGCTGATTAACTAATACACATTAGCTCGTGCACATGTCACCAAATGAATGAAAGAGAAGAAATATTTTTGCAAGTATGAATTTTCAAATGCAAGAGTGGGAAGCGAACACAAAAATCCATGTCGTTTTACCCCGCATACTAGATTAGGCATTATTCGCGGTTCCGACTGCAGACACATTCGGCTATGAAGGTTTACGTTGTCGAACCTTTCTGCAATAATGGTTTTTGGGTTTGATATCCTTCCACATAAAAACCACAATAAAGTGGTAAATAAAAATTTCTTCTTTCGCTTGGTTTTCAATCCACAATGGCAATTTTCATTTTCAAAAAATCACAATTGCAGCAGATCTGACAACTTTTTTCATCTGCGACTGAACTAAGCCTCAGCTTACCGAGTACTGTGAACCGAGTAGGCTTGAGTTCTGGGCTTAAGCCACACCCGTAGTTAAGCTAAGCTCTGGCTTAAGCCTGGACTGTGAAACCGTCCATAAGCAGTCTATATTATATATGTTAGTGCCATCAGTAGTGATATACTTCAAGTTTTTCCATTGAAGATTGTTTTTTTTAACAGCATTTTACAACTTCCTAATTTTTATCTATCCCTCGAATAAATGTCGATTTTTTTCAGTCAATTGAGTTAATATATTTTCAGCAATATCATCTCGAGCCACAGTGTTTGCTGACAAACTAATGTTTTGAAGCAAATTTTCTTTTTCTGGACACATTTGTTCTGCTGTTGCAATTATGCAATCCTTGTGTTCAGCTCCCAAACAGATCGAACATCATCCAAATTAGCGAAGTTCAATATACCACAAATAATTGAATGCAGCAGAAGCTTACTTCATAAGCAAATTGAGCACACTGCACGTTTTGCTGCCACTACAGGTAGTAAAACGCTCGATTAATTGTGCGACTCAGTGACATATAAATACTTATAGAATAGTTCCGTAATTTCTTTTGGCTTTTGTTTACAGTTTGTGTAAACAAATTTTAGTTCCGTAAAATCTTTGTTTATTTTTTATATTTTGTAATCCTTGTGTTAAAATATTTTTTACTGTGATACTTTTTTGTATAAAAGTACATGCATTTGGATAATAAAATTACAGTATATGTGGCTATTACTTCGTTAGCACTCTCCAGCATCAAAGTCAGATTAAACACACTGTTTAGTCTGAACTTATGTTTTTTCTTACTGAGATACATAGTCGTTCTCAACAGCAGTCTTGTTTAGGTTTCAACACACTGTTGAAATCTGCAAAAGATTTTGTTTTTTGGTGATTCTGAAGTACGAGAATCATTACACCTTGATTAGTTTCGCTATTGAATGAACCATGCAGAAACTAGCACGAGTTGCTGCTACTTGCTCAACCTTTACTTTCATAAACAACATTTGCTGAGATTTCAACCCGCGTTTCAAAGTTCATATTCTTCTAATTGTAGGCTTCCTGTAAATTTGGAGTAATTCTGAGAATTTTTTAGTCCCATAATGACGTTTTATATTGTATTCTTTGAGTGCTGATATTGCTTCGTTGCAAAAATATACACATTGCCTTATTTCTTGACCCAATCAGGAAATATTGATGTCCGCATTGCTCTTCAATTAAACTGCACTTCATTTCTTTTCCATATTTACACAAATCTATAAAATAAGCACGTAACTTCAAATCAAAATAATGTGGTATTTTCACTAAGCCTCATAAACTAAAATTACAAAACTCACTAGTTTGCTTTCCAGGTAGCACTTGTCGCTCCAAATTCAAGCTTTGGAACTGTCCAACTGTCGGTTGTCTTCCTCGATGCTCGAGAATACTAGAGTCCTCCTGATAAACAATCACGCAGCGCAGCACTTTTCCATAACATGCTGTAGCTCTACTACTCGCTAAAAGATGGCGCTGTTTGTTCCTCAGTCCCAAAACAAAAATTTGCGTGTTATTCAAAATTACAGTATGTTGGTATGATGAGCTAGATAGCTAGGTCTTGGCCCCTGGCATGTAGTGGAGGAATCAGTATGGCCCTTAGGCTAGAAAATATGGAGACCCTTGCCCTAGATGAATGCCCGTATATAATTTTGTATGGTCACTTCGCTGTGCAAGTATTTTTTTTGAAGTGGTTTTCGCATATATTTCTAAAACGGCTCGTAGGACAGTAAAAATGGTAATAACCACTTTCATAAGATTTCACTTTTCATTAAAACCGTCTGTCTAGGACTGATCGTTTTCACAGTAGATGCAAAAATCCTAAATTTTTATATGGCAACAACAAGAACGGGTTGCCCGATTTAGTCAATTTTTGAAATGTTATTTGCTATTATTATGAAAACAACATGTGGCAAATTTCAGCTCTCTAATTCGACGCATTCTCAGGCAGTCCCTAAAAATATACTGAAAAACGAAATTTTTGTATGGCAACCCTCGAAGGAGTTACCGGATGTGTCTCATTTTCGAACTTAATTTTACTTTGTTTTTTAAAGTCCGCGTACAAAATTTCAGCTCTCTAAGTATACACGCTCTCGAGTTATCGTGCGCACAATCGTGCAAAAATCAAAATGTCTTTTAATATTATGCGTGTCCAATCCATTTTGCTCTACCATCATTATTTCTGTACGTTACAAACGGAATGACAAACTTAGTATAGATGACGAGCTATGGATTCAACAAATTGGATATTACAACAAGACAAGGCGCGAAAGGTTTCTGATGCTTTTCAGCAAAAAGCATAAGCATTTTACCACCCATGAAAGTGAATGTTCTTCAGATGTGCACTTGGGTTGGTTCTGCAGTTCTTCCATCTAATTGGAATAGGTTTAATCTCTTGTAGATTACAAATCAGTTCCATTTTTTTTTTTCGTTATTTTACTACAAGAAACTCTCACCTGCCCAATTCTTTCACATTTCCTTAGGTTTCAGAACTGAAACTTCGAACGATATTATATGTGGGTGTTGTAACATTGAGGTTGCAAATCACTGGGGAAAAATTTATATTTCTCCAAATAAGGGTCACAATCTAACCCCAAGAGCAATAATCCACTTTAGGGGAAACACAATAGATACATTACATATTTGTTTGAAAAAAATTAAAGTGTGTTAAGAAATTCCACATTTGTTGTAAAATGAATAAACAAAGGTTTGCTAATTAATTCCACATTTATTGTAAAATTAAATTAAAGTGGGTAAGCTCATTCAATAACCATACTGTAAAAATTCAATCTATGTTAATTTAAACATTGGTGGTTAAAATAAAATCTTTCAATTAAACAGGCTAAAAGCTAAAGTCGTGATAAGTTTGGAAATTTCTTTTAAACCAATATATTGAGACTCTCAAATTCAAAACATATTTTTTAGTATGAATTCAAATTTATCAAAAAATAAAACATTTCATTTATACTTTCTTTCATTTAAAAAAAATTATCCTCTCAGCATACACATATTTATCTTCAATGAAATTAAAAAATAATGAAGAAATGGAACTTTTTTTATATAAAGAAATCAATAATTGAAGTTCTCTATAAAATAAAAATAGGTTTTCAGTTCTTAGGACACCTTTTCAATTTTTTCAATAACTCTAATGACTGGAAATAACTTTCTACAACTTTTATTTTTCACTTAAAACTAGAATTCTCATGATCCCTATGAAGATACTCAATTTTATTATAAGCCTTTATGTTTGAAAATGTAGAATTACAAGCTATATACTTCATTTTTCATCTTTATTACTTGTTTAGTCCCACGTACTGCTATGAAGTACTTAAGGCGCATCCGTATTTCACAACTTCACATTTAATAATGATCTTGCTGCAAGAAGTTCCTATTTTTCATAAATATTTGTGAAAATACAGTTTCAGTTGTAAAATTAACCTAATTGGGCGTATATTTCAATTGTTGTTCGTAAATTTAGTGTTCACAGATTTATTTTTACATGCAAGTATTGTAAGAATAAGAAACACTATTTAAAAATACACAGAAAATTATTTTTACTTACGAAACGGTTGAAGAATAAAGTTTTATTAAATTTACAACATTCTGCTGTAAGAAACTACTACTTTTAAAACTGTAATCCTCAGGTTATTTTTACAGTGTATGTTAGTAAGCTTATGCAGTTCATTTGTGGAAAAGTACCACGGTAGGTTGCATATCATTTATAACTTAGGGGTATAACAATATATGTATTATTATTTGCTTTAAATGGATTTATAGATAGCTTTAAATTTATTTTTTTTGAATATGTGTATCTATAGATAGCTTTTAGGAATAAAATTATAATTTTTATTAGGTAGCATTTAGCGATAAAATTGTTTTACTATGGACTTATAGATAGCTTTTAACACAAAAAAAATCTTAATGAGTTTCTAAAAATCTCTTAGCAATAAGATTATCTTCTTTAAATTAATAAGTAACAATTAGCATTTCTTTTTTTATAATAATATGACCTGTCTTTGGGTTCTAGAAAATATTTAATATACGAATAACAGAGTAAATTGATTTAAAGAAATTGTTAGAAACCTGCTCGAACAATCTGCAAAAAACATTCTCAAGTAGGAATTTATCAGGAAAATACGCAATAGCCAAGAAGATCAAGAAAGAATTTTATCTAATAGTAACGCCTCAATAAGGAAAACAAGCAGACGAGCTGCATTGGGACGAAAAACCAGAGCTTCTGAAAGGAGCACAGTTTAATCATGAAAAATAAGCAAAGGCGCAAGCAAGCAATTCAAGTGGTTCTAGAGCCATCTGTTAGAAGCTCTATAGAAGATTATTTGATGGGCTCCAGTCACTGACATATAATAAGAATGGACTGAGCGTTCTTGCTTCAAAAATGGCACAAATATTGAACAGGCTGTGAAAACCCTTTATTTCGTACAATTGCACACCGATTCATAATTTATTATAATTTGTCGATTGGAATCACTAAAGATGCTATAAAATAGTATTGCATTAAATTAAAATTATTTAGGAAGTTAAACTTGTTTTAATTAACCCAAAAATTAATTTTTAATATAACTGAAAAATGTGCTCGCAGATTTGTTGTCAAATTTCATTGATCTTGTAAGAGATAGACGTATAAAATCAATATATTTGTCTGAATTTTTATGTCAATTCCAATGCATTCCAATTAATACAGCCGTACTGTTTCCAAAATTGGTTACAGTTCAGTGTACATTTTGAGCTTGAAAGAGAAAAATAGATTTTAGCAAAAACTTGTGCCCTTTTTCACAACTTGTTTAACCTTAACATTGACTTTCTGAAAGAATCAGGCTATCAAACGGATAGCTTCAAATGGATATAGCACCTGAAGTTGCTGCTATAAATATTCATTTCCCGAATTTTTTGATCACATCTCGTATATTACTTGGCTACAGATTACATGAGCTCATTGTTAGTATTGCTATATCATACATATAGTGGTGAAATAACTGGGTGAATTTGAAACAATACAAAAGTTTGATACACCTGTCCAAAATTTTAAACAATAATATAATAAAGTATTTAAAAAAGCTGTCGTAAAATCTCGATTTGAAAGATTTTCGTAATATTGGACAAAATTACTTAAAATCTTTAAGACTTTTGTAGGATTTATAACGCATTTTGACAAACATATTTTTAAAATTTATAAAGCCTTTCGTAAAAAAGGAACGCACGTTTAGGATTGTCGAAGGTTGCTTCATAGTTTTTACGAAATGTGAATTTCTTTTGATAATATAAAATGTAAAAACTGCGAATATTTCGCACATATTCTTTAGAGAGAGATTGTGTAGTATTACATGCACTTTCGTAAACTTAAGGAAAATATCGTAAAATTAATAAAAATACTTGCATACCCGAACAATGAAGTACAGCTACTATCTGTATCAATCAGTTTGCTACTAATCGGGTGCATTTCAAAGTAGAACTTGATCGACAAAACTTCAATTTGTAAGTCGGACGTAATGACGGAAATTGGTATAGTACTTATAACGCTAACAAATTAAAAAAAAAAAATTCGATGCACAGATCTTGCTAATAACTTCATAGTTAAGAATACGCGCACTTAACTATGAAGTTATTTGTGGAAGGTGAAAGATAAGTGTGGAAAGTGTTATTTTTAATTTACGTAAAATAAAGGAAGCAGGGGAAGTACAATCAGTGGAAATAGTTACAAACGATTTGTTCGACTTAATACAGTTAATTCGATTAATAGAATTTTGAGGAATATCAGCAATATTTTAAAGGCATGTAGGTATCTATAATAAAAAATAACGTGAGTGCATATAAAAATTTTTTTCATAACATATACAATGTAGAATAGACATCGATATTTTAACGTCAATGAACGCACATCATTTAGAATTGTTATTTCCTGCTATTAAGCATGTTGGGACTCGAATTAAATTCAAACAGAAATTACGGGAATGGCAGTAGGTTAATATACCTCCTCAGCATTTTTTTTAAATTTTGAAATGTATTGTAAACATTTTATTTATATAGAACATTATCATAACAATGGGTTTTTGGGCTACTTGCCCAATAATTGGCCGTCACACGGTTACGCTTCACACTAATAGAATCTACACGTTGATGATTGGAGACTAGTTCTTCAAGAGGAATCTTACAGCTTACGGTAGAGGCTATGTAGAGGCTATCGGTTGAGGATAAAGGACCAATGGG
Organism: Dioctria linearis; assembly: GCA_963930735.1. Lineage (NCBI taxonomy): Eukaryota > Metazoa > Arthropoda > Insecta > Diptera > Asilidae > Dioctria > Dioctria linearis. The sequence goes on along the minus strand of OZ005744.1, from coordinate 91,308,386 downwards.
GCTTCTTCTCTGATGAGGACTCCTTGGCGTCTGATGAAGGAATCGGCCGATATACTCGGCAAACCTGGGGCGTATCAGGGCGCCCTTATGTGGACATATGGTGATATACTCCAGCTCGCATGAAAAGAAACAATCTAATTAGCCATATACAAAATATACATTTTTGTCTAAGCAGGATAAAACATATTGTCAGGCTTTATTTAGACTAAAATAAATTAATAAATGTTTGAAAAATTTTTTATAATTGATATGATTCTCTTAAGCATTTCTATAGCCTATTCGAATGCATTGAGTTATCTGATACCATCAAATAACATTAATATTTATTTATTGGATCTCCTTTAGAAAATCGTACCTAAGTGCTAGTAATTAATTTTAACAAAATTTATTTTGGTATAGATGTTTTTCCTTCAGGTTTATATTAGTTAACGATAATTATTATACAATACCTAGTAATATGATTTTTTATCATTTAATTGGAACATCAATGAAACAAAGCAGAGCGTAAAACTTCTATCATACAGTTTTTATTTTTGAAGGCTTCAAATTTAAAAGTTGATTTACTAAAATCCTAAAATATGCACTTACGACTTTCCATGTATGATATATTCCATTAAATACAAATATACACATTTTTTGAAAACATCAGATTACTCAGACTTTGCTTTCTTTTTGTACCTTGAAATTTTTAAATTTTATACACAAATAAAAGTTAATATAATTTCAATGTTTAATTAAAATATAAAATGAAGAGAAACTCTAAGAACTTTTGTGAAGGAAGAAATTATTTTCCATTTGTTAGCGTGGATTTAGAAGCAGTCTTTTTTAAAAAGATTTTTTTTTATTAGAGTATAAATTTTTACTTTATTAGAGCTATAGCGGGGGGCGATCTCCCCGATTCCCCCATACCCCTTGTAACCGCCACTGATCATAAGTAGGCATTTTTTTTCAAACGACATAATTATTATTATTTTTCAAATGATAGCATTAATTTTTCAAATGACAGCATTATTTTTGCACATAACGCCTACTCTCTTTTGAAAAAATAATTAAAAAGTACATAGTGTTAAATTTTGTATGATGGTACGGAACCCATTGTGCGCGAGTCCGAGTCGCACTTGGCCGGTTATTTAGTTTGACCTTCTGTTAATGAGAAGTTAGAGCATTCTAATATAGATATTTAACTTATGCATAGTTTGAGCTACATGTGATTTAAAAGTCAATGTCTTGTCGAGCACTATCCCAAGGTATTTAACATTTTCAACCCACTCAATATTTTCACCACCGGGATCTAGATAAGTAGAATGTTTTCCTCTTGCATGTGGATAATATGGCTTGTATTTTGCTACAGTTAATTTCAATTTTCCATCGTAGGAAGTAGTCAAATATTGTGTTCAAGAGTATTGTAAAGAGAGTATATAACTTCATTGGTGCTTTCCGAAGATGCGTAAAGTTCTGCGTTGTCAGCAAAAATGGAAGATAGGCAGTTTTCAAAAGTCGAGAAGTCCGCAGTAAATAAGACATATAAAATCGGACCTAGAACGGAACCTCGGGAAATATCCGCCACAATTTTCTGTAGCTCAGAGTCTATGCTGTGGCTTGCTTAACAACTATACTATTTTGAGCATATAAACTTCAAATTGTCCAATTTCCAATTGAAAACCCAACATCATTATCCACGTCTATTTTCACTCTATATTGTGTTTTTTGATAAATGATTTGTCGACTATAGTAATTAGAATAAATAATTATTTCGAACACACACCGATATCTATTTCTTTCAATTGTATATATTGGTTTTATTCATCGAGTAATTTATTGGATTGAAACTTGTGTAACTATTAAGACTGATTTTATCCACTGCTGACAAATATTAGCAATATCAATTTAACTGTATAACGGAGGAACGCCCTCTCCCCGCTAGTAAATTTTATTCGGCTTTGATACGATCAATTAAATCTTTTACATAACGTTCATGGCACTTTTTCAATACGACATCTCTTGACTTTGTGAGTGATGATGTATGTGTACATTTCACTCTTCACTTCACCGATTCGATTGCGATCTCTATCTAGATCCACGAATGCTTGGGTAAAGAATGCTTGTGAAATGCGCACAATTTTTTTCTTTCATGAGTGATATATTTATTTATGAAATAATAAAATGTTTTCATTGCCCAGCTCCTGCCTTTGTTTACATGAACTGCTAAACACTCTGCTCAAATGCATGTTTAATTTATATGTGAATTTACTGCAATTTCTTTCGATTTTTCTGCTGTAAATAAAATGTTGTGAAGGCGATTAAAGCTATTGAAGATGTAATTTCTTGAAATGAGCTCTGGACTAAAATAATTATTATAATGTGCATAATTACCTGCTCCCTGCTTTGCTAATATTTCTTTGTTATACGTCAGTTACGTAACGACAAATTCATCAGATGGTTTTTAATAAATTTACTATTATTCTCCCAAATGAGTGGCGTGTGCCTACATACATACATAAATAAGTATGTGAATAATTTTGGTCACGAATAGAACTTTTCGCTTCAAATTAACAACAGCAAACTATAGAGAATGTCCTGTAGTTTTTGGTTTTTACGTGGATAGAGTCCGCTTAAACAAATAGTTTTTTTTTATTTAAAGAAAAGCTAAACGTCGATAATATAAATCTGTTAATTTTCTGCTACAAGCAAGAAATATTAAAATTATACAATATCCGAATGTATATGTAACTTTCATGTACCAACTCTAGTCAGACCGCGAATTTCAAAAGAAATTTAGCATGATCATGATACAACTCATATTTATGATGTTTCTAATATAACTTGACAAAAAAAGTCTGCTCTTAATTATTTGCTTTGTGTTTTATATGTACGTATAGATATGCATATAACTTCGGGTGCATGTACGTACGTATGTGTACATATATACATAGATTCTGATAATTCATGCTAGCGTTGTTGAGGCATTTGTTTTTTTTATATTTTCCATGTGCAATTGCTGGTAAATGTAGAGAACATAGTCCAATAAAAAATGACATCATTGAATAAATTGCAATTAAAATAATATTTTCGTTTTTAAAAAAGAACTTATTTACAATAGGCTGATCTTTTTAATGCACATCAATGTCTAACAATGTCCTTGACGGCACTCTCGAACACGTGCTTTGAAACCCTCAATTATTCAATGATGTCAGCGGCTTTCTGTGAAATATTGAAATATTTACCTTTGCTGTCATATTTTGCTTATGAAATTAAAGAAAATCAGGGCTATTCAGATTATATGTGTAAGTATACAAGTGCCTATGCCCTATACCGTAACGAATGCATTCAATATGCTTAGAAACAAAAAAAATGTCGCGTGAGCTGGGATGTGGTATGCATCACACATTATTACATATAGGTACCTATTAGGAGGTAAACATATCAGAATAATCTACACTCTAATTGAATAAGAGCGATAATTACTAAACACTTTATTCCATATTGCTGAGGGAACTACGCTATACACTCGCGCTACATCGCGTTTCTGAAGTTTTATAATTTTTAAATCTGACGCCTTCCACCACTCTCCACTATACTGATATCGACCCGTTAATTACAAGAATAATCTTTAGAGTATGGTATAAGTATAACCTACCAAAAGGAAATTAATTCATCCATTATTGTACTCGTTTCTCTGGCTATGAAGTTTTTCCATTTTCTAATTAGTATCTGTTCTAGTCGCGTCTAAATTTCTAACTGGCTTATTTAGATCATTTTCAAAACCATATAATATTCTGGCATAATCGGAATATGCGCTGATTGATACTAAAAAGCATTTAGCTAGGTGCTGTATCTAGTGACCTGTTGAATGTATTAATAAATGTGAACTCTGCCTTAATAAGTGCCTTATGCCAACCGATACTACTTTCTGTCTCCACTTTTTTCGCCAGCATTGGTATTATATCACGATTGACTCGTTGAATTGGGTTTTGTGCAAATTTTTAAAACTTTCAGAAATGAAAGCAGAACCACAAACTGATATTATTTTGCAAGGATTACTAAACTTTTGAAAATAATTTCTGCAATGTTTAGTAACTGCTCTAGTATTTGCTGTTTTTGTGATAAATTTTAACAAACTTGGTGAGAGCATCAAGAATAAATACATAGGTGTAACTTTAATGGAAGAAAGTCTGTTTGGACGTTTTAATTTATGTTTTTATACAATAAAATGAACAAACTCGGAGAAAAAAATTATTGTTTGCCCAGAGTATTAGACAAAGAATTTTGGCAAGCCGCAAAGGCTTCTGGTCTCTCGTCAAAATTATTAGGAACAACTTCATCAGTTCCTCTATACGTTTACTACTTGTGGCTGCTTGATTCGCTTCTAATTCTCATCTTCCACCTATACTACACAGATTCCATCTCCCATGTGGATGTGTACATGTATACGACAGATGACTTCAAGGTCTTTAAGGGGTTCAACGTTTCCAAAATCACAGGTCCTGATTGTTTTTCGCCCCTGTTAATTCAAAACTACGCCTCATCCTTGACCAAACTTTTGCGCAAACTATTCTACTCGTCATATTCGGCAGTAAACTTTCCAACTTCTTACGTTCAACATATTTCCAAAAAGGAGAAGAAAGCGATCTTTTAAATTTCACTAAGATTCTTTCGAAAGTCTAAAAATCTATCATTTACTGCAAATTATTGAAGTATTTCGAAAATAATCAACTCATCAACAATTGCCAATAAGGCTTCCGGGTCTAGATGATCATCTAGAGACTTGCTGACTTTTCCTACGGAACGTTGGAACCGTACTGTTAACAATTTTGGTGAGTTCTTTGCCGCAGACATTTCAAAAGCCTTTGATAAGTTTTGCCCTCCTGCCCTTTAAGCTAAACTTAAAGCACTCCTCTTCTATTATGGATTGAAAGTTTCCTATCTAGTCGCCAAATATGTGTTGTATTAGATGGCGTTACATCTGAACCTCACCGTATAAATTCCGGAGCTCCTCAGGGCTCTGTTATTTCTCCGTCTGTCTTCTTCTTCGATCTGCTTTCTCTTACTTTCAATCTCATCCATAGCTTCACTGATGCCACTATCCTTGATTTCACGTACTTCTTTTACACTTTAGAGGAGTGCAATCAATCGAGATTGCATGATTAGATCACGACCTTCACGAGATCTTCGCAAAGCGAGCCGTTTCGAATTCAATGCACCTAAGACCCAAAGCTGTCCAATCTCTTTAAAACAAGATCATTATTTCACCACTCTGGTTTCTTTTGAAGGAGCACTGATTTCCGATAAATCGTTCCGGAACATTTTTGGAATTAATTAATTACCAGTAAGTTAACCCTTCGAGATCACATCCTTATCTTGGGTTTCTGAAAAGGTGTAAGAAATATTTCACCCCGTCGAATCCTCCTCCACAAGTCCTATATTACACCTAAAATGAAATATAATTCCACATCCGGGCCGGAGCTGGTCGCACAGCTCCATTATATACTGTCCAAAATAGAGCCTCTAAACTCACTGCCAATGTTGTAATTATTTGTTATATCGATTGTCTCGAGCACCGTCGTAAAGTCGGATGACTTTCGCTCCTTTATCGCTTTATGCATGGTGATGTTCTGATTAAATATCTAATCTGATCCCTTGTACATTATTATTATGCTATTAAAATGGCCATGCAGACAAATTTCCGTCTGTAACCTTGCAACAAACTTTGGCTTGTGGCCAAGTGCTTCACAGTCGCAGAGGTCGGTCTCATAAGTTTCATCATCTTCCTTACAGAAGCGACAGGTCTCGCTATCGATCTTCCCCATCTCCTTGAGATGGTATCTGAGTGGGCAGTGCCCAGTAAGCAGGCGCGTTATGAGTACCCAACTCAACGTGACCTTATTTTTTCAGTTAATTTCCTCAAAACAGTAAGACAGCCCAAACTAGCTTGGATTCCATGGTAAACAAATTTAATGCTTTGAGTGCTACTTGGCTGTTTTATGTTACATAAATTTTTACTCCACGCATATTCTAATAATTTCGGGAATGCACAGTTCCAAGATGTGGATCTCTGCCTGGAAAATAGTAGGTGTTGGTAGGTCACCAGGACGCCACTGTAACGGTGTATCAAAGCTATTTCGTTTCTGCATAAATACTGAGATGGAATTGACCATCGGGTCCTCTCAGAATTCCTTAAGGACTTTCAGGTGCCCGGGCAGATTGCCTGTGTTGAGGTAATTTATCCTCTGCAGTTATATTGTGCTGAGTATGGCCTTTTTCGCATGGCACAAGTTGTAGATTTCGTAAACTACTTTGAGCAGTCTTTTGTTTAGCTTTTGGCCATCAAACGAGGTAAACGTATGTGACCATGTGTCTTATAATAGGTTTTATACCCCAGGTCCTGCCAAATTGCCTGCGGCATGTTGCCGCTGTGGTCTTCTCTAGGACTCTTCTTAAAAGAGAGTTCCAAGCTGTTTGCTATATAGAATAATGCTTAATATTGGACCTCCTTTAAGAATTCCATTACTGTTCCCTCAAGATATGGTCCTTGTAAATAAGTCTTCCTTTTTCATTCTTTCCAAGTTAAGTAGCTGTTATTCTGTGACTTCTAAGCATTGATTTAATCTATTTTACCAAAGATGGTTCAACTCCTCTTTGGTAGCTGCATTTTCTATGGATTCAAAAGAGGTATTGTCAAATGCTCCTTCGATATTCAGGAATACGTAGATGTAGATTAATACCTATATGCAATATTCGAGCTGCAAGTCGTCCACGTTCTTTCACCCTTCAAAATACTTTCGGCTTAACAGTAAAATTCCGTGATGCTTTTTTATCTCGAACTATGCAAATGTGACTATCGTCATCTGTCTCTCTTATCACATCCAAAATCCCAAGGGAAATGTACATCAGCAGCTCCGCCACTCTCCTCATGTTCTCTAATTCTTTTCCTACTTCCATCCTGCCATATTGTGCTCATAGCTTATCGCCTAAACTTGACTTAATAATATAAAAATAATGTTATCTATGAAATGATTTGAATTTGTTTTCACAGTGTTTTGCAAAAAAATTAGAAGTACGTAGAGTGCGAGATTTTGTAAGTACTAACTTACGCCCATTTTTGTAGTGTAAATTCACATGGAAGTGAAGTTCAATTTAATGAGTTTCCTACATGGCCTAAAGCACGATGCATAACTACCTACTATATGTATTGTGTGAGGAGAATTTTTGTGTACATCTAGATCTCTTCATGTCTAACAATTTCGATAGTTTCTTCAATTACCACAATTTTTTGTCAATTTTCCAACGTGCTGTGACTTATTAAAGGTACTAGAATGAGAATTTTTCTGCGGCTGTCAGAGGTTGATTAGAAATCAATTGGGAATCGCCTTTCTGATTCAATCCAGTTATTACCTTGCAAAACCACATTGATTTCCTGCAATTGCGAATAATTGCGAAGAATGAAAAGATTTGCAGCTTTAAGGAGTGGGCACAGACTTGACAAACATACATACATGCTGCACAGACTGCAACAGGTGAAGTCTGTGAGATATTCTTGGAATTGTTATTACGGTCTGGAAACGTTTTTGCTTAACTTGAAACAATAACAATCCAAACCGAAAGCAATTATCGGTTTTAAAATGTATTTGACTTTGAAATTGATTGAATATTGTTATAACTAGTTATGTAATAGCATTGTATTATAATTTCTCAATTGCCGTTAAGGCTTGTGTGCATACACGTAACTTCATATGAGCTATGTAATATGATAAAGTTTTTATTTGCCTTTCATAACAGTGAATTTAAACGATTAAATTTAAGTAGATACAAACTTTCACTTTGTGATGTAAATATTCTGAATATTGTCAGTAAATGCTTATAATTTATGTATATAGTGGGCTCGTCCCCAAAAAAATGTTTACAGCCGAGCATATTCAGGCTTACTAAGTAAATTCAAGGCTCTTATCTTCAATATTTTCTAATTGCTTGAGATAAATAGGCGGAAAAAGCATCCTTCTATTGGACCTTATTTTACATGATACCTATCTAGCCTTCAGCTCACTTCAAGATGGCCAAGTAAAACCTTAAGTATAAAATAATTATTTCTAACGGTAGCTCACAGGTAAATGATTTGCAATTATCGTCTTATCAGCGTATTCAATTGCCTCGCGTTTTGGAGAATTTAATTTTTTTAATTTTTTTCAAAGTTCACAGCCTCCGTTTGGTTGTTTCTTTTGTTTCTTCATAACTTTTCGGTTTATCTGTTATAAGTTGTCAACTAGTAATTTAGCATTTTTTGTCGCACAGAAAAAATGATTATAACCAATTTAATAGGATTTCGTATTCTGCAGAAGTTTTTAGTACAATAAAAATGTCTTGGACTGATCGTTTTCAAAGTATACGTAAAAAACCAAAATTTTTATATGGCAACACAAAGAAGGAGTTGCCCGATTTAGTCCAAATATATGGCGGAAAACGAAATTTTTATATGGCAACCCCACGAAAGAGTTGGCGGATTTTTCTCATTTTCGAACTTAATTTTACTTTTTTTTTTAAAGTCCGTGTACAAAATTTTAGCTCTCGAGTTCTCGAGTTATCGTGCGCACGGACGGATGGACGGACGGTCTAACAGACGGACGGGCGGACATGGAAAAATCAATATAAATTTTAATATTATGAATGAATGTCCAATCCATTTTGCTCTACCATCATTATTCCGAGGTGTTACAAACGGAATGACAAACTTAGTATACCTTATAGATTTCATCTAGGGTATAAAAAGTGATAGAAAGCTTAAGTTGTTATTTAAAAGTGAAATAGTGGGTATATCAGAGTTGCATTGCATCTTACTAAGCATATAGACAGTTCAAAATCATTCAAAAGAACTGTTAAAGCGTCTACCGCGCGTTAAACGTAGAACATTGCTCTACTTTCGCGTCGAATCCGGCAAGCGCGGCAGCTATTTGGCCAGCATGAGCTTAATCACGTATATTCCATTGAACTGTCAAAGCGACGCGACGGCTGCCTCGTTCATTGGGCTTTCACCTTTACTGATACTCTAGCTTCGATGAGAACAGATAGGTTGACGTAATTAGTCTTTTCAAAATTATAAAATCCGTCATAAATAGTGCCTTGCTAAAAATGACTCAAACTGGTTTTCACTTCAACACAATTTCATGGTTCTCGTCTTACTTTAAAAATTGGAGAAAGTTTTTAAATGGGCATATTTCGTTGCCATAGGTATACTCAAGTTTCTGGTGTACCTGAAGGCTCAGTTTTAGGTACTCTAATTCCTCTCATTTACATTAATCACTTACCTTCATTCTTGCAGTCTGAGTGTTTATTGTATGCAGATGATGCTAAAGTGCTCAGTGTTTACGGTTATAATCTTACTCGAGAGAGATATCCTTCGTTCGGAAAATGATATGCTGATTAGTTTTTACTTAATATTAGCATATGCATTATTATGTAGGTATAACATTGGCAATTGTGACCCGCATATGACAGGAAAAAGACAAGGGAGCTGCTTAATGGCAGCAGAACAAACACCAGGAATCTAGTAGGGTTCCTTACGGGTCACTGGGCCATAGGTGACCATGCTGGAAGACTGGGGATAGCGGAGAACGATTTCTGCAGGAGCTGTAAGGATTTGAAGGAAATCGAATCCGTCCAAGACGTGCTTTGCGAATGCCCCGCTCTGATGTATAAAAGAAGTAGGTTACTGGGTAGGTAGCTACTTCTTTTCAAGTCTGGGGGAACTGCCAAACAAAGTACTTAGATATATCCTGAGTTTTCTGAGAGAACCAGGATGGATCTAGGTAAAGAATCTTGGAGATATCTTGAGTTCCCCAAGGGAAGCAGGATTAATCTGGGGCGGCTTGAAAAGGTTATCCCATAGGGCCTAGGGGCACAATGGACCCACTAGCGGTCTAAGTGATGCAGGGTAGTTGTATTGCGGCACACCTTTTACCTAACCTAACCTAGGTATAACATTCACCAGAAATCTTGGACCGATAGTTTTTGAATACACAATAAAAAATTACTCAATTAATCGTGTACATATATATGTATATGGGATCAAAATTCAGGCATTTTATTTGACAATATACTCATATTTGCATCACATCCCATTGGGATGAAAAACCAGCGCTTCTGAAAGAAGCACAAGTAAAGCGCTTATCTAGCCATCATTTGGCAGCTCTATAAAATCAGATTCACTGCTCTACACAGAAAAATAAGCAAGGGCGCAAGTAAATAACTCAAGTGCTTCTAGAGCCATCGCTTGGAAGTTCTATAGAAGATTATTTGATGATTTCATCTAATTTTCCACGAATTTAAAGTGTGGATTCTTCCACTATTGCACAAAGAAATGCATTTAACATTTTGAGTGAAGTTCATTGTGGAGTGAAGCGGTAGTTTTCCAATGAGTTGTTACTCTTTCTCTTGTCAAAATCTACAATAATTTCAGTACGGGAGAATATTGGCTTATAATATATTTAATCAAGTTCATAAAATTTAGTACCACAAATAATCACAAGCAAGCTCAAGCGCTTTATTGCTGCTCTCAGGAAGCACTCTTGAAGGCCTCTTATGAGATTAAGGAAGAAGCACTGCAATGATTATTCAAAAAGTTCATTAAATCTTTCGAAAAGACACTTTTAAAAACTTCTTCGGCCATCATTTAGAGCTCTCCCAGAGCGCTTCTTAAGAGCAGCATTGAGACGCTTGCCTCTGCGGACATGCCTATGTTAAAAAGCAATGAACTGGGATAGGAAAAAGAAGCGCTCGAGCTTCCAGCCTTCCAGGGAAGCGCTTCAGAAGGGCTTTTAGAGCACTCTTTTTCCCAGTGGGATATAAGTAAGGTTACCGCTAAAGCCTCACGTCATAGACCAACTAATAAGATACAAATACTGGACACGTAGAACAAAAATATGCAAAGCTTTTCTCGAATATAAAATTAACGATGCCTCCACTTCGCACTTGATGACGTACCCAAATTAAGATAATGTCTCGCTCCAATACAAAATCAGCGTTGCTTCAACCCGATGAAAAGAAAGACCATAATTTTTTTTTGAAATTTTCTGGAAATTTCTTCCTTCAAATTTTTATGCATTGGCCGAAGCCGAGAGCAGCGCCTCGTTCCAATATAAAATCTATCAACGATGCCTCGACCTGATGTAGGGAAGGCCTTAATTTTTCTTCGAATTTTACTAGAAATTTTTTCCTTAGAATTTGTATACATTACTGAAGCCCGTTTTAGGGATTCTAGGAAGTCAAGCGACCTGGATTCGTTCCACCTCTGAGACACTTCACTGCCTTGGTGTTTTTAGGCTAAAGGCCCATTCAGACTCGGCAAGTTATATGCACAAGTAGAGACTCTCTTCACTTCCCTATGCCCCTCATAGGTCCAAATTCTTACTTGCGACAAGTTGGGAATCTTGTTCCACTCTTTTCTACTTTTTAGAGCAAGTCCACAGTTTTAACTTCATTTTTATGTGAATTTCAAACATGGCGGATGGTGTAAATTGTCAGATGAACTAGATTTGTGAAAGCTGTCAACCTTGTGTGACATTTAAAAAAAATAGCTAAAGTTTGTATTCCTCAAAATGAGCAGAAAGAAGTTGATGCAAAAAAGTGTTATGGAAATATCCGAAATGATGAAAGAAGAAATTGAGGACACATTAAACGAAAGAGAAAATAAACGTGTTTGGGTACGAGAATGGATAAAGCGAAGATCTGAATTAGGTGCTTCTAGTACTCTTCTTAAAGAACTAATTCTTGAAGATAAGCGGGCTTATCGGAATCATCTACGGTTATCTCCGGAAAATATTGATTGGATCTTGCATAAAATCGCGCCTTCAATACAAAGAGCTCATACAAAGCTAAGGAATGCTTTACCGGCACAATTAAAACTAGAAGCGACATTACGTTATCTTGCTAGTGTGATAGTTTTGCTTCAATTGAATATCTCTACAGGATTCCCAAATCCACATTTTCAACTTTTCTGCCGGAGGTTCTTGATGCAATATATGCAAGTTTAGGAGAATATATTAAGGTTAATATCAGTTATAAAAGCTTCTTTATAATGAAATAAAATTTCTTAAAATGCTTATATGCACTGTTTGTGTTACAGGTGCCTCAGACCACAGGAATGGAAAAAAAATTCAACACCAATTTAGTTGTAAATGGGATTTTGTAAATTGCTGTGGAGCGCTTGATGGGAAGCATATGACCATAAAATGCCCTCCCAAAAGTGGTTCAGACTTTTATAACTATAAAGGCACCTTCAATGTTATTCTATTGGCACTTGTTGATGGTGATTATTGTTTCTCATTATTGATGTTGGTAGTAATGGGCGATGCAACGATGCCGCAGTGTTCAGCCAATCAAAATTATCAGAATTTTTGGAGAAGAGGCAATTTGGATTTCCTCAGGACGGTATTATAGTTGCGGACGACGCATTTCCGTTGAAGCCATATTTGTTAAAACCGTACAGCCATTCTGGTAGCTTAACTGAACAGGAAATGATTTTTAACTACAGGCTTTCTCGTGCCCGAAGAATTGTGGAAAATGCTTTTGGCATTATGGCTGCAAGGTTCCAAATATTTCAAAAACCGATATTAGTTTCCTTAAAGACTGTAGACAAAGTTAAAGGCTTGCTGTGCTTTGCACAATTTTCTTAGGAAAACATCTGCAAAATATTACTCACCGCCAGGTACAGAGGATGCAGAAGATTTGGTGAAAGGAAATTTAATTCCTGGATCCTGGCGGATGAATTCTTCAAACTCACTACGTCCGCGAAAGTTTGGCACCAACAATGCGAGCAGACTTGCAATGATGACAAGAAATCATTATGCCGAGTATTTTATGAACGAGGGAGCACTGCCATGGCAAAGGAGAATGGTCGGATTAGAGTGAATACATATCCACTGACGTACTCTACTAATGCATTAGGCATATGGAGCATGTAATGATCATTTGTATGAACATATTTAGAGGAGTATTCCATTAACAATGGAATTTTATTTAAAATTAAAATTTTAACTCCTTACGTAAATATTTGAACTAAAAAATAGTGGATAGTCATTGCATTATTTCGCTAATTATGTTCTCGCAGATTATGGTTAAATTCTCCGTCTGACAAAGCTATTATATATACTTCTTTAATTATAAGTAAAACTTCTGTTCAAGAGAGAAATACATTTTTGTTAATACAAATTGTTTTATTGAAAATGATGTTATACATATATCCTGGAACGTTCCTTTCAAAAAACAAAAACAAATTATATAATTTCACATAGAAAACAAAGTTAACAAAAACATCTTATATTTCAAGATTTACAAAATAGCCTCATATATGCATATGTTTACAAAACGAAGTAAGCAAAACCATCTCATAATGTTATTTAATGTTCATCCGTTAATACAATTTCAAACTCTTGCGGGATGTCTTGATACGATTCTTCTTCCATTCTATGCGTCCTAAGAATCGCTGTTATTTTATCCTGGATGCTATATGCCTTTCTCAGAGGCATTTTCCGCATTTCGCTAGCAATATTTAGCCCAAAATATTCGAATTCATCTTCATTGTCCTTGTTTTGTTGATTTATTTTCTCAAGTCTTCCAAGAGCGTGAGATATATCTCTCATCCTATTTGTTCGCTGTCGTTTACTGACCTGGACCAAATTATTTGTCGGTTGGTTTTCTTCTTTTTCTACTTCACTTGCAGGCAAGTCAATTACATCAATTCCCTTAAAGACAGATTTATAAATAGATTTGTATAAACTATGTCACAGCAACTGAAAGTTAATTGTTCGATAATTATTCTTACCAAATTATTTTCTGAGACTCTGGTTACAGTAACATCCTGCAAAAATGAATGTGCCCTACTGAACCATTTGAGTTTTGGAATGTAAACGTCATCAGTCCCCGCACCGGATTTCTTGGAACTGGCTATTTTCTTGAGTTCTTGTGCATATACAGTGCGAATCACTCGCACTCTCTTTTTTACTTCGTCTAATGTTAAAATAGGTAAGCCTGCACTTTTGGCTTCTTCCAATAACTCGGTCCAGGCGATATCCCTTTTTGATCGCACTTTATATTCTGCCGATCGCATATTCCACAATATCTGAAATCTTTCGAATATTTCAACAAATTGCAGGATTTCTTCCCCACTCCACTTTGTACTACTCATATTCTTTATAATCTTTTAGTATCCCTATAATACAAAGATAAAATGGAAGAAAAATTATTTGCCAGTCTTATAAATTAATTAAACTTTTAGTCAATTACATATATGTCTAATAAAAACTACCTTTTTTATTAATACTCCTCTCTAAATATGCCTGTTAATATAATTTTGAAAGAAGTGACAGCAATCAGCTGTTTTAAGTTAACGTTCCACTTAAGTTCCACTTCAGACAAATTCCTGCAAAAGTAGAGCCACTTCAGGCAAATTCCCGCAAAAATACTTGACGAATCTGAACATGAACTTGCTCATATGCAGCAATCTAATTGTGCAAGTAACTTGCGGAGTCTGAATGGGCCTTAAGTTACGAAAGATTTTGAGGAATTGCCTCGAGTCAGCTATTTCCAAGTTTTCCATGAAACATGAGGCGTGACAGATTTTGAATTTCTTGATGGTTTTTATAGTAGCCTAGAAACGGCTGCATATTTGTTGATTAGTGTAAGGGACGTGTTGCTGGCACACTTCACAAAAGTTTCCTTTTTTATATTGAATAGTCTTTGAATGTCTGGGATCCACCAAGGTTTTGGGGCAAATTTACTGTGCGGGGCTTTGCATGTGTGTCTATCTAGGATGGCATTGATGTCTTGTTTGATATTGCTGGAGCCATTTATACTTTTGAGTTCATTCTTGATCTTCACTGTTGCGGAAGGTCTTATGGGATGGAAGCCGGGGAATGGTGACGGCTCGATGGTGAACCAATACCGGTAGGTGATGTGAATTCCCGATTTGATGCTGTAACACACTAAGCTTACATTGCGCTGCTGGAATTGAGGTGAGTATCAGGTCCAAGGTGGATCCAGCACAGGATGAGGAATCAAGTATCCTAGCGGAGCTAAAACTCATCGGTGTGATTTCTATACGACATGCTGACAAGCAGAGGAGGCTTTCCCTTAACCAAGTGATGTTATCTTCGATCGACGATGCTTGTTTGGAAAAATGTCTCAATATCTCTGAAGAGCACGCAATTAAAACAAGATATTTTTCGTTTTGTAAATCAAGGAGTTTCAAACTCATCTGGCATTACAAAGCGAACAGTACTTCCCGCAATTAGTCGCTTTGGATGAGACACTACCACAAGACCTGCATTCTGAATGGACTTCCTTCAATAGTCAACTTGAGCTTATTAACTTAAAATTCTGCGATATGTCATGCCAACTTCATCAAACATCGAAATTCATAGCAATATTACTTGCAATTTACTGACGTTTAAATCCAGAGTGGCACCTCTAAATACCATCTCTATACCTATACTGGAAAATGTTGGTAGGGAAAGAATTTAAGATCAGTGCATCTAACCGAAATATCGTTGCCACGAAAACGATGCAAATTTCTGGAAAACTATTTGTAGCAGAATAATGATTTATATCTTAAATTAAAGATATCGAAGAGAGCTAGTAAATAACATCAGAAAAAATAAAAAAAATTGAATTAAAATGGAGATATTAGCTTGTAAAAAATGGTAAAAATTGAAGTTTTTCAAATCAAATTCCTGTTAGTAGGTATCCTCATTTCTTTAGATTGTGACTATTTTAGAAAGATAAAGCTTAGATCTAGCAAATAACGTCGAGTTTTTTTCATTTTTAGTTTCGATTTTTTTAATTATTTGACTCTAATAGAACTTGTTTTTTCTGTCGATATTTCACCGACGAGAGATTGCAATATATCGTTGAAAGTTGTTGAAATATAAAGCAAAATAGTATGTTTAACAATTATGTGCAACAAAAAATTTAGGAGAGTTAGCTCGTTAAAATTTTTTAATTTATTTGAATTGCAAATATTCATTTTTCGTCTTAATTTGTTGCATGTTAGGTTTCTGTCTTTTACGCTAGATGTTTCTAATGTTGTCTGTGGTCTAGGTCTAGGCTAATTTTATATGAATTTTCTCACTTTTAAGACACAAACCTACGTAATAGTAAATTTTATTAAATACAGGTTCGTTGATATCTAAATTGAAATTTTTGCTGAGTACTGACTCCTCTTAAATTCAAATTTTGCTCATCCGTGACCTATTCGAATAATCCTCGAATAAAAATTTTACACGCGGAAAATCTCGGATAAATTATTACACCGGTGTAATACAATGGATTAAATCGCGAGTAATCTTGGTTGGTGTTTGTGCATTACACGTGAATATGGATTATTCTGGTTGGTGTTTACGGCCCTTAGAGTATAAAATCGTCTAGGACTGATTGTTTTCACAATATACGTAAAAAATCTCAATTCAACATCAAGAAGAAGTTGCGCGATTTGAAATTTTATTTACTAATTTAATGAAGATTTCGTGTAAAAAATGTCAACTCTGTCGGGGCGTTCTTCTCAATCAGTGCCTAAATAAATAGTGAAAACGAAATTTTTGTATTGCAACATTACAAAGGAATTACGCAATTTGTTCGATTTTCGAACCTAAATCTACATTTTTTTTAAGAAAGTCGCATGCAAAATTTCAGCTCTCTAAACGCCAAAACGCAATTGACGCAGCAAGCATCTTCGCAGGTAACCTCCAAGGCGAAGTCATTGAAAAAATAACTAAAGCCAGGTATGCTAGAGCCAAGGATTTTTGTTCCTTTACAAAAACTATGCAAAAAAAACGTCATGGAATGCTGAAGGAATTTTTTTCTTTGCTGATTCCTTGAAGTAGTTTGTTAGAGACAAGAAAATCGAGCAGAAAAACTCTACTTCTTGATTGACAAAAAGGTGTCGTTCTTTTTCCAAAAATCCATTTATGACAATAATTCTTGAAGGAAAAAGTACAAATACACTTATTTCTGTAAGGAATTTTGACATTGATGCAATAATTGAAAAATTTAAGGAAGAAACGGCGATTTTGCACTAGACTGGATGCACTTTCTTATCAATTGCAGTTTTTCGATATAATTTGTTCCGCAATGAGCAAATTATATACAATTAGGAATTATGCATTTCTTCATTTTCTTTATTATTTCTATATTTATTTTGAAATAGCACACAATTATCAAATACAGATTGACAAAAATGTAAATTTTTCTTCAAGAAATAAGTGGAAAGTCTCCTTGACCTATTTCCTTGGCTCTAGCATACCGCCTTTAATAAGGAAACGGTATATCGGGTGAAAACCTAAGCCACTTGGCGAAATTTATTAGTGTGCTGTGTTTGTATTCGTTTCGTCATGGCAGTAATGAAATCCTGGAATTTTGAAGGGGGATATTTTTTATAATCCAAATTGTATGACTGACATAATTTAGGCAGCTATTACAATTTCATAAAATATGAAATGTCAGAAATGTAGAACTGACGCACAATAGGCAGTAGGTCCTCTCGTCATTCCCCCTCCCCATCCCTTCGATCATAGGTCATACAGTCAATGAATTGCTTAAGCACGTACACTGTATTCGCATGGTACCCCACTTTCTTATTAGTTATTTATAGTATAGGAAGTATAGGAAACTTTGCAATGCTAATATCTTTTATAGTTTAAATTTGTTTACGTAAACGTAACACCTAAACACTTTATCTAGGGGGAAATTTGTGTCTACCAATTAGTGAGATCATTTAATGCATAATTCTAAAATTATTTTTGAATTTACTTTATTTGGTGAAAACTTAGCTTTTAAGTAATAATTGATTTATTAGTATTTTGCAAGAGTATGATAGCGCTCGTAGCAGTCATATTTAAGTATGTAATGCTACATTAAAAAATATGCAAATCAAACATTTTGATATTTTGGAGTATGTACTTCTTGAAGTGCTAGGCTAGATACATTCATTGTCAAAATAAAAATTCTGACTCTGACTAATTTTGATTTTGGATATAAATTAGAATTACAAATTACTGTTAGAAGTTGTGTGATGAAATTTATTTATAATAAATAATTTTTTTGCAAGAATGAAAGAAAAGAAAATATTATGAAGTCCTAAATATTTATTAAAATTACAAGAAAATACAGTAGTAATTCAAAAATATCAAAATTTCATTTTATTAATGGCAATGCTCTCTGAAAGCTCTTTTACCATTGGGAATATACGCAATGGTACAAATTTGTAAATTTCCCTCTGGTGATCTTGATAGCTCATTTTTCGTGGCGCGGACTATAGTGCGGATGCGCTACAAAACACCTGCAACTGAAAGTCCTAATTGGTTTCTCGTCCATAACCGTTATTGGAGATAAGCCTAATAATAGGCTTTCCGTACATAACCGTTATTGGAGATAAGCATAATAATAAGCTTCGCATACATAAAGTGTTTACAGAGTTTTTATACTCTAGACTAAATTTGTTATTCTGTTTGTAACGCATACAAATAATTATGGTAAAAGTTGCTTTGATTTCTGCATGTTCGTCTGTCCGTACGATAACTCGAGAACGCATGTACTTACAAAAATTTATTTTACAAAAATTTCGTGTTTCGCTATATATTTGGACAACGCCTGAGCTGATATTTGGTACACTGTATTTTCATAGCAATTGTTGTTGTTCCTTGTGTACTTTTTTAATTTTTTTATTTATCTGATTTCACATTATCTAGTTTTCTAATTGTACTCGAAAAGATGGTAAATCTTGTGTACTTTCCTTGTTTAACATGGAATAAATTGAATTGAATACGAGTTAATACCATCACAATGTCCCACAATTCCATTCCAAGTAAATGCTGTTTACTACAAATCAATTGAATATTCGTAATGAATAAAAAAACGCAATGCTGGTAACCCGAATGTTCGGAAGGTTAGTATATACATACCTACCATTGCCTCTTTTTAATACTAAAAAGAAGAAGAAGAAGAGTTAATTAATTGCGAGAATGTCAAATTGTGTTGAAGTGCAGTACAAAATTTAAATTTTTAAAGTTTAATATCTTGAAAAGTATAAGTTTGCGCGGAAAATTAACTTTAGATTCGTGATTTGTATGTAAATAAGAACAAATGAGCCAAGTTTGAAAAAATTCGAAGCTCGCCCCAGATCTCGTGTTTAGCCTAAACGAGTTTTCTTACAATCTAAAAACACACAAAGACTAATCTATGCACAAAACACATTTTGAACAACTAATCTGTATGCAATCAGCGCACTTTTCACTGAAAACTCCCGGAAAACTCGCAACCGCGAAACCGTCAAAACAAATTATAAACATCGCGGAACTGTGAAATTTCATGTATTGCCAACATATGGCACATGCATTTGGGGTATTTTTTAACGAGGAATCTGATGGAGGTATTAAAAAAGCCCTAAAGTATCTCAGTGAAAAGATATTTGCTAATTTATGATTTCTCATATAACTAATGAGAAAGAAAGAGATAGCCAGTGGAAGTGAGATGAAGAAAAATGCGTTCCACATCGAAATTTCTAATCATGGATGACAAGAATTTAATTGCGCCATGTTATAGCACAATTTGGATTTTTAATTTTCATTCAGTGAAATTAAATTATGATGGAGATCTTTTGATGGAAAAAGATAGATGTCAATATTCCTCATCGAATGAGATAATTTATACATGATGAAAAAAGATACATTCTGAGAATTTTGCATTATGTTTTCGGGTTCCACACACTAAAATGGCGGTTCAGACCCTCTATAAAGTGGCTTGCACATCGACACCGAACACCGAAAAGTTCCACAGCGAAAATTCGGCTTTGTTGTCACATCAAAAACCGAAAACATTTTTCGGGATAATAAGTGACATTTAGTTTTCATAAAAGTTGTGTGATGAGGGCTCATACGAAAAAGCGTGTTTTAATGTTATCCCTCAAGTGGTGGATCTTGAAAAACTTTGAAATAAGACGGTATTGGGTGCACCCGCTAAATAAAATCAGGAAGAGACATGGAGAGTTTTTTACTATAGTGAAAAACTTGGAAAAGTTTCCCTTCAGGTATTTCCAGTACTTCCGGATGTCCAAAGAAAAGTTTGATACCATCCTGTTGTTAATAAAGCGGGAAATATCGCCTAAAAGTAACAACTTCAGGGGAGATACAATTTCAGCAGAAGAGAAACTTGCGCTTACATTACGGTATAGAGTACCTACTTTTCCAAAAAAAAATTCAGGACTAAAGTAATTTCTCTCTTAGATTTCTTGCAACTGGAGCCAGCTATACCGAGAAAGGTGTATGCCTAAGCAAACTACCGACGGCTGGAAATGTATTGCAAAGCGTTTCTTGGATAGATGGAACTTCCCGAACTGCCTTGGAGCAGTCGATGGGAAGCATGTACTAATATTTGCTCCCAATAATACTGGAAGCCTATATTTTAATTATAAAAAAAGCTTCTCAACAGTTTTGATGGCAGGGGTAGATGCTGATTATAAATTTATAATGGTGGATATAGGTGGATATGGCTCTAATGCGGATTCTGCCATATTCAGCCACTCAAACTTTGGGAATGACTGGTTAAATAATCCGGGCAACTTAAAAATACCGGCTGATTGCCCTCTTCCCGGCACTGTGAGTCCGCCAATGCCGTATATAATAGTTGGTGATAAGGCATTTGCCCTTAAGCCGACATTATTGACTCCATATCCTGGTGAAAACTTAACTGTGGAGAGAAGGATTTTCAATTATCGGTGAGAGCTAATTGATTTTATCCTATAATATTATTATTCCACAACATTCTTATATTTCAGACTATCAAGAGCCCGCCGTATCGTCGAAAATGCATTCGGAATACTTGCCCACACTTGGCGAATTTTGTTGAAAAGAATCGAAACGCAGAGTCTGTAGCGACTTATAACATACGAAAAAGATCACATATCTGGCAGTACCGCCACTTAATATTTAGAAGAGTCAAGTACCCTTTTGCTCACGTCATATAATCAGTCAGTCGTGTATCTGCCATCCGCTCGCTCGCCTCAGTATCTTATTTAGTGTAAGCTTTAATGCGTTTGAATTATTAAATAATTGTAGAAGTTAAAAAATAAGTTTAAGAAAACGAAGTAGATGAATAAAGTTTCGAAATAAGTATAAAGTCGGTTTTCATATTAAAATCCTTCATACGACGACCACAAGTACCACTATAAACAACATAATATTGTGCTGCTGTGTGCTACATAATTATATTAAAATGACCCAAACAGCAATAATTGGAACACCAGAGCCAGATTCTGCTTATCCAGTAGATCACAACACCTTGGGGCCTGTGTCTCATGCTGTTGATATCCGCAATGCGTTTGCAAAGTGGTGCATAACGGAAGGAGATTTAGATTTCCAATATAAAATGATTTAATAAAAAGTTATGCATTTATGACATACATGTTTTCTTTATTCTTTTTATCTATTATAAGTATGTATTAAAAAAAATAAATTGCACCTCCTTGGGCCTTAATGTCTACTAATTTTAAATAAATATTAACATTAAATGATAAATATTAAATGACTACATCAAGGGTAATATTATAATATTGCTGAATCAGTTTCTTCAAAGTCAAACTCAACTTGGTGAAGAGCTTGAAGACACTTCATTTGCAAACGAAGTTGCTTTTCTCTAGTTAAGTGTTCTGCCTGTAGAGCAAGTGATACAAAGAAATTGCTCATAGCAGAAGGCACTTCCTCAGATTGCACATTTTCAATTGCTTTTAATATTTCGGAAAGAGTTCCATTGGCTTCATCTGATTTAGATCGCTTCTTTGCTGGCGATTCAGCGTGAGAGGTGGATAGGAGAGGACGCTGGACATTTTCGTCACCTCTTTCATCAATTCCAGTATCCTCCGCAAAATTTCCAAAGGTGCTGAATTCAGTAAATGTATTACATTTATAAGCATTTTAATAAAAAACTTACACTGGAACCTTTATGAAGGGCACTAAAAATGACATCGCTTCAAAATGAACCCATTTAATGTTTTTTGAAGCCCCAGAGCTGCTTTTGACTTTATTATTGTTTTTAAAGTATGCTCTAAACGAATCTCTGAGATTTTCCCACTTTTTCCTGCAATCCACTACTGTAAAGATAATTAATTATTCAAGTCGTAACCTTAAAATAAAATAACGTAAACTTACCAGATACTCCAAGAACTGTAGCAATTTCCCCCAGCTTTCATTTTTCTTATGCCGATCCTTAAATTCCGGGCAAGTTTTATCATAAAGGCATTTGTGTGCCTCCACCTCTATAATTAATTTAACTTTGAAGTCCCTGTCCATTTTACTATAAATCTTTTCAGTCGAAAAGTAAACACAAAAGTGAGGTTATGCTAATGTAAACAGACCAAAAGTAAACACACAAAAAGTGACGTTAAGTACGACCGAAAAAAATTTTCGCCCCGAAACGTTCCACATGTGGAACCCGAAAAGAAATTGACAGAGTCAACCGAAATTTCGTTTTTCGGCGGATAAAACATAAAAATTGCGTTTTCTTTAAAAATCTGAGATAAATATACTATTTTCTTACTCAAATTTTTAGTTCATCCTTTTTCCCTTGATTTTATTAGTCATTGGAACAAAAACCTTCCTTTAAAGAGGAATAAATTGAGTTTTTCGGTTTACATTTTTTCGGTTTCGTTTTTGATGTGCAAGTCCCTTTAGGCCGAGCATTTGGAAGGATCGCTCTCTCATGTTTTCCAAGTCAAGCAGTTCAGATCGTGGTATAGTGTTCCAGTTTTAGTTTGGGTTTTTTCTTTCATTTGTGCAAATCGTGAATTTAGCTTAAAATCTGCCTATGGTAAGCATAAGCTCTCATGCAATTTTTGGTGAAAGGAAACAATTATATAGTGACAAATTGTGTTAAATTTAATGTGCCATAACAAACAACATTTGTTAAGAAGGTTATTTAGACATTTTTCTTTTTCTTTCATTTGTTAATTAAAATTAGATTTTGGTGATAATAGTTTTTTTTTATTAATAACGTAAATTACCTTGTACAGAACAATCCAAGACAGTTATTCCTATACTTCTCATTTTGAGTCAAGCTGGAATATACCTGCAAATTGCTCTCTTGTTTGCCTAATTTGTAATTGCATCAATATTTTATTAAAATAAATTAAATTTATCTTGTTTAAAACACATTTCAAGACAGTATTCCTACACTTCTCAGTTGAGTCAAGTTGGCATGTATATGCGGAATGGTTTTTTGTTTAGGTTGAAATTTGTAAGCTTAAATTTAGTAATATATTCACTGAACTATCATAGATTTATCATAGATAGGTGTTTCGCCTTAATTTAGAGTGAACTTCAAATGGAATATAAATTTAACATAATCCACCAATTTAGCATCATCGCATGTGGCTTGTGAACGGTTCTACAGCAACTGTTCCGTTACACACGTGCTGACATTTACTAATTTTTGATTTTCTGTCAATACAGAAGGGTGACATGACTTCCTTTATATAAAGTCCATCAGTGAATAGTCTCAATTTATGTTAATATCAGTTCCTTTTCTAGTATTTATTGTTTGTTTTTTTTTTACAAATTAGATACCGTATACAGTCCCAGTGATCATGAAGTGAGAATATTCAATTTCCCACTCTTTTTAAATTTCATCACAACTTTTATGACTCATTTGTCAAATTTAGGCATTAAATTTTTATTAAATAATACGTTAATAATTTTCCAGCTTTATACATTACAAATATTTTTTAAATTTTTAATTCTGGATTGAGCTTTTTATACAGAAAAAATAGAACAAAAACACGGGAAATAGAATTAAATAGAATTTGTTTTAAGAATGCCATTTACATTTATACATAATACTGAGATGTGAAATTATAAATTAAATTATGTGAGCTATAAACCCTGGTCACACCGGGAGGGTCGCGGCGTGGCATGGTGCGGCACGGCGTGGTGCCACGCTGCAAAATGAGGTGTTCACACCGAGAGCGGCAGATTTTATCCATATGTACTCTAGTTCCGATGAAGAAATTCTATTATTAGTAGCTCTGGTTGAAGAAAAACAAAGAAAAGTGATGAGGTTCGATTACAAATACTGAAGAATGCAAAAAGTCTCCTTTAACGAATTATGCAGACTTATTTCGAATGAAAAAGGAATTATGCCGCCAACGGCATGCAGCGGCAAAATTGTGTTTTTGAGTATTTCCAAAATCGGCGCGCGGCAACTATTTTGCAGTGCCGCGCCGCACCTCTCCCGGTGTGACTTATAGATTTAATTTTGCAAAAACAATCGCGCAGCGAAAACTGAAAAATGCTGCGCTGCGCCGCTCCCGGTTTGACACCAACTATAACAAATGAA
The DNA here is from genome assembly GCA_963930735.1 of Dioctria linearis. Taxonomy (NCBI): domain Eukaryota; kingdom Metazoa; phylum Arthropoda; class Insecta; order Diptera; family Asilidae; genus Dioctria; species Dioctria linearis. The sequence goes on along the minus strand of OZ005744.1, from coordinate 91,284,023 downwards.
TTTTGTATAATTTAATTGTTGTAAGACCAATTCTTATGACACCCTAGATGAATACTCGTATAAAATTTCGTATAGTCAACCATCTGTGCAAGTTTGATTTTTGAAGTGGGTTTTCGCATATACATATTTCTATAACGGTTCGTCGGATAGGAAAAATTATTATAACCAATTTTATAAGATTTCATATTCTGAAGAACTTTTCAGTACATGAAAACCGTATAGAACTTATTGTTTTCACAGTATACGTAAAAATCCAAAAATGTTAATTGGCAACATCATGAAGGGGTTGCTCGATATGGTCCATTATGTAAATTATATTAACTATTTTTATGAAAACTCTATGTACAAAATTTCAGATCTCTACATTGACGCATTCTCAGGTAGTGTCCAAATATGTAGTGAAAAACGAAAGTTTTGTATGGCAACCCCACGAAGGAGTTGCCCGATTTGTCTCATTTTTGAACTTAATTTTACTTTTTGTTTTTTAAAGTCCGCGTACAAAATTTCAATTCTCTAAGTATACGCCTTCTCGACATATCGTGCGCACAGACGGACAGACGGGCGGCCACACAAAAATCAAATAACTTTTAATATTACGCATGGATGTCCAATCCATTTAGCTCTACCATCATTATTTCTAGGTGCTACAAACGGAATATCAAACTTAGTATACCCTTTAGATTTCATCTATACCCTAGTATTTTTATGATACAGTAAAAATTAAATTTAAATTTATAATTTGAGCTGCAACTTTTTACATATCCTTTTATATAGACCTTGTAAAATTATAGTAAGAGCCGAAAATCTTATGCATCATCAGTATACTATCCATTGCCATAATGGTAATTCAAATGGCCTAAGTCAGCATATCGGCTTAAAGACATAGTTTTCAGTAGCAAAGCATATGTATGAACATTCTTCAGACCCTTCTGTTCTAACTGTTTAAAAAGTAATAAGTACTTATTTAATTGACTTTTAAATACTTTTGAACGCATGCCTAATTGTGCCTGCAATTTGAACCAGAACACAAAAATTAACTCCAATTTGCTGTCACATATAAACACAAATTGACTTATAGCAATAAACACTGATCCACTCCTTGGCCAATTGTACCTTAATTGACTTTTGAATACTTTTGAACACATGCCTAATTGTGCCTACAATTTGTACCAGAACACAAAAATTCACTCCAATTTGCTGTCACATATGTATGTATAAACACAAATTGACTCATGGCAATAAACACTGATATACTCCTTGGCCAATTGTACCTTTGAATAAATAAGACCGATTTATGGAAGTTAAAATCAAGTTTTATACTCCAGTAAATTTGTCTTTAACGTGGTCTATAATATGACTGACAGTGTACAGTCCTTAATTACAATGCACGGGTTGGTGTTTATTATATACATACATATATATAGGGTACTCATATTACTGGGTACGTCGCATACATCATTCAGATATGTATATAATTTGAACAGCTTAGTCTACTATTATAATCAATTTCCATGAAAGGACTTGAAAATTTACTTAGGATTTTATTTTCAATGTATCATGCAGGCTTAAAATATTTCAATTTATAAGAAATTTACTTTTTTATGATCATTGTTTCTATATAAAAAAAAATATTTTATTTTTGTTGTAAAGGAAAGATATAAATAATGTTCGTTTACTTAAGAGTGTTATGGAAAAAATGAAAAAAACGATATGATTCTTCGTACTTATGAGATTATTTTAGTTAGAGAAAATTATTCTAGCACTCGTATACAACATCGATTGGAAAAGCTTATAAAATCCGATGAGGTACGGCGAATCATTTATATATTGGTGATAAATTGTAGTACTTACCCCACTAATGGCTTCATTTATGAATTTACTTTCATGGTAGATGTATTCATTGCTCCTGTATTGAACGCTCAATATCCTTGTTATTCAAAACAAATTTTTAATTCAAACTCGAAATAGGGGTTTATGAATGATTTAAATAGGGTCATAATTTGTTCGCCTTCAAAAAACATACGTGAAAAATATAAACTTATTAGCAATAATCATTCAGTGTGAAGCAGATTTTGAAAGATTTAATGATATTATTCCAACAAACTGTCCTCTTTCTAACTTTGTAATATCGTTTGTAAAACATTAATGATTTTACGACAAAATAGATTAGATGCCCATAATATCAAAAACCATTTTGGCTTTTGGGAGAAATGCGAAAATCACTTCAATGATTTAACAAGTATATTATCAAAACTGAAGAGGGCTATATTTACGGGCATTCATTCAAGCTATCACCCAAATTGGCCTTAGTCCAACTATAACTTTCTTTTTTCAGATCGAATTAAAAATGTCAAAAACTATTAACTTAAACTGTTCGGTAACTCTATTGAATGTTCGAAACCCAAGCTCTGGGGAAAAAGACAAAAATTTCCCAAAAGGAAGAAGGAAAGTAATAAAAACTAGTGTAGCAGATTGTACAATTTTAAATTTTTCCCAATCTTATATGATTTAATTCTAATATTTGTACAAAATTCGAGGAGACCTAATAACCTGTTTCGGTACGTAAGAATTAAATTATGCCAGTTCAGCCGAATTCTACAGCCTATGATCTACAGGGAAATAAGGTAGGTATATAACGAAATAGTTTCCTATCTTACTTGAAAGTGAGTAAGCGATAGCTCAATCAAGACAACTCAGGCGAACTCTATACGAATTATGTAAGTTCACCTAATGGGATAATATAACACCTTGAGAACAGGATAATAATGGGAACAGATGAAACTGTAATCGTTAAGTCGAATTTAAACAAATCGTTTGAGTCCGTTAATAATATCAAGTTAGTGGCACGTTCAGAGATGTTCGCGCGACGGCGAAAATAACATTTAGTCTTTATAGGGAATATAAATAATGATCGTATAGCAAAATGGATTGCACACCCACGCAAAATATTAAAAATTATTTTGAATTTTGCATGTCCGTCTTTCCGTCTGTCTGTCCTGACGATTACTCTAGAAGTCTTGTACTTAGCGAGCTGAAATTAAAAAAAAATAAAGTAAATTTAAGTTTGAAATGTGGCCAATCAGCAACTCCTTCGCAGAGTTACTTTACAAAACTTTTATTTTTACCTATATATTTGGGCGCTGCTTGGGAACGCGTAGACGTAGAGAACTGAAATTTTTTACACAGCGTTTTCATAAAAAATTTCATTAAAATAATAAATCAAATTTCAAAAATGAGCTAAATCGGGCAACCCCTTAGTGGTGTTGCCATATAAAAATTTGGGTTTTTATATGAAATCATATGAAATTTGTTATAGTAATTTTTACTGTCTGACGAACCGTTTTAGAAATACATACATATATGCGAAATTGCATACAGGCATTCATCTAGCTAGAGTATCATAAGAATTGGTCTTACACCAATTTTAGCTTTTCTACTTACTCTTTCATTTTGGGACGATCGAACATGTTGTTCTTCGCGAGCGCGAGTTACGTACTCTCAAGTCAACAATGGACAGGAAGCTCTCCACGTGATCCTACATCATAATACATACATATTCCTTTTATCAGCATAATACGTAACTTATAAAATAAAATACCTTTCACCATACTATGTAATTTTTCTTATCTTTTTACATTTCCTATTTTACCAAGTTTGCACAATTTTTGCTTTTCAGCAGTTTTTCCAGACACTAATACGATAATTAAAAGCTTCAAGACGCTAGCGTTGAGTAAAAACAGAATAAGCTAGGCAGTTAATTTTTAATCGTTAATCAAATAAGTAGTAACTCAAATTTGTGAAATAAAGGTAAATAATCTTGTTTTTTTCCTGATTGACTGTATAATTTAACTCTCGGGCACCTATATTTACATTTTAGTCTTCAAGTGGTACACTACGGGGTAGCCCTTGCAATGTAAAAAACTAGGACAATTCCCTAAATTTAAGACACTTTTTTTCTAAAAAAAATGTAATTTTCTCTGACACAAAAGGGAAATAAGTTTAATTTCCCCAAATCAATGGAACATTCAATGAATTTAAGTATTTGGCACCAGAAAAGCTATATAGTCCGTAAAATTCGCGAAATGTTAAGCTTTCTCAGATATAAGGAAGAGAACATTTAATAAATTAGCTATTATTCCACATTTTTATGGAACATTTGAAAACAAGTCATATATTGTTATTCACTATTTTTTTGAGCGTGCCCAACGGCAACGTCCCAGCTCACTTTAAAATTGCAGGACTTTTCGTTTGGTTAATTTTTTAAAATCTCTTGCATGTGAATTAATTCTGTTTTCACTGAGAGGTAAAGGGAAGAACTATTCCTCGTTTCTTAGGAAGGTATGGAAAATAAACACGCCTTCAATTATTCTTATCTCATATTTAAATGATAATTATCCACTTCTCCTTTAAAAATAATGCAAAAATCAATAATCAATATCTCTGCCTATTTTAAGTAATCCCTGAAAGGTGCATAGCACGCTCACAAATACAACTCATCAATATATGATGCCTACCGTTCTAAAGGAGTTCAACGTAAGCCATATTCATGTACTTATTACTAATAAATAACAGGTAGTGCTTACAGTAAACCTTATCTAAGTCATGCATGCCCATTTTTCCCACTTGGGACACGGTCCCTGTCACTGACTGGAATTGCTTAATGCATCATACTACAACAAATTTAAACAAGTTTACGTTACATCTGCCAATACTAAAGCTGAAATGTAACAATGGCTAAGGAAAAATAACATACAATTTAAAAAAAATATGTATTTTGATTAAAATACTCCGTACTCCAAGAAAGCATATAGTGGAGATCTGATTCGGAGTTATGGCAATAAGTGTTACGTCTACACCGTACCGCCCCGGTTTTAAATTCAATTGAAACAAGTAAAAAAGCTAGAATTTCTCTAAGACTAATTCTTATGATACCCTAGAATCTAGATGAATGCCCGTATAAAATTTTATATGGTCACCGATCTATACAAGTTTGATTTTTGAAGTGGTTTTTCGCATATATTTTTAGAACGGTTCAGCGGACAGAAAAAAATGATTATAACTAATTTTATAGGATTTCGTATTCGAAGAAGTTTGTAGTACAATAAAAATGTCTTGGACTGATCGTTTTCGCAGTATATGTAAAACACCTAGATTTTTATATGGCAACACAAAGAAGGGGTTGCCTGATTTATTCCATTTTTTAAATTTTATTTGGTATTACTATAAAAACATCGTGTACCAAATTTTAGCTCTCTATATCGACGCGTTCTCAAGTAGTGTACAAATATATAGCGGAAACCGAAATTTTTATTTGGAAACCCCACGAAGGAGTTGCCCGATTTGCCTAATTTTCGAACTTAATATTACTTTTTTTTTAAAGTCCGTACACAAATTTTCAGCTTTCTAAGTGAACGCGGACAGATGAACATGCAAAAATCAAAATAACTTTTAATATTCCCTTTACAAGTTTAAGTGATGTCAATTTGCAAATCACAAATTTTTCTCTTTATCAAAACAAATATAAATCTACCACTCTTGAATGTTAAACATGCAAATACAATTTACTTACCCCAATTCTTACTAACTTCACGTTACCTCTGAATTTTTGTTTAACATCATTGATGAGCTCGTTGGCGCCAAAACTCAGCAACCAGCTTCACATCTTGAGGAAAATTTCACATCACTATGTTATGACAATGATTTTTCGCTTTTCATGTACATATTTTCTTTGAAAATTACGGCTCGATGTTTTTAGGATGGTAATTTTAGTTAATCGAAGGTGAAGATATTTTATGGTGCATATACTTTTTACTATTCTCAATACAAGATACAATAAAACATTGACGTCTAATAGTACTAATTCTGCTAACCAGTGGCGGTTCGTGCGATTCAGGATAGGAGAAGCAATACATATTGTGTAAATTATAGCTCCACTTTTCAGACTATTATGTTGCTACTACAAGCAATTATACAAGCATCAAAGTCAATGATGTTAATAATACCCAAAATAAATATTCATCATTTTCTCCCTGTTGAAATAAATAGAATGAAGCCATTGTCATGTTTAAGTAAGTTAGTTTCCGAGGCAGCTTTCCGAATCGAGCAGTATGATTTTTTATGGTAGAAGGTCTCTAGCTCTCAGCGCAACTCCTTCACCAAAAACCCAGGTCTACGACATTTAGTCCAACTATAGAAGTTGGTTACTAGGGGCCAACATGTGGAGGAATGTCGGGTACCTGATGAAGTCAACAACGCAGTTACAGCACTGGGACACATCAGTGTAAAAACGTATCCCATCAATGCTTTCCCTGTTGCTCCTCATCTTGAATCCTATCATGCAATAAATAACATAAAATTAATAAACAAGAAAAGGCATGCAAATAATAAACCGCGGGCACAAAATACAAAACAAAGCGCTCATTTAATCAAAACCACAGAAATTAGTACATACTTGTAATTTAACTCAATTCTTCTTTTTGCAATGCAAAATGACTTATTATTTAATTATAATATCCTTCATTACTAAGGAGATTTCTCAATATCTTTTTTAATAGATAAAAATGCTAAGCTACTTAAGCGATCATCCCCAGTGGAATTTCTTAAATAAGTTTTAACTCTCTTAAGAGTTGAAAAACTGCACTCCGCAGATGTACTTGTGACAGAAATTGTCAAAACTAATTGAATTAATTTAAAATACTCTGGGAAGCATCTTTGTAATCTATTGTTTAACCCTGCATTACTAACCTTATACTATCAGTACGTTTACATGAATTTTTGAGTACTTGACTTGAAAACAACTTGAAACTCAAGTAGGGTTTTTGGTTGAATTATTTCCAATTACTTGACTTGAAATTTTGTTGAAATTTACTTGAAGTGATATTTTACCTTTGACAACTCTGCATTAGGTTCAATACATAGGTACGGATTTTTAGATAAATATCTTGAGAAAAGTGCTAAAAATCACAATCTGAATCATCAACAATGATCTTCTTCTTGTTCCTCTTTGCCGTTTTCATACTAGCAGAAATGAAAAATGTTCAAATAGGTACCTACTGGATTTACATGAATTTTTTCAAGTAAATCGAACAAAATTTTGTGATTTACTTCACTCAAGTATACTTGAATTCAATGCGCGTGTACATGATATTTTGATTACTTGATCTCTACTTGAAGTATACTTCAAGTATTCATGTAAACGTGCTGTATGTTGTGTTCTTACTAACCTTGGGTGTAATGCACCCACGACCTTATATTCACGAAAACTAGGAACAATAACACTAAGATTTCAGAATAAAGTAATTTTAAGTAAATATAAAAAAATTGCTATAATATAAAAAAAAGAGAGAAATAAACCTACTATGATTACATATCCATATGAAGTCTGTTGAATTTGTTTGACAGTTTGATTTTAGAATATTATTTCAAATTGGATGGATTACACCCATAGGTTAGTAATGCAGGGTTAATAAATAATATTAAATAAATAAGTAAACATAAGAATTTCTTCTTCCACAACGTAAGAAACGTACGTAAAAATCTATACATCTAATTCATTCTTTCTAAGGCCTAACCACAATGTGCATAAGCTTGCATATGTAATACCCTAGACACACAGCACGAACTAATGATTCATTTGTACTAACTATTCATTAAAATGCCGTGTGTCAAATAGTATATGTCATTATAGCTCGAAAATCAGATGATAATGAAGTACACTAATGAAGTGTTTTCCTCCTTCATTATAGCTATAATGAGGAAAAATGTACTAGATTTGGCATATAATGTAAATCTAGAGCTCCGCTGTGCATCTGTCGATTTGAAAAATAAGAAGAAGAAATGCAAAGAAATGCAAATCACAAATTATATTATTTAATATTTTTTTAAATAAAATGTGTTTCTCATTTGGAAATTGTTAAATTAAAAATAAAATAAATGAAAACAAAGTTTATCGCGTTAATTCGATCCATATTGCTTCTTTAAGGTGATAAGTTCATCAAAACCAGTTTGACAGCACAACTTAATTAAAGAAATGGCTGTGTGTCCGCAGTTTATAATGAATCATTATAGACTAATGAGTCGTTAGTTATTTCTTCATTAAGAGTGCTGTGTGTCTAAGACATAAGCCTTGAAAATATCATGAATGCTTCCTTATGCATCACTAACATTTGTATAGTATTTACACAAACTGTCAAGTACGATCATGAGCGTACAGACAGAAGTTGACGAAAGGAATTAAAACTTGACGAACGGCTTCTTATTCCTATTGTGGGTTGTTATTATGAAAAGCAATTGCTCGTGTCTTTGCATATGCTAGCATATGCATATTGTGGTTAGGCCTTAAATTCCGTGCATATTCAATACATATTACATAGGTATACCCAACTCATCCGCGAGAATCCCAAAAATAAAAACAAGAATTCTACATTCTCTCGTATATGAGACAGTCTTATCTATTCCTTGCACAATAGGAAAAACGCTACGAAATTACTAGCTTCTGGCAACATTAAAATAAATCGAGATCAAGCCCGACTACCGCACCTGCATGGCTGCATATACATACTTCAGAATATATCAATGAACGGCGTAAATCAGTTGCGAAACGCTACCAAACCTCGTAAGGAGAAGGGAAGCAGTCGAACAAAAGTGGAAATTTTTCATGTTTTTTAGAATTAAACAAATAATATCATATACTTTCGTCTTTTACACGAATGCTGAAAAAGAACTCGACTATGCACAATGACAAAAATCGAGGGAACGTAGGATTACCCGAACGACAAAATCTTATTGAATCCCTCAAAATCCTATCAAACTATTCATAATAAAGTACTTCGGGTCACACTTCCTAATTTTGTTAAGAAAAAGATAAATTTCGATTTGGCTAGGTGTCCAAATAATATTTTTCCCGAAAATATCAGAGAATCCAGCATGAGTTTCTCCCACTTAATCTCCTCAGCGCAAAACGAATGTAAACAGAAACACGTGCTGTTCAAAATTACAGCAAAACATGCGACCAAACTCATTAAATATTTCAGAAATACCTGTTTTCACGGGAACATTTTATAAGAGTAATATCTGAAAACTCCGCCCCTTCTCATTTATTTACGAAAATGAATCATTTGCCATTCTGTTTCGTTCCATGCAAACTGCGCTTTCACATATTTTATATTTATTCATAAAAGTTTTGAAAGTCAACGTTTTTTTTTTTTCTTTCTTCCTTTTCTTGCCGTGTACATTTTAAAAAACATTCGGATACTCGCCTGCTTCTTAACTTATTATTAAGAACTTTGACGCTGGGTTGAACGTACTATAGTGTTACGTGCAACAGAAACAGACAACTGGTGACATCTACTGGCAATGGAGAGTAAATAACTTCAGGGTCGATGATGGAATCTTTGGGAAGGTTCAGGAATAGAATGAATATAATAGTCAAGAAGCTTCTGGAATAGAACACTCCAGAATAATCTGGAGAGTTTCTAGGGTATAAATATAACAGTTGTCACCGCCAGAGAAAGAGTCTTGTCTTAGACGTTGCAGTGTTAACGAGCGAAAGTAATAAAGAAGCGAAAGTATTGTAATTGGATTGCGATAATTGAAAGTACAGTATTAGTGATAACTAAAGTTGAGTTGATTAAATGAATGTTTGTGAATTTTATATGATTAGAGTGAAATAAAGAACTTGTATATTAAATATTTAATATTGTGTTTTAAATAACAACCACAGGCCACGTTCGCAACAATAGCAACATACGTATGTATCCCCTCGTGAAATACTTCCCAAGCCATGAACATGTGTGCGTTGGGAATCCGTTCTCTAAAATGTTCTATAATGATACTTATCGAAAAGTGCCAAACATTGACTTTACATATGCTATAGAGCCTAAACTACAATCCATACAGGAATATAATCTTCTAGTAATTTACAGCTTGACTCCTTACCTTCCCAAAGGCTGCCCTACTATATATCGTAACCTTACCATTTTACGTTCGCTGACTCCTGTTTCACAGTCAAGGCTTAAGCCACAGCCATGGCTTAATAAATATTTCGATTTCACAGTCAAGGCTTAAGTGATATCACTGGCTTAAGCCAAGCTTAACTTAAGCCCGCCATCTCGAAGGCTTAAGCCTCAGATGTTGCTGTGAAAAACATAGAAAATTATTACTAAATATATATTTTGCCTAAATATTATAATTTTTGTTATTAAACGAACGTACATATTTCAAAAGTTACACTTTAAAACTAAATTGAAATTTCCAAGCTAAAAATAGTTATCTAGTTAGCATATTTGAGTACTGTCTGGCAGCTAGTGTCAGCATTCCATCTGAAGTTTTAGGAAGAAACCAAATAGTTTAAGACAAAAATGAGCTATTTATCTGATGCAGAGTATATAAGTGATGAAGAAATGTATAATATAATATCGCAAGGTGTGAACTGTTAAAAAAATTATAAGAAGGCGCCCGCAACAATTCGAGAAATGGGATGACGTTGATTTTTATTCTCGATTCCGACTGTAGAAACATTTGGCTATGATGGTTTACGTTGTCGAAACATTCTGCAACAATCAGTACGTTTACATGAATACTTGAAGCATACTTCAAGTAGAGATCAAGTAATCAAAATATCATATGTAAACGCGCATTGACTTCAAGTATACTTGAGTCAAGGAAAACACATAGTTTTTCGATTTACTTCAAAAAATTCATGTAAACGTAACTTCAGTACTTGAAAATTTTTCATTTGTGCGAGATATGAAATTGGCAAAGAGGAACAAGAAGAAGATTATTGTTGATAATTCAGGCTGTGCACTTTTCTCAAGATATTTATCTAAAAATCAGCAATTATATATTGAACTTAATGCAAAGTTGTCAAAGGTAAATTGTCACTTCAAGCAAATTTTAAGGATATTTCATGTCAAGTAATTGGAATTAATTCAACCAAAAACCCTACTTGAGTTTCAAGTGGATTTCAAGTACTGAAGTATTCATGTAAACGTTCTGAATGATTTGGGATTTGATATCCTTCCCGATAAAAACCATAACAAACTGGTAAATAAAAAGTTCTTCTTTTCGCTTGGTTTTAAATACACAATGGCAATTTTCCTTATAAAAAATTCACAATTACAGCAGTGCTGACAACTTAAAAATTTTCATCTGCGGCTTAGGTAACCCGGGGGTTACACCTGCAAGTACAGCTTGCATGCAAGCCTCCCTTCCAACGCGATTTTAAGCTTGACAGCAGAAGGCAGCCCGGTTGATGTCTTATCAGCTTGCATGCAAGTTCATTTAAAAAATGGCATCGAGACGTAAAGTCTTGCGTATATTGGGAAATTATAGCAATAAAGGAAGTAGCAGAATGATAAAAACCCAATAAAAAATTAAGAGAAAGGTGTTGGTAAATGATGTAATGCAAATGATCCCAGAATAAATTTCTCAAATTCTCTCAAGCATTTCTTTTCCGTCATTTTGAAAACTGTATAAATGTCAAATTACTATCTCCCAGCTGCCATGGTTTTTCATCATGCAAGTTCGCTGAAAACTGAGCTGCCAGCATGGCAGTATAGGTTACACGTGCAAGAAGTATGGCAGTGCAGCTTGCATACAAGCTGTACTTGCAGGTGTAACCACCCGGGTAAGCCTTTGAGGAGAGAGCTAAAGGAGGCGACATCTTGATTTTGGCGGGGTGTTTGACTGTCACTTTTATGTAAACAAAGAGCCGCGAAGTGTGTTTGGCGCAGAGACGTAGTTACAAATGGATAATTTACTTTTTATAGGAAATGGTTAATGACTATTGGACTAAGTGTTAGTAATATAAAAAAAGAGTTATATGTGCTCGCAGATTTAGATACAACAAGCCGTGCTGAGGAAAATGCTTTAAAAATACTTTTGTGGTAAATTCAGTAAATTCCACTGACATGCATATGTAAGTAAATTCGCAAATAATTTAAATATATCGTCAGTGAGAGCATACTTTCTGAAATCAAAACTGGTGCCACATAAAATAGGAGATCAGTCAGTCCATTTATATACTTGTCAGTGGGTGGTGCGAAAGATTGTGCGGAGTTTCTAAGAAATGTGTTTGAATTTTCGCGCCATTAATTTGTTGTGATATTTAAGGCATCAACAATTTTTAACGCCGCCTCTGACACTTCACAAAACAAGAAGAAGAACGTAAGTTGCTACGCTTTTTTCATCCCATGTCGCCTCCCTTAGTTCTCTCCTTGAAGGCCTTAGCTTACTGAGTACTGTGAAACCGAGTACGCTTAAGTTCTGGGCTTAAGCCGCACCTGTGGCTTAAGCCTGGACTGTGGAACCAGCTGAATAATGATTTAATGTGGGTATGTGCAGCCGGTGTTCGAATCTGTAGGCATATTCGATATCATCAGCCCAAGGTATATAGAGTACCAGTTATTCCCATTACGAACCATGTTCTACCATTAGGTGACGTAATATCGTGAAATGTATAGGAAAGTACGGTACAGAGAGCACAATACTCTCTCTCCTCTCTCTCTGTCTTTCCTATAAAAATGTATATACATTTTTCACAGAATTACGTCACAGGCTATCAGCTAGAATGTATCAAAATTCTAGATACCTTGTCATCAGCCCACGGCATGCTATGACGGCAGAGCGCCATATACTATGATTACTCAGCTAAGAGTTTCTGTTTGAGGAATCGCAGTCATTTAGTTCAAATAAATTTTTTTAAATAATTTTGTTATGAAAGGTATAACAATTATTTCGGTTCGGAAGATAAGACAGCAAGCTTCAGATGATCAGTACACAATTTTTTTGTATGAATAGTAGATTAGGGCGGAGGAGCTATACAAATCAAAATTTTGTCAGTTTTTCATAAGAACACTGCAAATATTTTTAGAATGCTCGGACTCAGTTGTGGTTGAGCCTCTCATGCTTGGGTGGTATATTCTTTGTTTGTAGGAGAAAATTGGGCGTTACCTATAAAATGTTTCAGGTTGTATCTATTGATGCCAGAGGAGTAAGCTTGTTTGAATTTAATATATATATATTTTTTAAATATTCTGAGAATATTTTAATGCAAAATGATTTGTCTTTAATATTTGGATTTTTCCATTTTGTCAAGGGAAGAGTGCTTCCAATGAAGAGCCGCCCTTACTACCAACATACTGGAGTAAAAAATAATTTTATGCACAACATAGCAAAAAAAAAAATAGGTTGAATATTTCCTCCGGATGCATTTTTATACCCTAGATGAAATCTAAGGGGTATACTAAGTTTGTCATTCCGTTTGTAACACCTCGAAATAATGATGGTAGAGCAAAATGGATTAGACACCCATTCATAATATTAAAAGTTATTTTGATTTTTGCATGTCCGTCTGTCCGTCCGTCCGTCCGTCCGTGCGCACGATAACTCGAGAACGCGTATACTTAGAGAGCTGAAGTTTTGTACATGGACTTTAAAAAAAAAAAGTAAAATTAAGTTCGAAAATGAGACAAATCGGGCAACTCCCTCGTAGGGTTGCCATATAAAAATTTCGTTTTCCGCTATATATTTGGACACTGCCTGAGAACACGTCGACGTAGAGAGCTGAAATTTCGTACATGATGTTTTTACTACATTAGCAATTAAAATGTCTGAAATGGACTAAATCGGGCAACTCCTACTTGGTGTTGCCATATAAGAATTTAGGTTTTTTACGTATACTTTGAAAACGATAAGTCCAAGACATTTTTATTGTACTAAAAACCTCTGGAGAATACGAAATCCTATAAAATTGATTATAATCATTTTTTCTGTGCGACAAACCGTTCTAGAAATATATGCGAAAAACAACTTCAAAATCAAACTTGAATAGATGGATGACCATACGAAATTTAATACGGGCATTCATCTAGGGTATCATAAAAATTGGTCTTAGACCAATTCTAGCTTTTTTACTTGTTTTTAAAGAAAATCCAGTAAATTAAAATTATAGAAAAAACAGAACTCTTTATTAGGGTGTTATGTTTACATAAACAAATTTCAACTATGTATAAAAGAAGTTAACATTACAAACTGCTTGCTGCACCGATTTGTCCTTTAGTTTGTCTATACAAATCAAATCATGTGTCATTGGAATTTGAAGTATTTCATTCATATTATTTGTCTTTCAGTGATGTTTCGATGATGGGCTAAATCATGTAACTCCTTCTTGGTGTTGCCATATAAACATTTTAGGATTTTAACGTATACTGTGAAATCGAATAGTCGCAGTCGTTTGTATTGTACGGGAAATTTCTTCAGAAAATGAAATCCTATGAAATTTGTTATAATCATTTGCGAAAAACCATTTTAAAAATCAAACTTGCAAAATGGGTGACCATACGAAATTACATACGGGCAGTCATCTGGGATATCATAAGAATTGTTTTTAGACCAATTCTAGCATTTTAGCTTTTTTCTTCAAAATTCTTACGCAAATGTCAACTAACCGTGCGAATAATTCCAATAGTTTTTACTTAAATCGCAGACTTTGTTTACATAATAAATGCAAAGCTCAATTGAATATTTCTTCGCGTGGAAACGCTTTTGTCTGTCAACTGTGAGAAATAAGAGTATATTTAGCAGGCAACAAGATTTTCACATAAAACACAATTGAGGCTGCCGACATTTGCGGCACTTGGAATGTTATCTGTCATGAAATTATGTATGTAATCGCTTGCGTATTTATGCAACTTGAAGTATAATGTACTCAGCGACGAGCACTTCTCAAATTAATTTGTAATTGATCACTCAGATTAAGTTAGCTAATGAAAATATATGGTTATTAGGTAATCGATATTCAACTCACGTGTATAGACGGAAGTAATAATAGCTTTTCAGATAACGGTAAATAATTAGTTGACATAGGTAATAGATTTATTTTAAAATTACTACCTATCAATGAACATACAGTAAATTTCTGATTGTGGAATTTTTAAGAGGCTAAGAAATTAGTTTTAAAAACTTTAGGAGGTTTTTTTATCTAGAAGTATGAAAGCTCCCTAGCACGGAGGCCAAGACGGTCCATTGTGCCCCTTGCGCTAACCTTTCTGCTAAAACAAATCGGTCGCTGAAACTTAATGAAAAGAATAAGGTCCAGGTGAATTGAGTTTTTCAGGAGGGCAGATCCAAAAGAATCCAGTATCCGATCATTACGGTGACAACGCCAACTGCAATTTCTGGTCCAAGAAAAGAAAAATTAAAGCCGGACCTGGCTAGCGAGTATGGCCTCTCATTCTCCATGACTATCGTGTGTCCACGGTAAAGACTCCGTGTTATCGATACACAGCTTATCCAAACACGTACTGTAGTTTCAAAACAACTTAGATTAAAGATCTTGATGTTACTCATAACACAAGTTTTTATAAACAAGAATTAATTCTACAAATTTCTCAAGAGTTATGGTTGTCTAAACTAAAAATTTCGGATTTTGTTCCCTTTTTTTTTACTTTGACCTCTATTATTTTTGCAAAAAGGTCATTAACATAACCTTTTTTATAAACACTGTAAACTGTAGACTCTCCTCTTTAATTTTACCTATTACACCCTATGTGTTATCTGTAGCCCTTTAAGAGTTATTAGCTCTAAACCTATTTTCAAACCTATTCTCAACGATAATTTGTTCCCTTAGTGACTGAAAGCACGTGATTTAAAAAAAATATCGTCTAATTTCGGTGTAACCTGAATGAGTTATGAGCTAATAACTGTTTAACGGCTACATTTAGCCCACAGGGTGTAATTACGAAAATTTTAGTTTAGATAACCGTAAATCTTGAGTGGTAAGGGGTACGAGGCTGGTTGAATAGACGCTGGAAAGGCCATAAAGTTCTGAGCTCTTAACTGCTAATGTACGCCGTGTACTTTTTAAGATACAGGACGTTTTTTGAAAAACTAACTTTTTTTCTTAATCACACTGTAACTCCTAAACAGTTGATATGCCCCCCCCCCCCCTGCCATACAATTTCTGTTTGGCTAGGTGAGTACTATCAACTTTTGCTCTATTGACCTCCTAGAAGGAAACCCTGTATCGTGTGAAACCAAAATGTTGTGTGGCAATTACTAAGAAAAAGTTGCCCAATTTAGTTCATTTTTGAAGTTATATTTAAATTTTACTAAAAGTAATTGATATTCTTATGTTACCAGTTATAACTCATTTTGATATAAAAAAAATCTTAATTATCTGATATATGAGCATAACGTTCTTTACATTAAGCTTTTTAATGTACAACTATCAGCAATTTCGGTCCCCTTAGGAACTTATGGTGTTTGCGTTTTGAAGCCGTTCACAAGGCATATAAATATACTTATATGTATAGTTTCAGTATTAAAGTAAGTCTGAAATTTGCTGCATTATTATCTTCAGACTCATTTTTTGCAAATGATTTGTTCTTTGAAAAAATAAATACATTTTCCTCCAATCATAGTATTAAATACGACTTAAGCCAATGTAAAATTAACTTATCCGAAGCTTTATGCACCAGTAAGGCTATATTTAGGGTATTAGTGTACAAAACAAAATTTTTCTTTACCATACCTTTCAATGATCATTTGAAGCTTTCTGAAATTGAAGATCTAGTTATAAGTGAATCAAATTTGTATGTTGTTTGCTGCGAATGGAATATTCTATATTTTTATGAACAATTGCAATCTTATGTTGTAGGAAGGCAGCCAACTAATTACTTTTTAAAGAATGTTTAATGTTTTGATGGTCCCCCAATCTACATATATTGTACGAATAGGGATAAGAAATGTATTAAAGTTAAGAAATTCTGAGGAATATTTATACATTAATCTTTAATATTCATATTGCCAGTGCATTTTATTTCCACTTCTAGCCCTGAAATAATGAAAATGCTTGCTTTTATATATATACTATATCTATATATATATTCAGTTCAGTTAATCCCAATTTGAGAATTGATTGACATAATTTGTAAAATACCTGAGTTGCTGAAAAATCTAAATAGAGTTCACTCCTCGTCCTTTAATAAGAATCTACATATTTTGATCTACCATTAAAATATCCATTCCGATGAATCAGTGAATCGGATGAACTACGAGCCAAAATCGAAAATTCCGTGCAACGAGTTCTAGTAAATCGCAATAAATCTTTTCAATCTGACCGAATTCACTTGTTCGGAACTTTTAAGTTTGATTCGAAGTTCATCGAATTCACCGGTTCAACGGAATTAATAATTTAATGGTTTTCTCCCATAAATTTAAAATGATAACCACATAGATTTAATATGGAACACCACATTGATTTAATAAGATATTATTTGGTTATGGTCGTAGCGTACTGCATATATGTAGCAATATTCTACACTGAGAATTACTGCAGCAAGTATGCCGGCCGGGGCTGCCATACCGACAGTCCGCACGCACCCTAGCTCAGAGAATTCTTGCTTGTCGTTGATGGAGAAGAAGAAGACAATCTTCTCTTCTTGTCAAATCGTCCAGTCAGCAACAGAGCAGAGTGAATAAAACAAAATATTTCGTAGACATCGGCGAGGAAATAAATCCTGTAAGTAGATTTAGAATATTTTTCAGTTCTCATACTGATCTATTTTCAATTAATAGAATTATTTTCATCTACCCCGCACAAAATCCGCCACCTTTTCGGGCAGGAAGAAATGCTTGGCTGGAAGAACTGTCAACTTTTCTTTCTTCAAAAAAGTGCCGTACGATATTCTAATTTACCAGTTACACCAACGCTATACTAATTAGTGGCAGCCGCTGTACCTTATTGCAGAAAGTGAGTGATTTTTCAAGTAATAAAAAAAATAATAATCGAAATCTTCAATTGACGAAACAAACGAGCTGTAAACTATCTAACATATCCCAAAATAACTATAGTTAGAACAATGTTAACTGGATAGTTATTTATAATGAGAAAACTTGTTAAAGTCTCGCCTGATTATATCCGTATTGCTAGCCTTATACAGAAAAACATACATATTCTGCTCACGCCTGTCTCAAAGGTTAAAACGGATATTCGTCATTTCACGCAGGCACATTTTACCCATTTTTCGGTGCGTGTTGCAAATTACAGGCAATAGCTAGTAATTCCGAAATCGATTCAAGCAGTTTACTTTCCGGTATGATCGCCATGGATCTGACGACGAGGTGAATTCCGAAATGCGAGCATTTGCAATAAGTGATTCGGAACAAATTTGTATGTATTTGAATGATATTCAAACAAAAAATATTCACATTTACATGAGATTTTAAATTTGGATTATTAAATCAGAACTAGCGGGAGAACTTAAAGTTTCAAATCAAACAAGAATTTTGTTATCTACGTTCCATTAAAATAATAGATAAAAACAAATTACTTATCGGGTGTTTTCCGAAATGTTCCGAAAAGTTCTCCAAATTCTAATGGAGAAAAACAGATGAATGAAAACAACAAAAAAAGTTGAGAATTGTAATAGAATAGAGAAAGAAAAACAAATATGTGAAAGAAATCACTTTATCGACAGAAACTGGAATTCTAGCAAAAGTTATTGGAAAAAAACATAGCATGAATTTATATAAAAAAATATATTACTACAGGGTAGCTAACAATAAAATAATAAAAATACAATTGGATAAATAATTGGCATATTTCACGCAATAGTAGATCTGAACTCATAGAGATCTGATTTAAACTGTTCCCATTATCTGTATAAGGGAAGCTATTTGTGTTTTTTTTTCATTTGCTCTTATTTGGTTTCCAATGTTTTTCACTTAATTCTTAGAATTTTCTTATTAATTAAATCATAATCACAGGTCTATAAGGGACTCTGAAAATAACTGCGTTCAGAGTCAGATGGGTGGTTGGGGCATGCAGTGAAGGCATACCATCTGCGCCTTCAATGTGGATGTAGGTAAGTGACGTAAAGGTCCCTTCAGGACTGAATGTGTGCCGGCGTTTTGGTTAAAGGCACGAGATTTCTTTTGATTATGACAGGCGGCAGTGGCAGGTTTTTCGTGGAACCTCCCTACACTCTCCGCCAATAGCCGAGGCGAGCTAGCGTGCGCCCTGCAGTCAACGCTGTGTGCCGAGTGATCTGTCAGCTCATGCTGGCAGTCGGGACTTTACGTCCCATGTCAAGTCACTCCAACATACTACCATAACAAAAGTGGCGCCCAACGTGGGGCCACCTCCGTTAGACTTCGGTGGTCTAAGTATGACTTTTACTGGAGACTGGGACTTAGAGCGAGATGGTCATTTGGCACTTTGCTAATTGACTGACCTCAAGTCTCATATCCAGTGGAAGTTATATGCAGACCTGGGTCTAACTGGTTTGTTATTAGTAAATTTTACTGTAGAGTAACGTTAAAGTTTTAAAGTATATAAAAGTTTTTGCGATTTTGATTTTTGAATTTTTGTAAAGTAAAGTAAAGTTTTTGAAAGTTTTGATATTTTGATTTTTTAAAGTTGATTGAGTAAAGTAAAGTAACGTAACGTTTAAAGTTTTTGAAAGTTTTTGAATTGAAGTTCGACTCTAGGTTTGACTTTGGTCAAGCCTCGAGTCTGAACAGGGGTCTAGTTTTTGAATTTTTGAAATTTGTTTGAATGATCTTTCCCGCTGGCCTTCTGCCATGCAAATGGTAGGTGGCCTCACCACAATTTTTTTTTACTGTTCTCGCGGAGACATGTATCTGTTGGCCAACTGGCTGGACAGAGTCGTGAATCTGTGAGACGGCTTTTTGGCTTTCAGATAACTAGTTGACCGGATTTATGACTCTGCCCAGTTGGAAGGTTAGCTGGATATGACTATCAGGTGAAGAGGGAGGAAAGACTTGTTGGAGGATGGAAGTGATGCTGGAGACCATCAGTAATCAGGAGTTGGCATACTGCTAACTGCCTGGCTGAAGAATCTGTAGTACCTATCATTTTCAGTCTATAGCTTTTCCAACCCGACTCTTCCCAGATTTCTGTGAGAACTCAAACATTTTTCATGCACACATTCACGTAGCTTGCTTACATCATTACTTCTGACCTGATTAGAGAGAGTGGCTTAGAGACTTTTATGTTTGGAGAGTTAACTCCTGGAGTGAGGGAGAAACTTTATGAATTTCTTTCTTGTGGATTTTTTTTTTGTTTTTGAACGTTTGAGCTAAAATTTTTGTAGTGTTTCAAATACAGTTAGCACTTATTTTTTTTTTTTGACTGCGCGACTGTGGTAGTACCCGTAGTGAATTCGGAGTTTAGAATACTCCCAAATTTTGAAATTTCGTTTTCTTTCTGAATATATTCGGAACTTTAGTAATTATGACCAGAATTTTTCTGAACTTTTGGTAAAAGACATTTTTTTTTGAAATTTTGTTATCCTTTTCGAACTCTTGGTGATTTTTTCCAAGTTGACATTTCGGTTATCTCGAGTGCAGCAACGACATCACCTGCCTTTCCTTGCCTGGACTGCGTAAACTTTTCACGAAGGTTAAGACTATCTAGCCTGCATTCTGGAGTTATATTGAAACATATTGGTTTTACTACTGAGCGGTTGAAGTTATACAATGGCTACAGTGCGAACACCACCGCCAGCAACTGATGTACCGATACAGGTGCCAGAACAGTGCTCTATCTGTCAAGATAGTGACTGGTCATTCGAACGAAAGCCTGTTAAGACTGTATGTGGACACGTGTTCCACAAAGCATGTTTGCGCACGTGGATAGGCGAACAGGCAAATTGTCCAAACTGTCGGCTTCACCTTACCCAACATGATTTTACCGAATATACGGGAGCCGTTTCAAAGAAACCAGATACGAAACCTGTCAATAACGAGCGTAATCAGCCCGCACCGACATTTGAGTTACCACCCCCATTGACTATGCCACCAGTTAGCCGAAGATCTCTATCACCTGTAATGTCAAATCCGCATTCCACGACCTTTTCCCATCCTAACTCGCGACGAAATAGCCCACTGCCTTCTGGCATTGGACAGAACTCAGCAGCGACTGAAGCCCTGCTGGCAGGTCTGCGCATACAGCTGCAGGACTTGGTTCGCGAAGGCCTTGAGCAGAGCTTAAATACCTTACGAGCTGAACTGAATTCGTGTTTAGAGTGGAAGCATTGACTTACTCGACCTTAGACGGAGATTTTGATCTCCTAGTACGGCACATGACAACCTTGCTTTCTGGTCCAGCGATGGACTGGTACTGGTGTCTTTTGAGGCAGAACTCCACGCCTTCGTGGGAGTATGTAAAGGCAGCTCTGTTAGCTGAATGGGGAGTACCGAAGGATGACCTCAAGGTCAAAGTACAACTGATGCTGAGGAAACAGAAAGCAGGGGAGTCATTTGCCACGTACCATCAACACCTGGTACATCTGCGCGATCAACTGCAAAGTCATCTGGCGGACGGAGAGTTTCTAGAGATCGTGAAGGCTAATCTGCTTCCAGACATTCAGCAAAAATTCTGTTTACATCCCACTAATACCATCCACCAACTACGGAGTCTCGTGACTCAAATACAGGCTACATAGCAGCGAATCGCGACAGCGTACAGCTGGAATGCCTATCGCAGCCCAAGAGTCAGCGAGGTGGATGATTGCCATCCAACAGATGCAGAACAGCACAGATCACCTGAACACAGTGAGGAAGCCGCCCTAACAACATCTCAGAACGTTAGCTGCTGGAATTGTGACCAGCCCGGTCACTTTTACCAAGACTGCCGGCAGGAAAGACAAGCCGTGTTCTGCTATGGATGCGGACGCAAAAATATCTTCAAGCCCGACTGCAGTCATTGTCGACAGAAAACCTGAGACGGGTCGGGAATACCACCACCTTTTCTCGACCAGTGTCAACGTCACGAACACCAACTGCAACGAATACTCCAGTTCAAGCCTTGAACAAGGAGGAAGGTCCGCTCCATTAGCAGACCTTAACGACGAATCCCTGAATTGTCCAATGATATCATTCAGTGACTCTGATGATATTAGTAAACCCCCTGACAGTACAAATATTACGCTGATAGAAACGGAGAACCTGACAGACTTCTCCGCCGATCTTCAAGCTTCCATTTCCACTTCTGGGGAGCCCATGACACTATTAGACATTTCTTTGGAAGAGTCTTTAATTTTCGATGTCCCGATAACACCGACAGCACCTTTAGCTGACAAGGTTACTGGGCAGGAGATTTGGCCTCATGGCATTTCTGTATTAAAACGGCCACCAAGCTCTGTTATGACGAGTGGGCGTGAGCCTGTTTTACATCCGCTGACACCGTATCACACGCGTCTGCAGAATTATAATGCAGTAAGAGACCGAATCTTCTCCTCAAAACTGGCACAGATTTCCGTGTCGATGCCGGACGACATTCGACCGTATGCCGAAGTAAAGCTGCTCGGGCGAACTGAGACTGGACTACTTTATAGTGATGCCACTGTCAGTATTCTAGGCCAGGGAGCTCTAGAGAAGCTTGCGGAAGCAGAGGTTGAATGGAAGAGGTATCGGACACAAGTAGCGAATGGTGCCATGACGACTGTGCGGGGTCATGTGAACTTGGACATCACTTTCCGTCATAAGACCCAAAACATGCGTTTTTACGTGGTTCCTGGGGTCACGCAGGCACTATATCTAGGAATAGACTTCTGGCGTCTATTTGGGTTGGCAAAAGATGTCCTCGGTATAGTTGCAGAAGTGACACCAAGTTTACTAGCTAGTCCTGACACCGACCGCCCTGTTCTTTCCAGACTAGTTCAACAGCGTCTAGAAGCTACTAAATAGCTTTTTCCTTCTTTCGCCTCTTTAGGCCTGGGAAAGACATCTTTGGTTACTCACAAGGTTAAGACGAATGACGCAGCTCCGATAAAACAACGCTTTTATCCGATTTCACCGGCAATACAGAGTTTGATGGATGCTGACTTAGAGCGAATGCTATCACTGGGTGTGATAGGGGAGAGCCAGAGTCCTTGGAGCTCTCCAGTTGTACTAGTGCGGAAGCCTGGGAAGGTTCGGCTTTGTTTTGACGCCAGGAAGGTCAACTCCGTTTCGAAGAAGGACGCCTATCCGCTACCGCAGATAGATTCGCTTCTGAGTCGACTTCCTCCGGCAAACTTCATTACAAGCCTGGACCTGAAAGACGTATTCTGGCAGATCCCACAAGACGCTGATTCCAGAGAGCAGACCGCTTAAACTGTACCAGGGCACCCTCTTTATCAGTACACAGTGATGCCATTCGGCCTATGCAACGCTCCACAAACGATGTGCCGCCTCATGGATAAATTCATTCGTTTCGATCTTCGCAAAAATGTTCTCGTCTACTTGGACGATTTACTGATTCTGTCATCAGACTTTGACTCTCATCTCACAATGCTATCCCGTGTGGCGGATTGTTTGAGGAAAGCTGGCCTCACTATCAACGTTGAGAAGAGTAAGTTTTCATTAAGGAGACTAAATACTTGGTTTTTATAGTCGGGAAAGGAGGAATCAGGACTGACCCAGATAAGATCTCAGCCATAGTTGACTATCGTCACCTAAAACTGTTCGGCAAGCCCGACGCCTACTAAGTATGGCGGGATGGTATAAACGGTTCATCCCGAACTATGCTGATTTAACTGCCTCCATAACTGACACCTTGAAGAACCCTAGTCAGTTCAAATGGACACCTGAAGCCCAGACGTCTCTGCTAAAACAAAAACTTACCTCTGCTCCGTTTTAGTGAGCCCAGATTTCACCAAGCCGTTCGTTATACAGTGCGATGCGAGCCAACAAGGTATTGGTGGGGTGCTGATTCAACTAGATGACGATGGCCACGAGAAGCCAATAGCCTACGTCTCGAAAAAGTTGAACTCAGCACAAAGAAATTATACCGTCACAGAGCAGGAATGCCTAGCTGCAATCTTAAGTGTACAGAATCTGCGGCCCTTCATAGAACTTATGCCGTTTAAGATAGTGACTGATCATGCGAGCTTGAAATGTCTGATGTCTCAAAAGGACCTCAGCGGTAGACTTGCTCAGTGGAGTTTGAAGCTTCAGGGTTTCGACTTCACTATTGAGCACCGAAAAGGAAGCCTGAATGTCGTCCCTGTTGCGCTGTCACGCATTCATTGCGATAGCCTGTCCACAAACGAAGATCCTGGCCAGGAAGTTGTCCTTAGTTTGCCATATTTCAACTCGTTGGAATATGAGGAACTGAGGCATAAAGTTAAAATGACTTCTGGTAAACTACCAGATCTTTGCGTCAGGGATGGCTTCGTTTACATTCGGATTGTTCCGAGAACAGGCGATCCGATTCAGGGCGAAGAAGCTTGGAAGCTTTTGATTCCACGTGGGCTTGTCTCCGACGTTATTTCAAGAGCTCAGGGTGGTATAGGGAAAACACTGGAACGTCTGAGAAGACACTTGTACTGGCCACGAATGACAGTTGATGTCAGAAACTAGGTAGGCGTCTGTGACGTGTGTAAAGAGACCAAGGCCCCAATACCATTCTGAGACCACCTATGGCAGTCCAGTCTGTGACAGAACGACCATGCAAAAGCTGTATATCGATTTTCCGGGTCCATATTCTCGGTCAGTGAAAGGAAATGTCTGCATCTTAATAGTTCTTGACCACTTTTCAAAGTTCCCGATTCTCAAACCTATGAGAAAAGCATCTACACTCAATGTGTGCCAATTCATCGAAACGGAAGTGTTCCATGTGTTCGGAGTCCCGGAAACGATCGTCTCTGACAATGGAGTCCAGTTTTGCTCGGCTCAGTTTACCAGATTACTGGAGAAGTCTGGGGTGAAGCACTTGCGAACGGCAGTTTACTCGCCGCAAGCAAACGCGTCAGAGCGAGCAAACAGGTCTCTATTGTCAGGGATTAGAGCATATATTCGGAAGGAACACACAAAATGGGATGAGAAGCTGAGCCAGATAGCTAGTTCCCTCAGGAGCTCTTTCCACCAAGCAACTGCTTTCTCTCCTTATCGAACACTTTTTGGTCAACAAATGATTGAACATGACAGCTCCTATTCCATCTTGAGGAGTCTTGGAACTCTGAATGAGCCTTTGAGAGTAGATGCTGAAGACAAAATGAGCCGTGCGAGAGTGCAGGAGAACTTACACCATGCGTTCGAACAGGGTTCAAGAGCCCATAATCTCAGGGCGAAGCCTGTTGAATTTTGCCCAAAGCAACTTCCAACAGCAGGCTAGTGCTAAACTGGGACGGAAATTTCTCAAGTGTCGGGTTAGAGCCAAGAAAGGAAACTCCTTATACGAGCTTGAAGATCTGCAGGGAAAACCGTTAGGACTCCATAGGATAGCCATCCTAGAATCGTCATCTATTTATTGTCTCTTTTATTCCAGATAGCCCTAATAAGGCATCAAGCCAGCTTCACTGACAAACTACAGGATTCCAATGTGCCGCCTAGGACATCCCCAGCCTAGCGCCCGGCATACCTTTTGGACAGTAGTAAATTCTTTTCTTTTCCCCATTCCCTAGCATAGTAATGCTTGTACTACTTTAATCCCCTCCTATATGGTGGCAGATAGCCTGTCGTAGGAATCCCATTTGCTAATATGTCTTCGGAAATTTTAGGAAGATTACCAGCATGTCACTACTTCGACGACGCCTTGGAGACACACACTTGAACAATCGCGGTCTGTGAACAGAGTGAGATACTGTGCCGGGAAAGTTTACCGATCAGTTGGTTAGGTTACTGGTCGCGAGGTTTTCTCAGCATCTCGGTGAAGGAAGGCAGAAAGACATCGATCGGCTGGATTTTTTAGGTTACCAGCGTGTCGATGTACTTTTGGTTTCCAACACGGAGAAGGGTGTCAAGGTCTGATCGAAGACTGACGGGACTTCAGGGATTTGTCCTCGATGCGTCATCGGTCAAGTAGAGCGACAGTCGACCATTTTTTAGCGTTGTCTGAACCACGGGTGGTCTAGACCACTCTGCCCTGTTATGGTCGTAGCGTACTGCATATAGCAATATGCCACACGGAGAATTACTGCAGCACGTATGTCGGCCGGCTGCCATACCGACAGTCCGACAGTCTCTGAACCACGGGTGGTCTAGACCACTCTGCCCTGTTATGGTCGTAGCGTACTGCATATAGCAATATGCTACACGGAGAGCTACTGCAGCACGTATGCCGGCCGGCTGCCATACCGACAGTCCGCACGCACCCTAGCTCGGAGAATTCTTGCTTCTCGTTGATAGAGAAGAAGAAGACAATCTTCTCTTCTTGTCAAATCGTCCAGTCAGCAACAGAGCAGAGTGAATAAAACAAAAAGATTTCGTAGACATCGGCGAGGAAATAAATCCTGTAAGTAGATTTAGAATATTTTTCAGTCCTCATACTGATCTATTTTCAATTAATAGAATTATTTTCATATACCCCGCACAAAATCCGCCACCTTTTCGGGCAGGAAGAAATGCTTGGCTGGAAGAACTGTCAACTTTTCTTTCTTCAAAAAGGTGCCGTACGATATTCTAATTTACCAGTTACACCAACGCTATACTAATTAGTGGCAGTCGCTGTACCTTATTGCAGAAAGTGAATGGATTTTCAAGTAATAAAAAAAATAATAATCGAAATCTTCAATTGACGAAACAAACGAGCTGTAAACTATCTAACATCTCCCAAAATAACTATAGTTGGAACAATGTTAACTGGATAGTTATTTATAATGAGAAAACTTGTTAAAGTCTCGCCTGATTATATCCGTATTGCTAGCCTTATACAGAAAACATACATATTCTGCTCACGCCTGTCCTCAAAGGTTAAAACGGATATTCGTCATTTCACGCAGGCACATCTTACCCACTTTTCTGTGCGTGTTGCAAATTACAGGCAATAGTTAGTAATTCCGAAATCGATTCAAGCAGTTTACTTTCCGGTATGATCGCTAAGGATCTGAGGACGAGGGAATTCTGAAATGCGAGCATTTGCAATAAGTGATTCCGAACAAATTTGTATGTATTTGAATAATATTCAAACAAAAAATATTCACATTTACATGAGATTTCAAATTTGGATTATTAAATCAGAACTATTAATAGCGGGAGAACTAAAGTTTCAAATCAAACAAGAATTTTGTTATCTTCATTCCATTAAAATAATAGATATAAACAAATTACGTATCGGGAGTTTTCCAATTGGATAAATAATTGGCATATTTCACGCAATAGTAGATCTGAACTCATAGAGATCTGATTTAAACTGTTCCCATTATCTGTATAAGGGAAGCTTTTTGTGATTTTTCATTTGCTCTTATTTTGTTTCCAATGTTTTTCACTTAATTCTTAGAATTTTCTTATTAATTAAATCGTAAGAAGAATTAATTACATATTCACTAGCTAAATTTGCCATATAAGGAAAAACTACGTATTTAATAAAATGCATTTTATTAATAAAAACTAGTAAAGGTTCCTCTCAGAATAATATAACAAAAATTTGAAAGTGTATAGATCAAAGACCATTATTTTTCTCAACTTTTAAACACGTACATATGTAACTCTTATTTGATAATTTCGTAAAACTCCTGCGTAGGCAACAAACTGAAAGAGAAGGATTATTGCAAAGTTAAGAAGAAATGAGAAAAAACTAAGATAACAATTTAGATATTATATAATATAGGTAGGTAGGTTCGTATATACTCGTATATGTTATACATAAAAATACTTAATAGAGTTTAACAGTAATATTTAAAATTAGAATTATGCTGTAAATACTTTTTATTCTCCTTTCACGTTCCCGGAAGGTCGTCTAGATCCGCTCGTTAGTCTCTCTTTACAGGTCCATAAGGGACTCTGAAAATAACTGCCCTCAGAGTCAGATGGGTGGTTGGGGCATGCAGTGAAGGCATACCATCTGCGCCTTCAATGTGGATGTAGGTAAGTGACGTAAAGGTCCCTTCAGGATTGAATGTGTGCCGGCGTTTTGGTTAAAGGCACGATATTTCTTTTGATTATGGCAGGCGGCAGCGGCAGGTTTTTCGTGGAACCTCCCCACACTCTCCGCCAATAGCCGAGCCAAGCTAGCGTGCCGCCCTGCAGTCAACGCTGTCCACCGAGTGATCTGTCAGTGCATGCTGGCAGTCGGGACTTTACGTACGATGTCAAGTCACTCCTACATACTACCATAACAATTTTAATTCAATGTGCTATTCCTTTGCTTTTAACAGGGAGAGATTGTAGAATAATAGGTTGAACTATGCATACTAATAAATTGATAATCGTATCACATTACTCTATTAGTGAAAATAATTAAAGTAATAGTTTAAACTTGATATTATGTCATTTAAGATTAAATGGAGGATAATAATTAACAATTAACTATATATTACATTGTTTTACAGACCTCATACTGTATCATTCTAATGTTACGACCGTCATATTATTCTAATTACACGGATTATTACTTATTAATGGTATAAGTCCTATTGACAAAAATTAATGGTAATAACTATTAAAAAACTATTGATTTTAAGTGATTTTTCTCTGAGTGCAGGAAAATAACATGTGCCAAATTTGATTGATTGATTGATTTATGAGGTTTGGGACCCCCTTTCATGTCCCCCGAACGAAGGCCAAGTCAACGCCCATTGTTCACCCTCCAGACCCATGAGCGATCGCTGATAGGTCCCAACCGGACGCTCTTATAAATTTCAGTATTGGCTCCCAGCCCTCCTTGCCGGCATCATGCAACTATTCCAGGGGGTGTGAACCAAGAATTCTGTAGCGTATTCCTGAGAGTGCCGGGCAGTGACATAGAAAATGGGTCACTGTTTCGGACTCCTTCCGCAACCCCTGCATATAGGATCGTCAACAAGTCTCATCCTGTGAAGGTGGCCCCTGAGAGAGGAATGCCCAGTGAGAATGGACACCAGAGTTTTCAGGGTTGGCTTATTGAGTTTTAGGAGCTTATTCGTATGATTTATGTTTGGTGTACCCCACAGTTCCTTTATTGTCCTGCCCGTGGGATCTTCTAACCAAAGGCGACTGTGTTGGCGGTCAGCCCAGCTTGAAATGATTGAGACAAGGTGCTTTGGTGCAATCCTGACTGTAGAGGCAGGTTCCTCTGAGGCTGCTCCAAGACGAGCAAATTCGTCTGCCCTTTCATTCCCGCTGATGTTGCTGTGCCCCGGCACCCACTGCACCATCACCCTGTTATTCCGAGAAAGGGAATTCAGGGTTATAAAGGGTTTGGGGGTTATAAAGGGTTTAGACAAAGCTTTGACAGCTGCTTGGCTGTCCGAGCAGATGGCTATCTCCTTATTCTCAGTGTCTGAGTTAAGGAGGTGTCTTCTCGCTTCAAGGATGGCCTTGACTTCTGCCTGGAAAACCGTGGAGTGGCTTTCAAGGTGAATGGAGAACACAATTTCAGGCTCTTCACAGAAAACTCCCGCCCGGTGCCTTCATCGGACTTAGAACCATCAGTATATATTATAATTCGGTTTGTCAATGGTTGAAACATGGAATGTGATTCCCATTCTGCCCTGGATGGAATTCTATGTTCAAAATTGCTTTCCAGCATGGTCTCGAGGAGGTAGTCGCTATCGCTGTCAGTGCCAGGTGCGATAGACTGCACGAACTCATAAATGGATTCATGTGGAACCCTTGTTCCCCCATGAAGCCAGCCGAGGTTAAGATGCAGCATTAGCGCTGTAGTCGACGCCCTCTGCTTGATATGTATTTGCCCCGGGTGTATATTGAGGATAACCTCCAGATCTCGGGTGGTAGTTGACTTAAAAGCGCCGCTTGCGCTGAGAAGGCACAGCCTTTGAATCTTCTCCAGCATCTTGCGATGGTTGGCGAAGTCCATTGCTTTCCACCATACCGCTGAATCGTAGGTTAACATGAGTCGAATGACACTAGTGTATAACCATAGAATCATCCGCGGTTTGAGTCCCCACTTCTTCCCTACTGCTCTACGGCACATTGCGAACACTCTAAGAGCTTTGTTCGCTCTGTCTTCGAGGTGTGGTTTCCAGTTTAACTTTTTGTCTAGAATAATACCTAGGTATTTCACCCTGTCCTTTAATTCCAAGCGTGTGGAGCCAATCAGGGGTAGGTTTAAACTGGGGACATTCCTTTTCATGGTGAATAGGCATAAGTCAGTTTTCAGTGGATTGATGCTCAGCCCGTAATCCATGGCCCAGCGTATGACTAGTCGGATCGCGTCTTGCACCAATCCACAGAGTACAGGTTCATAACTTCCTGTGACTAAAATTGTCAAGTCGTCCGCTTAACATACTGCTTTGTACCCCATCCGGTTGAGTGTTAGCAGGAGATCGTCCGCGCAAACGTGATAGAATACCGCCTTGAGGGGTACCCCTGTGAACTTTTTTAACTCTGTTAGCCCCGCCAAGATCAGCAAAGACTGTTCTATTATGCAGCATGTGTGTAATCCAATTTTTTAGAGATTGGTTCACTCCATGTTTTGTTAGTATTTCCGTGAACCTATGTAGAAGAACATTATTAAAGGCGCCTTCTACATCGATGAAAACAGGTAGCGTAGATTGTTTAAAGAGGAAGCCTTTTTCAATTGAGTGAAACACCTCATGGAGAGCCGTCTCGACGGACTTTCCCTTTAAGTACGCATGTTGTTGCTGTGATAGTCTGCTTCTGGGGATGGAGCGTCTCAGCTCCCACTCACAGATGCGTTCGAAGGTTTTAAGTAAGAAGGAAGTCAAGCTTATAGGCCTATACGCTTTTGCAGTTGAGTAGTCTGCCCGACCTGCCTTCGGTATAAACACAACGCGGACTTCTTGCCACAACTTCGGTGTATAGCCCATTTTGATGCATGCCCTAAAGAGAGTGGTTAGGTTGCTAATCAGAGGGTCACCTGACTGCTGAAGGAGGGCTGGGAAAATGCCGTCCTTGCCTGGGGATTTGAACGGTTTGAATGAGTCAACTGCCCATTTGACCGTTCGTCCGTGATGAAGGCAACTTCTCCGTCTCCGAAAGTGAGGGTTTCGGTACGCGGAGCTGAGAGGCTCTCGCTCGAACCATCGGGGAAGTGTTCGTCTAGCAAGATTTCCAACGATTCTCCAAAGGAGGAAGCCCGAGCTCCGTCGCTGTCCGTGAGCAGTTCGGGTTGAATTGGTATCTTGGTGGATAGGAATTTCTTAAGTCTTGATGTCTCATTTACCCCGTCTAGGTTTTCGCAGAAGAGTTGCCATGGCTTTCTTTTAGATTTTCGAATTTCATATTTATACTGGCGCAAGGTGTTTTGGTAGATTAACCATTCGTTTGCGTCGTTTGATCTTTTGGCTTTATTATATAGCCTGCGCACAATTTTGCGTTTATTGTTTAGCTCGCGCGTCAACCAAGGTGGGACAGAATTCGAATCTGCCCGTCTAATCGGACACGAGTCCTCAAAGGATTGGGTTAGCGCGCTGGTGATTTCTTCGACTCCCCTATCAATATCCGCCTTAGAAATTAATTGAGCGTTGGTTATATTGGTGAGTCTTTCAGTGAGCACGTGTTCGAAAGTCTCCCAGTTGGTTCTGGTAGGGTTTCTATAGGTCACTGGGTTATCAACCGTCATATCTAACTCGAAGCGTATGTAACGGTGGTCGGAGAGTGAAACTTCTCCCGAGACCCTCCAGTTGTGAACATACGATGTTAGATGAGTAGTTTCGAGACTTAGATCTAGGACCTCCCTTCGACTACGTGTTAAAAAGGTTGGTTCATCGCCTTTGTTAAGTACATGCATGTTAGTGGTAACAAGAAATTCAAGAAGTGACTCACCTCTGGTATTACAGTCGGTGCTACCCCAGATTGTGTGGTGGGAGTTAGCATCGCACCCGATTAACAACTCCAGGTTGCTGTTGTTCGCGAATCCCAAGATGTTTGCCATCTCCATGGATGACGGTTGTTGATCCGAGTCGAAGGGAAGGTAAAGAGATGAGAGAATCAATCTCTTCAACCCTCCTTCTACTGACCTCTCCCACAAGATCGTGGTTGCGTCTTTGAAAGTAGACTGTGAAATAGATATAAGGTTTAAACATTTCTTTTCTATGATGCAGGTTCTGGGCCTACCTGACCACGGCAGTAAAAGAGCTGGAGTGTCTTCCCCCATTCAGGAATCATGTCATTTACAGTCCATGGTTCCTGGATGAGTGCTACATCCGCTCTGTCTGAAAAGAGGAGCTGCTGTAGGTTGACTGTTGCAGCCCTACTGCGATGGAGATTGATCTGAATCACTCTCATCGCTAGCATTGCCTCTTTTCTTCTTCCTCCAGGGTGTCCTCTGTGAGAGTTCCCTCATCCTCATCTGATGAGAAAATCTCTCCGAGAAGCTCTTTTTCCTCGTCCGAGATAGACGGATCTGTTGAGGAGTCCATCATGGGGTTTCTCCTCGGGCCTACCGGTACACTATGACAAAAGGCCATCCCCTGGTTGTCCCTAGAGAGGGGCGGCCCAGAGACGGCCTCGATTGCCTCAGCTGCACCGGCGGGCGGTTTAACTGCGGCAGGCTTTGCGAGCCCAACCGGTATGACCTGATGCAGGCACTCGAGCTGATTGTCTTTCGACTGCTCAGTTTCGGTATCCGTCTCCATGGCCTCGCCTGGAGGTGACTCCAGCCTGCTGCCAGGTCTAAATTTAAGCCTGGTCATCCTATAGCGAGTCAGGCCTTCTCTCTCATTGAGCCAACTAAGAGACTCTTGGTCGACCCCAAAAACCAGGAACGGTGGTAAACCTCCCACAGGTCGGTTTTTAGGCCGTTTTGCTTTTTCAAGCACCCAAGGATCTCCTCGTTGGCTCTAGATTTTCCATTTATTGTGACGGAGACCCTGAAGAGCTTCGGGATTTCGTTCTTCCCTACCACCTGTAGGTTGACACCCTCCCAAAGATTTCCGAGTCCCCGTTGCCCTGAAAAAACCCCTGTTAAAACCACTCCAGGCGAACCGAACAGGCAGACCTCCCACAGCCCCCTCCAGAGCGGTGTCGAAGGCCGCGTCCAAGGCCTCTTGAAAAATTGCCTGCCTTTCACCCGTGAACTTACCTCCAGGTGCGCCAGAGTCAATCACGGCCACCCTAATAAAGGTGTCGTTATTTTCTCTGACGACCCTGGCGAAGCTCTTCGGTGTTCCCACTTCTTTTTTTTTTTAGGAACTGGAGTGGATTCCTCGTTTGATCTGCCCCTCTTGAGCTTGGCGGCATCCTTCTTTGGGGTGGTTCTCGAAGGGGCCCCTGCCTGGGACTGGGTAACTATGGTACCAGTTCCACCTGTCTCTGACTGGCGCAATGGACCACTGGTTAAGACCTGCGTGTCTGATGGTCCAGCCACAGCAGTCGATGCAATTGCACCGGAACCGGTGGTGACGTTCCTTCGGTTGCCCACCTCCATTTTATTTCCACTGGGCTTACCCATTGGTGCCCAGTTGAATTTTCTTTTAACCTTTGGAGCCGCCCCGCTCCTCACAGCCGGCTGTTGCGGAATAACCTGCCCAGCCTTCTGTGAGGACGGTTTGGCTGCATCGGTCTCTCTCCCCTCAGCCAAAGCTCGCTTGGCTTTGCGTAGCTTACGCTCTTGGGCGCCCGACATCTTGTGTCGGTGTTTGTGTTTGGTTTTGGACTGTGTTGAGGATCTCGCCCCTGCTAATGCAGTGGTGGGTTCCCCAGCAGTCGATATTGATTGCCTCGTCTCCGCTGGTGCAGAGGTGGAGCCGCTAGCAATTGGAGCTGGGTTGTTAGCAACAACTGGTGCTGAACTGTCACCTATTGTGACAGTTGAAAGTTTTTTATTTAAAAAAGAAAGGTTATTCATTTTTGGTCTCACGAGTATGGTTGGAAGGACGGTCCTCTCCGACAGAGCCCCCATAAGGCAATTGATACAATGGGGTGCGCCCGTTTCCCCAAGGAGATCGTTTGAGACAACAGTGCAATTGCTACCCACTGCCACGCAGCCCTCGGCACGATGGCATTTACACCTTGGCTTGGTAGGTTTTTTTAGGGGGTATACTCCCCCGGAATCGGGATAGGGACCAGAATGGAAATGGGGATATGATGGGAAAGGCGACAGTTAGCTATACTATGTACATTGCCCGAGATGAACCGACATGATGGGATTTTCATGTACACTGGGAGGTCGTCGCCACTCATCCCTTGTGCCAAATTTCAGCTCTACATGGACGGTCAAGCAGTGCCCAAATATATAGTGAAAAACGAAATTTTTGTATGACAACCCTTCGAAGGAGCTGCCCGATTGGTTCCACTTTCGAACTTAAATTTATTTCTTTTTTAGGATGGACGGACAGACGGATACACAGACTTGCAAAACTCAAAATAACTCTTAAGAGGAGTCAAATTTCAATTTAAATACCAGCGAACCTATAGGCAATAAAATTTACTATGCGTAGGTTTGTGTCCTGAAAAAATTCATATCCACAGACCACATTAGAGACATCTAGCATAAGAGAAGGAAACCAAACATGCGACAAAGTTATACAATTTAAGACGAAAAATGAATATTTGCAGTTGAAATAAATCGAAAATATTTAACGCGAATTAACTCTCCTAATTTTTTTTTGCACATAATGGTTAAATACTCTTTTGCTTTGTCTTTCAACAACTTTCAATGAAATATTAAAATTTCTCATCGGTGAAATATCGGGAGAAAAAACAAGTACTATTAAAGCCAAATAATTAAAAAAAATGCAAATAAAAATGAGGAATTTGATTTAAAAACTACAGTTTTTACAATTTTTTCCGAGCTAATATCCCTATTCAAATACATGTTATTCACTAGACCTCTTCGTTATCTTTGATTTAAATCATTATTCTGCTACAAGTAGTTTGCCAGAAATTCGCATTGAAAAATGTATGAAACTTGTAAATCTTGGTACTGACTCCTCTTAATTCGCAGTACCATTTTTATTCCATTTTAATTTTTACATTGCACTTTTATCCATTTAGTAATAATTTAATTGTTTGACACATCGCATTCTTATGCGATTCGTACTGCACCTTTACAGACTGCAATTTGAAATTTAAACTTAACGGAAGTTCCTCTCTGACGTCTTAAGGCTGAATTACAATGGACGTAACGGAACGCAACTAAACGTTGTGAAATGTCAAATTTACTCAGTAAAACGGACGTCAAGGTTAGCTGCTTACAATGGACGCATGGTTAATTGAAAGTGACAGTGAAGTTTGACCCATAATTTATAAACAAATATGGATAAAATCAAAAAACCTTTTTCATTGCATTTCCTTTCTGCTTATTACACACTTACCGCAGCACAGTTTCACTTGACGGAACAAAATAAACAGTCCCAAAGCTAATTTGAGGTTATGTTTATCCGTTCAGTTGCGTTAATTTCAGATTTTATTAAACTTGTTGCGTACGACTGCGTTTTCGTTCGTCCACTCTGCGCAACTCCATTTGAAAAGCATACAAAGAAAACCGGTTTGACATTTCTCTCCGTTCAGTTGCGTTCCGTTGCGTCCATTGTAATTCAGCTTTTAAAGTTAATTTGTGTATGGCTGTTAATTCAAAGGGCGCGTTCGCTTTACGTAAATAAAATTACTTACGTATTACGTAAATTGTGGTTGAACCTATTGCTGGCGGGGTTCGTAACCGCAGCCTTATTCCTATTGGTAGAGCCCAGAAGCTACTAGTATATTACACATTTCGTAGAACTGAGACATTTGCGGGTAGAAAAAATTTCATGCTACTTTTTTCTAAGATGTAGCACGAGCATCATACGAATACTACTGCACGCGTATAGTTTCGGTCATTTTGAGATTTTTAAAAATCTGATCGAACTGCTCTGCAAATCTTGACCTGCGATTTATGTGTGCAGGTTCAATGTCAAGTCTATAAATTGAAAAAAAATGAGTTAAGAGGGAAACGCGATCGAACAACGCGTGAATTCTTTTAAAGCAAAAATAATCTCAGTTTGGATATTAAAGACTAAGAGCCGGGAAGAAGGGAAAACCCAAATGCTTGACATTTTTCACAGCAACATTAGACCAACACTTATAAAAGTGGACTGGCTTCATTTTAGGAGTTAACCCCTCATATAACGATTAAGTTCTCCTTACGTGCTGTTATTATTTATATCAATAGGCTGAATCACAATGGAAGTATACAACTTTATGAATTTTAACGAGACTGAGGTTTACTTTCGGATGATTGATATTTTTCCCTAAACAGACGGCACATTCCAGGTGTAAATGAATTTAACAAATAAGCCTTCGGGAAATATAAACTCAGAACGAATTTTTTATGAACCATTTTGCTTTCTAGTTTACAACTATATTTTTCCGGATAAAACTAAATGGTTGACATTTGACTGTTGTTACGCAAAGCCTGAGACAATTTACATCTAGATATAAAAACCCTAAGATGAAGCGGTTCGAATTAAAATCCCCAATGGCCCCTAATAAAAAGCTCTATACATTCTCTCTCTCTCTCTGCTGTATTCTTCATTATGCCACATAAATTCTTCGCAACATTTACTAATTATAGTTTTCTTTGGTTGAATTTAAATATAGATTCTTCAAACTTGAAGTTATCAAACTCATAAGAATATGTCTCTTATTTAGCATAGTAAAAGTACTTGAAAAAGGACTTGGTAAAGGATATATTAAAGAAATGTCCTTTTGGTCCTTATTTAGGGTACAATTCGATCACATTTTGAATTCCACAAATAAAATTAAAACAAAAGTGTTCTTTCTATTGAAAATTCCAGTTTACCCTTTTATTATCAAAATATAAGGTATCTAATTGTACACCATGTATCGTGTCTTTTACTATTTTTCTCAAAAATGCACAGAGACATCATCAAAGTGCAAATAATAAGCCGGGCTTATCTTTTAGTATGTAAACATTTCAAAAAAGTATACCTTCGATTATGTTGTTTTCGTCCTAACTGAGGATACATTTTGACTACATTATATAATTGAAAATTAAATTAGAAAGAAAGAGGTATACCTACTGAAAATTCTTCGCAAAAAGAAGGTGAATCATTTACAGGTAGTTGTGTATATTATGTTCTCCTAATTTCTGAGATAAAAGTTTTCTCTTCTTTTTATTGTTAATGTAAACTTCTGAAGCATATAAAATATAAAAAAGATAAGATTCTTTCTTAATAATAACACTTTTTCTTAATAATAACATTTGTTAGTATAACATCCATAATTTTTGTTAAAATCTTGCATTATGTTTTTTGGAAACCCAATTTTACGATGGAAATATTTTTAAAACTTTATTATAATTATTATGAACAATTAATTTCGTTGGATTTGAAGTAAAGATCAGCAGTCAGAGCAGTCGTCCCAAAAACGAAAGGTCATGAGTTTAAATACGACTTAATAGAGAAAGCTTCTTTTTCCATATATGATAACTGTGATTATAATTACACCCTGTTCCAAATAAGTGCAATATCGCTTAGAAGGGTTGTAAAATTTCACGAGTTTCCAAAACTGCGTGCATACTTTTGAATACTTTGAATTGGTTAAACAGTGTCTTGCAAAAACATAATAAATTCATAAATGCAATGAAAATTAGAAAAATAGCATAAGAGCTAATACTGCATGTCTTCTACACATATATACTTGCGGCACATTTCTCTCGATTCAATTCCAATCGCTCTCACAATTGTTCAAAAAGGATATTGTAGATAAATTAGCTGTAGAAAGTTTTTTACTTTTTACCACATCTTTTAGTCAGTAGATACTTTCGGTAAGGCCATATTTCGTCAATCTATATACCATGTCACATAATTAATTTCTTTCCAAATATTATTTGTTTATTCGATTTGAATATGAATTGATTCAGTGCTTTCAATTTCAGGGAAGAGTGTGAACAAAGGATTGATGATGCATTCCGAGAAGTGATAACAAGTTGTCGATCACTATCAAACTATGAACCGTCAAATTACAAAAGTGCCGTCCCTCAAGCTTTATCCGCAATTATTGCGGCTTCCTTCCATATTGTGATTGGAATATCTTTGGCCTACTCAGCAATTTTAATTCCTCAAGTGGAGGCCCCTGATAGTGAACTGAGACTGTCAAAAACGGAATCTTCGTGGATTGGTAAGATTTTCACCAGCATAAAGGAATATCAACATCTAATTTTCTTTATTTTCAGCTTCCATCATAGTAATTGCAGTTCCTCTAGGTTGCCTATTCGCTGGTGTGTTGATGGAGTGGATAGGCCGATTGAATACTATAAAATTGGCAGCTATCCCTTGTACTGCAGGGTGGATTATCATAGCTTTGGCGGAAAATTTTTATATATTGTTATTGGGACGAATTCTAACTGGACTGGGATGTGGTATATCAACTTAAAAGATAGAAAATGACATGGTTCAGTATTAATCTTGTTTTTTTCATAGCTGTTGGGACAAGTCCGGCTATCGTATATATAACAGAAGTAGCAAGACCAGATTTAAGAGGATCTCTTATTTCTACAGCACCTACAATCGCGTCATTCGGTGAGTTTAAAATTTGATAATAATACTACTTGACTAACTATTCAAATGATTATAGCACTGATAAAAGGTGAGAAAATATACATATAATACTTTCAACAGGATGTACGCAGACCTCGACATAATTACGGCTCAAGTTGTAATCTTGCTTCCCTCATGTTTTTTTTACACTCGTATGTATTCCTTTCAGGTTTGTTCATGAAAGGGCAGGGGTGGCGGGGGGGGGGGGGGGGGGAGCATGTCAACCATTTCGGAGTTACAGGGTGAATAAGAAAAAGGCTAGTTTTTCACAAAACACCCTGTATCTAGAAAAGTACATTGCGTATAGTCACTCTCAAAGGTATGAAGAACTTCATGGTCTTTTTAACAACTGCTCAATCAGCCCCGTACTCCTCTCTTCTGAGAGTTATTCTGGTCAAACTCAAAATTTCGGATTTTCCTATTTTTTTTATTTTAATTTGACCTCTATTGTTCTTCAAAAAGGTCGTTAACATTACTTTTTTTTTATAAAAACTGTAAACTGTAGATACTCCTCTTTAATTTGACCTAGTACATCCTATGTGCTATATGCAGCCGTTAGGGAGTTATTTATATTTCCAATAAGTTATGCTGGACAGATCACTTCGTCTCTTTTGTCAAAGAAGTATCGAAGTGCCTTGGATTTCTGAAAAGGTGTAAGAAATATTTCAGCTCGTCAAACCTAGCGCTCCTGTACAAGCTCTACATCAGATCTAGAATGGAATACAATTTCTATATATAGTGCTGGTCGCACAGCACAGAAAAGAGACTTCAAGCTCATTGGCGATGTGGCAATAACTTGTCATATCGACTCGCTCGAGCACCGTTGTAATGTCATATCATGGTCATGTTCATGGTCAATGTTCTGATGAAATATCTTTTCTGGTCCCTTGTAGAATGATTCCTGCATGCAATACTCGCTCTGCAAACCGCTTACATCCTTTTACCCTTGAAATTACTTTGGACCGTACAGTAAAATTCCGTGATGCTTTTTTATCTCGAAATGTGTGAATATGGAACAGTCTACCATCTTCTGTCTTCCCTCCGGCATACAGTCTGCGAAAGTTTAAGGCCAACACACATCTGCACCTCCGGAACTCTCCTTCTGTTTCCTAATATTTTCCCTATCTCCTTCCTGTCATGCTATACTTTGCTTCATAAGGTATCCGCAGAACTTGGCTTAGTCATATGTATACAAAACATTTCTGCGCACCAGAGTAATACTAAAGATAAATGAAATCTGGATATAAAAGCCATCAAGCACAGTAGTTCTCACAAAAGTTTCTTTCTTTTTATACTCTTCTAGATGATGAAATCATAGCGGATTGTTGGACATAGCTGAAAGAAAATAAAAAAGTATTAAAATTTATTTACAAGGTACTTTCTACTTCCCTGTATAATCCCTTCAGTTCAACTTCTGCGGTACATGTCCATGAACTTATCTGAAATGGAAAACAAACACAAATATTAGTTTTAATTAACTAATTAAATGAAGTATTATATAAAATTACATGCGAAGCTGCCAAGAACCGAATTTCTTGGCAGTACAACAACAATAACATGTAAAAGTAAACATTGAAATTTCTATGCAAAAATCATATCCCCTGCATAATAAACATTTGCAAAACTTTCAAATATGTTAAAATATGCCAAAAATATGGATTTGCAGCATGTACATATACACTATTTAAGCAATTTAGCGTGGCCTAGTTCTTTATTTAAAACACAATATTTCAACAATCATTCAAAAGTTCTTCTTTTATTTAACTTCACTGTTTACTTTTATAACATTTACAAACAATTATCAAATCAACTCTTTATAGTTATCGCTAGTACTGTACTTCGAATTATCGCAACCGAAATAGTTTACTTCGTTCACTTCACTGTCTGAAATAAGTCTCCGCCTTCTGGATGTGAGCAGCGTCGTATTTATACTCTACAAATTATCTTTGAACCTTCCTGAATATTCCGTTCTCCGAACCCAAAGTTTACTAGGATGTCACTAACCTAAAGTTGTTTCCATTTCCAATAGATTTCGCTTGTATCACTTTGTAGCGCGTAACACTGCCCCCATCTTAAAATTGCTCGTCCCGAACAACAGGTGGTCCACGGTCTTGATGCTCGCAGTATTGACACATGCGATCTAGGTGAACGATTTTCCGTTTGCCTCTTCTACCACTCTGAATCCTGTATACAATGTCATTAATTCTAGTCACTACTGTATAAGGACCGTGTGTTGTAATTTTGGAGAACGCCCCTTACGTCGTTTCGGTTTGTACAGTCAAACAAGGTCACCCTAATTGAGTCCGGCTCAATTAGCACGTAAGCCATAGCCAGTCTTCATCCGATCGGCATTTACTGCTAATTTTGCTCTTGTGGCCTCGTGTACATCTAATCGTTGTCTAAGTTCCGATACATAATCATTTGGTAGCTTTTGTTCACCTCTGGCTGTACCAAACTTGAAGTCGCGAGGTAGACGCATCTCCTTTCCGAATATGAACTTTGCTGGAGTGTTGTGAACAGCTGATCGATAGGCCATTAGGCACATGGGAATATGTCCATTCCAATCGCGTTGATGATTCTCGACTACTTTCTTTAGATGCTCGACCGGTGTTCTGTTGAAGCGCTCTCTTTCTTATTCGAAGCGTTTTACACATCTCTTGGATTGTCCGCGATTCAAAGTACCGTCCTTGGTCCAAATGAAGTTCGTGAAGCACACCAAATATACTGACCCAATTCATTATTATTTGTTCCGCCACTGTGGTTTCCTCTTGATTAGGGATTGCATAAGCTTTAGGCTTCAGAAATAGTCAATAGCAACTAATATGTAATGATTACCGTTATCCGTTTCTGGAAAAGGGCCAGCGATATCGGTGCTCCCACATTATACTTCTGCATTTCTCCTCTGCTTCTATGTGGCGGGCCTTTGCAAGAAGCACAGATAGTGCATCTGCTCTGCGGCACCACTGCTCCACATCTTCTCGCATATGTAACCAATAAAACTTTTGAAATTGTTTTATTCAGCCCAAAATGTCCTCGAGATGATCCACTGTGCATTTCTTCTAGAACATCGTTGACCTTTCATGCTGGGACGACGATCTGTATTCGGATTGACTCGCCGTTAGTTGCCTCCCACTTACGTTTTAATATACCGCATTCAAGGTCAAGAGAATTCCATTGAGCCCAGTAGCTCTTCGGTTTCTCACTCCTTTGCGAAACATCCTTCCATGTCTTCTTTCTAAGCAAGAATAGGTGATATGTCTGGGTCTTCTCGTTGTGCTGTTCGCAAGCTCTCGTTGTCCCAGCATGTCGATGGTTCCACCGTTATCAGCCTTATAGTTCCCTTTGTTTCTTTTTCTTCCACCCGAATGAAATGTTTGCATTCAAGTTTGCATGGACGTCGTGAAAGGGCGTCTGCATTTCCAAGGATGCGTCCTTTTCGGTGTTGTATTTTAAAGTCATAAGCTTGGAGTCGCTCTATCCATCTCGCCACTTGCCCCTCAGAGTTCTTAAACTGCAAAAGCCATTCGCGCTGCAGGGTCAGTGAGAAGGAGAAGTTTATGGAGATGTTTTGTTGAATTTACAATAGCAAGTAGCTCTTTTCTTGTAGCACAATACTTTCTCTCCGATTTTGAAAGGACTTTGCTATAATACGCTACTGGTACCTCCTGACCACCCTCCTCCTGTGAAAGCACTGGCCCGATACTTACATTGCTAGCATCCCTGTCATCCGTGTCCAATATAAAAGTTTTTCCCAGCTTTAGATAGTGAAATACTGGAGTTTCACAGAGTTGTTGCTTAAAATTCTCGAAACTCTCGTTACATTTATCCCCCGAAGTTGGCTTTTACATATTTTCCGACGCGACTAGTCGCTGTTTGATTTCTAGTCTCTCCCCGAATAGCTTGCTCCCTGGCTCGAAATCTTTGGCATTCTTTTCTGTCTTCGTCTTCTAGTGATTCCATTTGTCGGCGTTTCCTGAAGTCCCCTTGGAGGTGTCCTGGTCTATTACAATTCCAGCATCGAAAAATACCACATGAAGGAGTGCTCGGTGATAACTGCATTCTATTTCAAGTACATTCTTCCACTGAAATTTCTCTCACTCGTACTGCACTCCGAGCAGCTTGTCTGGCAGATTCATACGCTAATGCATAGGCTAGCGCTTCTGCTGTTGACTTCTTTCCTGCTAGCCTTAGTGCTTATTGTAAATTTTGGTCCGCAATAGCGTTCACGAATGCTTCTGTTGCCACTTCATTAAGGAAATCTGCATTTACGCTAGAGTATGAAAGATAAGCTAATCATTCCACATCAGACTGCAGTTGTTGTAGTGATTCCCCATGCTTTTGAACCTTTTTGCGTAGCTGTAGGCGATATGCTTGTTACATGTGTTCATCTCCATACCGTAACTCTATCGCCTGTACTAATCAAATATAATCACGTTGCCTTTCTATCGGTATAGTTTGTAATAGCTCTGATGCAGGACCTCGAAGTGCTAATACCAGAGCTGTATCTTTGTCTGCACCATTCCATCAA
Source organism: Dioctria linearis (assembly GCA_963930735.1). NCBI lineage: Eukaryota > Metazoa > Arthropoda > Insecta > Diptera > Asilidae > Dioctria > Dioctria linearis. Next base: position 91,241,105 of record OZ005744.1, on the reverse strand, counting down.
TTTACTTTGGGTGTGCCTCGAATTGTCTCTTGAAAATATGCCACGAATTTTGTCCATCAAATATTGAAGGTTTCATTCTGCCTGCACCGAATATTTCAATTCCTTCGTGCCGAGGTTGTCGATTCTTCATCTTCTCCAAATCTGCTTTAAAGTTGTCAAGCTGTTCGGTGACTTTTTTTAAACTTCCGCCACTTCCTGCTCGATTCCTTCAATTTTTAAATTTTGTTCGTCTAACGAGTTTTTCCGGAAATTCTTCTGTTCCTCTAAGCGTGTTTCTAGACAGTTCTCCAGGGAACTCTTTTGTTCGTCTAAACGGGTTTCCAGTGACTTCTTCTGCTCATCTAAACGGGATTCCATAGAATTCTTCTGCTCATCTAAACTTGATTCCAGAGAATTCTTTTATTCGTCCAAACGGGTTTCCAGAGAATTCTTTTGTTCCTCCAGAGATGTCTTCTGCTCATCTAAACGGGATTCTAAACATGCTTGCAGAGACTTCTTTTGTTTCTCATTAGCTTTCTGCTGCTCCTCAAAAGCATTCTTCATTTGTAGAGCTGAAAGTTCCATTTTGGACATTAAAGCACCCAAAATTTGTTCTCTGCTCATCGCAGGCTCTTCTTCAGCTTCAGGTTCCTCTTCGAAAAGAAATGTCTCAAGATTCTTTTCTTCCTCTATCAAAGCTTGTCTAAGACGCTTGACTGGAATATTCTTTACACCTGTCGTGTGCAATTACCGTTTCCCCAACTACACTTTCAATTCCTGTATGCGCAGCTCCTCTAGCTCCCATTACTTTGATAATTCACTCACAGTTTAAGGGGGGTTATTAATGAAATCTTTAAAAACACGAAAAGTTAATACACTTTTCGTCAAATCTGTCCGTATTATCATGAAAAAAATTCCACATAGTTTGAGAAAAATCATAAACTTATGTAATTACGTGTTAAAAATAAAAATTTCGGGGTTTTATATGTATGCACTTAATTAGCTTTAGAAAATACTCAAATTCATGAAATTTGCAAAGTTTGGTACATAATAGCGTAATATTGCTACATCAAGTAGATAAATTTGTACTTCAGTATAGAAGATCTTCAATTGGAAAAGGAAGTGACGGAGGAAAAACTAGCAAAAAAGTTTTGGTTACTAATATATTTTGGTTTGAAAGATGCTATTTTCAGAAACGAATAACTATCACAATTATGATATTATTGGAAAGAAAGTTCAATTTGTAACAAAGATCGAACCTTTTTCTGTTTATTTTGGAAAACTCACATTATTTAGTGCAATGATAAAGGAAATAAAGTCAATAATGTTAACCGTGGTAACGACAAAAATTTCTTGTTTTTATATTTTTTGCATACAATTTGGCGTTTTTAATTCATTTCATCACCGTCAGATGGAATGATGTGTTTTCGGAAGGCATTCACCTGTTTTGAAAGCTCTGCGGCGGGCTGTAGTGTGCAGGCTCGGAAACTGTATGCCGCCATTTTCTGCATTAAGTATATGAGTGTAGATTTCGTTGAATATTTTAAGTTTTATCATTGGTAATTTTTTGCTTGGGAGGCGAGAAATTATTTTGGCAGTTCTATTTATAATCTATTTGTTTTTAATTGTGCGTAACTATTATGGGACCTGTTAGTAAAATTCGGTCCAATAATATTATGGAATAAAGAAGAGAGAACTGAGTATTGCTTGGTAAGGAAATTTATGTATATATGTATATGAAATATATAATCCTATAAGCCGTTACACAGAATATCGACCAATTTTGTGTAATTTGTTTTTTTTTTTATGAAATTTTACAAGAAGGTTGGCAATATCGAAAATAGCAATTTTTTGTTGTGATCGATATATGACCGAGAGACGGTCTTTCGAAAAATGTGGGAAATTTTACTTAGTAGATGTAACTTTATCATCGTATCTTCATGAAATAAACGTTATTTATTTTGGGAAGCTTTGAGGTTTCCGAAAAAATTAATCAAAGTCATTATACCATAGATGAAATCTATAGGGTATACTAAGTTTGTCATTCCGTTTGTAACACCCTCGTAATAATGATCGTAGAGCAAAATGGATTGGACACCCACGCATAATATTAAAAGTTATTTTGATTTTTGCATGTCCGTCCGTCTGTCCGTCTGTGCGGACCATAACTCGAGAACGCGTATACTTAGAGAGCTGAACTTTTGTACACAGGCTTTAAAAAAAAGTAAAATTAAGTTCGAAAATGAGATAAATCGGGCAACTCCTTCGTGGGGTTGCCATACAAAAATTTCCACTATATATTTGGACACTGCCTGAGAACGCGTCGACGTAGAGAGCTGAAATTTGGTACATGGTGTTTTCATTGTACTAGCAAATAAAATTCCAAAAAGGGACTAACTCGGGCAACTCCTATAAAATTGGTTATAATTTGCAGCAAAGCGTTCTAGAAATATATGCAAAAAACCCACTTCAAAAATCAAGCTTCAAGGATAATGGATATTTCGATAAAACGCATAAAAGTGTGCAATTTGAAAATTGAAAAAAATCACTATATGTATGTGCATGCAAAGCTATGATGCTGTGGCATTGGGGTGCATTGTATTCCAAAGAATTTCGGGCATCTGCACAGCAGTAGGATTGTATAAGCATGGCGAGATTTTAGATTTGCTGTCAGATTTTTCATAGATTTGTTTTGGAACTTATAAAACGTTTTGCTTGAGGAGCAGGCAAGGGGCGAACGAAATGTGTGCGCTCTGTGATGTTGGTGACTCACTTTCGTTGTAATTTCTCTGGCATCATTATTGCTTGGGCAAATTTTATTTTACTGAAGCTGCTCATCGAATAAAACTCTTCGGAGAACTCTGAGTTGTAATGTTTCATATAATTTTTGTAATGTTCTCACTATGTCAGTTTTACCATTTTATTAAGTAGATAACCAAGAACTACTTTAAAGAGATAAATTTGACTTTACCAATAACCATTTTCTCCTTCCTACAGCTTCACTAACCCATTAGGGATTAAGATCCATACAATAACATAAAAAATATCAGAACTGAATATTTTGAGATTTTCAAGGATAACCGAAATATCCTTTATCCTTGAAAGCAAATTTTCAGAAAAATCACTTTGATTAATTTTTCTCGGAAACCTCAAAGCGTCCCAAAATAAATGACGTTCATTTCATAGAGATACGATGATAAAGTTACATCTACTAAGCAAAATTTCCCACATATATGGATCACAAAAAAAAATTGCTACTTTCGATATTGCCAACCTTCTTGTAAAATTATATATTTCATATACATAAATTTACATACCTAGCAATATTCATTTTTCTCTTCTATATTCCATAATATTATTGGACCTAATTTTACTAACAGGTCCATAGACAACAAAGAGATTATAAATAGAACTGCCAAAATAATTTCTCGCCTCCTAAGCAAAAATAAGAAATTACCAATGATAAAACTTAAAATATTCAACGAAATCTACGCTCATATAGCTAATGCAGAAAATGGCGGATACACTTTCCGAGCCTGCACACTACAGCCCGCCGCAGAGCTTTCAAAACAGGTGAATGCTTTCCGAAGGCACATCATTCCATCTTACGGTGATGAAATGAATTAAAAACGCCAAATTGTATGCAAAATATATAAAAACAAGAAATTTTTGTCGTTACCATGGTTAACACTATTGACTTTATTTCCTTTATCATTGCACTAAACAATGTGAGTTTTTCAAAATAAACAGAAAAAGGTTCGATCTTTGTTACAAATTGAACTTTCTTTCCAATAATATCATAATTGTGATAGTTATTCGTCTCGGAAAATAGCAACTTTCAAACCAAAATATATTAGTAACCAAAACTTTTTTGCTAGTTTTCTCTCCGTCACTTCCTTTTCCACTTCAAGATCTAATCCATACTCAAGTACAAACTTATCTACTTGATGTACCATTATTACGTTATTATGTACCAAACTTTGCAAATTTCATGAATTTGAGAATTTTCTAAAGCTAATTACATACATATTGTTACGCGCCACAAAGTGATACAAGCGACATCTATTGGAAATGGAAACAACTTTAGGTTAGTGACATCCTAGTAAACTTTGGGTTTGGAGAACGGAATATTCAGGAAGGTTCTAGAATAATTTGTAGAGTATAAATTTGGGGCTACTCACATCCAGGAGGCGGAGTCTTATTTCAGCCAGTGAAGCGAACGAAGTAAATTTTTTGGATTGCGATAATTAGAAGTACAGTACTAGCGATAACTAAAGAGTTGATTTGGTAATTATTTGTGAATTTGTGAGAGTAAACAGTAAAGTTAAATAAAGAAAGAACTTTTGAATTATATCGGAAATATTGTGTTTTAAATAACGAAATAAGGCCACGCTCGTAATAACTGGTGTCAGAAGTAAAATAAATTCGCGAAAAAAAGGGGTTGGCATTTGACTTTGAAATTCAAAGAGGATTAATTTTGTGAAATCGTGTGTGAAAATTCCGAAAGATAATTTTATATTAAACTGTGAGTGATTTACAAATGACGCAAGAACGTAAACTAGAGGAGCTTCGCATACAGGAATTGAAAGTGGAGTTGGCGAAGGGGTCTTTGCAAACGACAGGTCTAAAGATTGTTCTAGTCGAGCGACTTAGACAAGCCTAGATAGAGGAAGAAAAGAATCCTGAGACATTTGCAAGCATGTTCAGAAGAGCAAAATAATTCTCTCGAAACCCGTTTTTAAGAACAAAAGAATTCTCTGCAGGCATGCTTAGAAGAAAACCAGAGTTATCTGGAAGCCCGTTGGGATGAACAAAAGCGTTCTTTAAAAAATTGTCTAGAAACCTGTTTGGAGGAACAGCAGAATATTCTTAAAAGTTCATTAGACGAACAAAATATGAACATTGAAGGAATCCAGCAGGAAGTGCTGGAAGTTCAACAACAAGTGTCGGAAGTACAACAAAATGTTACGGAGAAGCTTGACAACTTTAAAGCAGATATGGAGAAGATGAAGCATCGACAACCACGAAGGAACTGAAATATCCGGTGCAGGCAGAATGAAATCTCCCATATTTGATGGACAAAATTCGTGGCATATTTTCAAGAGACAATTTATTCAGCTTCCGAAGTAAATGGATGTAATGATGCAGACAAAGCTACAGCTCCGGTATTAGCACTTCGAGGTGCCGCCTCAGAGCTATTACAAACTATACCGATAGAAAGCCAACGTGATTATACTTGATACTTCATTCACGGAAATCCAGAAGCCTTTTCAAAACGTCCATGCAATCCTGAATGGAAACATTGTGGACGGATGGAAGAAAACTATGACGATGAATACGATGATGATGACGAAAGTCGAAAGAAGAAACGAAAAAATCCAAAGATGCTGATAATGACGATGGTAAGGGTATAATGAAGATCGGAAAATCGATGATGTTGATAAGAGGCGCAAAGGCGGCAGTGACAAGGTTTACAACGGCGATAAAAAGGGTAAGAAAATTGGGGACAAAGGATTCAAAAACAATGATGATGAAGGTGATAAAAGACGAAAGAAAAATCAACGCATGGAAGACTGTTTCAACAGAATATTAGTCGAACATCTCAGGAATGTAGTCAACTATAATCAGCGCGATTGGGATCGACAAATTCCTATATTTCTAATGCCTTATATATCAGCTGAAATTTTTTGTACAGCATTTTCATAGAAATATTTAATAAAATTTCAAAAACTAACTAAATCGGGCAACCCCTTCCTGGTGTTGCCATCTCAAAATTTATGTTTTTTACGTGTACTGTAAAAACAATCAGTCCTGAATGTTTTTATTGTACTGAAATTGTTTTCAATATATGTATGAAATCCTATAAAATTGGCTATAGTCTTTTCCTGTCCGACGAACCGTTCTAGAAATATATGCGAAAAACCACTACAAAAATCAAACTTGCACAGATGGGTGACCGTATGAAATTACATACGGGTCATTCATCTAGGGTACCATAAGAATTGGTCCTATACCAATTCTAGGTTTTTACTTGTTTACTCTCGATCTCTCTGTTTTTGTTTCCCGTTGATGCTGATGTAACATCTGTCCATTGTGATAGACCCTAAACAATTGTGGTGTCATACAGTAATCATTGTCTTATTTTCATAAGAGGGATTTAAATTCACGACTTTTGGGATGCTAATCAGGGATCTTACCAATGATTGAAGTACTGAACCAACTTAATGCTAACTTTTTTCGCCGCAATTGCTTTTTGCTTTACACTACTGGTTTACTTTGTAGCTATATTAGTAAGGTTTCCATTTTCTAATTTTGTCATCTACCGTAAATATAAAATATAACTAAATATTGTACATATTTTTGCAGGAATGATAATCGCCTACGCTAAAGGAGCATTCATGAACTGGCGCTTGGTTTCATGGCTCAATATTATTTACACAATAGTTCCTATAATTGCTGTTCAACTGTTCGTCCCAGAATCACCAGTTTGGTTAGTGTCCAAAGGCCGAATGGAAGATGCTGCGAAGTCGCTAAAATATTTATATAAAGCTTACCCTCAACCAGAGCACACTGTACAAATTAAAAAACTTTTACTTGAAATTTTTACTGACAAGATAATTTCTTTTAGAATCAAACGCTCGCTGATATGCATTTGCATGCATTACAAAGAGAACACGAAAGTAAACTTATGCAAAAGACGAAGCATTCATCAAAGGCTGATTTTGCCACTGTGACAAAGGAAAGTTGGAGAAGCTCTAAGTTTGCTGGCTTCTTAAAGCCAACCGGATATAAGCCTCTTATCGTGTTGTTTTGGTTGTTTCTTATTCAGCAGTACAGTGGAATTTATATTACTTTATTCTTTGCAGTTACTTTTTTTCAGGTATGTAGCCATTTTTTATCCAACACTATTTTAATGAAAATGTTTATATAATTATTTGACAGGATGTCGGAACTGATATCAATGCGTATACTGCTTCGATATTTGTTGGTGTAACTCGATTTGTAATGTCTCTTGGAAATGCTTGGCTGCTAAAACGATTCAAGCGGCGGCAACTTGTTATGACTTCATCCTTAGGGATGGCAGCTTGCATGTTTATTTCAGGTGCATTTACATTATGGATAAAACAAGGAGTAACAACAATGTACTGGGTTCCTGTATTGAGTTTCATGTTGTATGTGTGCGCTTCCATGATTGGTCTTCTAAGCATTCCATGGACCATGACAGCAGAGTTATTTCCTACAGAAATTCGAGGCATTGGTCATTCGATCTCATATTCGATGGCAAACATACTTATGTTTTTTGCCATACAAAGCTATCGATCACTGTCTGATGCCTTGGGGGGAGCTTATGCTGTCCAGTGGTTTTTCTCGGCAGTATCTGTGGTAGGCTTCTTTTTTGCTTTAATATTTCTACCGGAAACTCATGGGAAAAAATTATCAGAAATAGAAGCTTACTTTAGTGGTGAAAATAATAAATGTAAAACCGAACAGAAGAAGCAAAAAGGCGTTAATAATCGTAAACCTAAGCACACTTTAGAGACCGTGAAAGAAGCTGAGAAAATGATCAAAGAGAAAGAAATGGTTTAGGCTCAAACTTTTCTAGTGATAGTAAATTGCGACAAATGTGGATGAATCATTTACATAAACAGGGACATCATTTCTACAAAGCGAGCAGATATTTTATATTATGAATTTCTTACACTTAGGGGAAATGATTCTTCCATAAATTATGATATTTTAATATATTTTTTAATTCCGTATTTTGAAGGATATATACGATGCGATGCATATAATACTATTTATAAGAAATGGTTATTTATAAGATAAGAGTAATTTCCGCCGAAAATGTACTTATTTATATTTTTTTAAATTTTATCAAATCACAGTAAATTACCCACCATGTGCTGCGAACTAAAAAGACAAATTGGCGGGAGACTCAAAGCCAATGTTAAGCTTAAGATTTTTGTTATAAGAAAGTACATAATCTGTAAATAGAAGTGGACACAATAATGTAATCAAATAACTTAAAATTTTATAGCCACGAAAATCTAAGAAGAATTATTGAAATTAAAATGAGGAAATATTTCCAATTAAAAAACAAAAAGATTAAAATATTTAGGTTCATATGTATATACAATGGAAGCTAATACGAAAGCTAGCTATTTAATATTTTTCTCACTAATCTAATACTTTTTTCATTCGGGTCACATTGGTAATCGTCCCAAAAATTCTGCACTGCACTAAGCGAAAGTCAGATTTTAGTATATTTGAACTAAAAATAACAACTTCACTAATACAATTTACGATTAAAATAACGTGGAAATGCCGAATGGGATATCACACAAGGAAGTATGACCGTCATCTGGTAAAAACTATGTTAAATCTGAAATCCGTTAAGCATGGTCGGTTAGTAGTTATTATTTATTTATAATAGGCGATTTACTTAAAAAGTTACACGATCCTTTTTCTTGCAAGCAATTTTGTACTTAGATAATCATTTAAACACTTCTTTAAATCTTAATAATTTTATTAATTGTTCCACGTTTCCATCGTTATCTCGAACAGTATATAAGGACACAACAACAGTGCAAGGTACAGAGTTTTCATGAAAATTTATGAAGTTTTGTTGTACCTAGGTCGTAACATCAATTATTTATTATAATTATTATACAGTAGAGGAAATGTTTCACTTCTCGAAACGATATTAGCCCAAACAAATAAATGTGAAAATATACGGCACAGTATAGAATAAATACACACAGAATATTATCTCTGCAAAAATATCCAAACGGTAAATTAAAAAACTTATGTAGCTAACGCAAAAATTCAGAAGCACTAAAATGAACCATTACCTACCAATAAAAATAAAAATTCTGGAGAAAAAATGTTAACCTTATTTTTATTAGTGGAAAAAAAGCGTAACAAAACAAAACAAAATGTCAATTTTAGTAATCTTCTCGAGAATCTTCAACGTATTTTACTATGTTTTGTTGACATTATGGAATAATTTCTGTTATATAAATTGCAATAATAGCAGGTTTTCCTCGCATATCAAAACCATATCACGCAAAACACTAGACATGTGAAGCTGATCTCGTCGTACGCTGTCTCAGTCAGTAGCAACTTCCTGCCGTTGTTGATCGAATCTCACTTGGAACAAGCAGGTCACACCCACACTTTCCATTTCTTGCTATTTTAAATGCTGTTTGCATTATAAAATATAAGACTGAACCATTTTTAAATATTTTGTACTTTTACACTCGGTAACGCACAATTAATTGTTTGTAAATATTCACGAAATCAACACTTCACTTGGAAATATTATCTGCTTCTCACGGCACACAAAATTGAAAATCTTTATATATTTCCTAGCTATAACTGGGTTAAGTTAGGTAAAACGGGTGCTGATATATAGTTCTCCAGCCTGCTTCACTTAGATCTTCAGCGGGTCCATTGTGCCTCTTGATCTCATAGAATAGCCTTCCCTCAGGAATCTCAGGATACATCTGAGCTCTTTCCAGCACCCTCAGATTTTAAAAGAAGTAGCTTATAGCCTATCTCTTTAATTCATCAGAGCGGGGCACTCGCAAAGTACATGTTAGCGGGATTCGATTTCAGCTCACGCAAAAATTGTTTGCCGCTTTTCCCAGTCTACTTTCATGGTCTCTTATGGCCCAAAGATTCATAATGACCCCTTTTAGATTCCTGGCTTCAATTCTACTACAATTAAAGAGTTCTGTTGTCCTCTTCCTGTCATGTACGGGCCATAGTTGCCTTGCAATACGGCAGGCTTCTCTGTTGATCCACCAGAGGCTTGCCTTTTGTTGACGCCCCTGATGATCTATTTTTTTAAGGCTCCGATCGGGATGCTCAAATAAGCTATAACTGTGGAGCTATCCATTTCAGAGCCCTTTTTGACCAACTCATAAGCTATCTCATTGCCTTTGATATCCCTATGGCCAGGTACCTATCATAGGGACACTACGTGCCATAGAATTAATTCTTCAATTCTGGTCTTGAATAACTGCACCAATTTCAGTTTTATCAGCACAGCATCCAGTGCTTTAATGGTTGTCTGGCTGTCAGTATATATACTGATGTGCTGTACGGATCCTCTGCACATATGTACATAGATACCAATAATACCGCCTGGTAAATTGCTGCAATCCCTGCCTGAAAGACACTGCATATGCCCAGCAGTCTATAAGATTCGTGCCACTACCAGTCTCTGGAGTACACTCCAGCTTCTTTGCCCGCACTCATCTTAAATCCATCCGTAAAAATAGAAATGTCGGATGTTACCACCATCTCCTTCCCATCCCAGTCACTCATAGTGGGCACCATTGCATTAACATCCAAAAGTTAGGGATGGTATTTGATAGTTTTTTCTTCCCTGCAATCATTACAATGTATCTTCTAGAGTAGGGGAGTCCGGGAAGTAATGACGAACGATTTTACTCTAGATTTTTCTTAAATCCCTGAATCTATTTCTTGAAGCTTTAAATATACCAAAACTGAGTTGGATCAATCAGGCACAAAATGTGATATAGATTATTACCGTCTAGCATCCTTATAAAGTGCGCTGTTGGCCTAAGTGGAGTGATGACCAGTTCGTCACTATGCGTCACATGCGGGGCATAATGACGAAGGGCTTGGGGCATAATAAAGAATTACATTTAATACATGAAATAACATCAATATCAAAACATATTATTATTATTTAATGACGATAATGAACTTGCAGGAATATTGTTTTTACAATAAAATTATACATTCTAAGATGAAGAACACTTCGAGTTTCGAATTCAAAAAATACAAACTGAAAATATCTGATATTTTATCTTTAAAATTTAAAATAATTTCAGAATTTCGAAAGATTTAAGATAAATAGGTTGACATTCCAATATTTCTTTTGTATTCATAGAGCTCGAAAAAAATATTGTTTTACAATATGTATATTTCTCAGTTTTTGGGCAATCAACGTCTGAAAACCCGAAAAATTCACAGCTTACGAAATGCGAAATCACTATTTGTTATAGTCATTTTCCTTGATAATGTAAAATTGTGTCTTCTGAATTCACTCTTCGTTGAGCTTACGGAATGTGACAATCGAAAAATGGTTATGCCCCGTAAAAACTTAGTCATTATGCCCCGCGAAAAAACTTGTCATTATGCCCCACCTCACATGCAAAACTTACCGAAAACGAATATGAAATCTATCATTATCCCGACAAACTGCGCACCATATATAAAGTTCATCAGCCCTTTTCGTACACCAAACATAATGAAAAGTGTTGTCTATACGTTGGCAATACTTAACCCTGCATTCCATTGATCATAATCCGAGTTTAGAATAAAGCTGATTACAGATAATATTCATTCGTCACTATGCCTCGTTCGTCATTATGCCCCGGCCTCCCCTATATTGGAATGCCAAAAACACCTCTTCATCCACCGACCTCCCGCTGTTAGCCTGACAGCGCTAATTGCCGCTCACATTTAGAATGCTTTCTGTCAAAGTACGGTTTTGTAAATCGAATCCTAGTAGTAGAGAAAATAAAGCTATTGGGATATTGCTTTGAAGAAAAATGTCACGTCACACCGTTCGACAACGACAATACGAAAAGTGAAGTGAAGTGAGAGTGACTGCGCTGCGGAGCTTGTCACTTCGGTGAGTCGACAACTATAATAAGGGTGTCTGATATTAGTAGCTCTGGTTGAAGAAAATCAGCGAAAAGTTATGAGGATTGATTCTACGAATACTTAATGCCAAAAGTCTAATTTGACTAATTGCACGGACTTATTGCGCATGAATAAGAAATCTTTCCGCCAGTGCAAACGGTAAATTTGTATTTTTGAATAATCGCCAAAATCACCGCGCTGCGTCTGATGTGACTTACAGATTTATTTTTGCAGGAGCTGTCGCGCAGAGTCAATCCCAGCATGCCGCGTCGCTCTTGATGTGACAACCACTTTAACCAGTTCTTTCAGAATATCGTAAGTGCCAAGTCGGTCGAATGAAAGGGAAGACTACAAGAGTAGCAATTGTTTCTGGATTGGTGGTAAACATCAGCAAAACAGTTATTGTATCTTTTTCATTACCACATTTAATATGGTACACATATTTTGTAACCTTTTGGTGCCCAAATTTTTCGAAATTTTGGACATAAACTGAGCCCTGCGTCATCTCCATTCAAAATATTAGAATCCATCAACAAATGTCTCGCCGTTAATGTCTTTGAGGTTATTTTACCAACTTACTAAACTATTTATGTAGAACTTCATCATAATAACACCAAAAAGCTCCAATTAGACACGAACGCCTTAAAATGATTTCCGTTATATTCCGACATTTCGATTTGAATGCCATTTTTCTATATAGGAAAATGGAAATGCTTACAGAGTTATTACATTATAATGTTCAAACTAAGACCTGCTTTATGCAGTAAGTAATACAAATTTGAATTGAAGTTCTAGCATAAAGCTGTAATTAGTCCGAAATTAATTGCTATGCAATTTTATAATTGTTTTTAATAATTATTTTCTGGTTTATTCAACGTTATTTACCTTCAAACCGTTATTAATAATATTGTGAGATTCTTTTAAACAGCAATATTATTGGAGAAAACATTTGCTTATTTAATTTCAATCATAGTTGCTTGGGCGTAAATTTAGTTTAAATCATGAAAAAATGGATACTGTGTGCTGCTAATTGCATTTTCATTAACATGTGAAAAATAGACCGGTTAATTAATTTCTCCTTTTTATACAATACAATTTTTATTAATGACAAAAGAAGACGTATTTCTGAGCGATCTATGATGAATTCTCACTTCGTGACGACTTCTAGCAGACTGTCAGAAATATAGGCTTAAACCAAAGAACATCTAACAGAAATCTAAGTTATATGTTCTTTGCTTAAACAGTTTTCACCTGGAATTCAAATTAAGAAGGGGTAAAGCTTTCAAAATTCCTCACTATTTTCTTCTAGAAATCGTAACGACAATTTTTTCGAGCTTTGGTCAACCGTTTCTTATGGAATTATTTAAGATGTAGCGATAACTTCCTTTCCGAAAAGGGATGAACTCCCATGACACTCGTTTTAATTTCGTAACGAAATCTAAAAGCGTTGTTTGCTGGCACACTAATTTACACACTAAAATAAATTCTTATACATACTATGTATTATGACTGAATTTGGCCATATGAGCCGGTGAGAGTCAGAGTGACGTAAGTCAAGTTTGCATAGTTTAGAGTAAATTAATGTTTCGCACCTTGGTTCATAAAAAGTTTGGGCATGTTTTGTTGAAAATAGTAATGAAAGTAGTTGTAATTGTAAATTTTGACTTAATTCATAATAGTGCTTCGCTAAGATCGCTAAGAATAAGAATTGGGTCTTGAAAATTATTGACTTACACCAATTTGATTCTCACCGGCTCATATAGCGATAAGAGTCAAGCTAAGCCAAGTGCGTTTGCGCCTTTAACATTTTTCTCTGTCTTCCTTCTTTGGATATAATCGATCCTTTATTTCGCATCCTACGGATTGTCTTAGTTCGGGCTTATCTTTGGTCCTCAGTTCGATTCGATGTCTTCTCTTTCCTTCGTTTAGATTTTGGTTTAGGGATTACTCACTTCACGTGTTGTTGTTTGTTCTTCTTGCTGTGCCACATAGCTGTAATAAATGAATTTCTCGTAAGAGTTTGTTATTTAGTTTGGGAGGGAGTAAGGATTCGATATGTTATGGGAGTTTTAGGAAGTTAAGGACTGGAAGGTTGTGGCATGTTGGCATGTTTCATCACGGACATTCCAGGGCTCTTGATGGTTTTAATTGGGATTATCCCCTGTAGTAATCCGCTTTAGTGTTATAGAAACTTATTCTACCTTCATAAAGTTAGATAAGTCTAGTATCAGGCTGTGTCAAAAGCAAGAGAGAACATCCGGCAAGTTGTTTATGAAAGCGATAAGAAATTTTTGCTAATATGGTATATACACTTGTGGATTCCGTATTTTGTGGAAGTGGTCGAGAACTGGTGTCGCCCGTCTAAATAACGGAAACCTCTGATTCGGTTGGGATCGTGCTTCGGTTTAATGATTTCTCCACACGCATGCTATTAAAAAATATTGCTGTTACTTTTAAACGTTCCCAACGACTTTTAAAGAAATTAACAACTATTATTAGCAATTTTACAGTGAATACTAGCCGTTTTTTATGTCTTGAATTTTATGTTATACTGCAAACGATTCTGGTTAATATATACATATTCATATATGTACTCAAAAATCTTCACGTTGCCATCAGGCGAGTGAAAGTAACGAATCGTTACCAACCGAAGATATTTGGTATTTTTCCAACGGTCAAAAGAGTTGGATTGATTGGTTCCTATAGTTGCCAGATGAGAACAGGCCATAAATTTCATTTCATGTATCAAAAATACTTCAATCGAAGTGTTCTTAAAAGGCGAATAATTTTTTTATAAATATTTATTTTGACAAAAATAAAAAAAAAAAATATCATCGCATTTAAAAAAATTACTATTAATAAACAGTCTTTTTCATTGCAAAAAATTAAATTTAGTACCTACATATTAACTTTTCGGTTTTTCGAAAAAAAATATAATTAATTGTTGTACTACATTTAATTTCCGATATACTTATATTATACATGTTACATTAGGCTCAAATGAAAAACACTCACTATCAGTATGTTTACATGAATACTTGAAGTATACTTAAAGCAGAGATCAAGTAATGAAAATATCATGTAAACGCGCTTTGACTTTAAGTATACTTGAGTCAAGTAAATCACAAAATTTTGTACGATTTACTTGAAAAAAATCATGTAAACGTAACTTCAGGACTTGAAAGTTTTTCATTTGTGCGAGATATGAAAACGGCAAGGAGGTACAAGAAGAAGATTATTGTTGATAATTCAGGCTGTGATTTTTAGCACTTTTCTCAAGATATTTACCTAAAAATCTGCACTTATGTATTGAAATTAATGCAGAGTTGTCAAACGTAAAATGTCATTTCAAGTAAATTTCAAGTCAAGTAATTGGAATTAATTCAAGCAAAAACTCTACTTGAGTTTCAAGTGGATTTCAAGTCAAGTACTCAAGTATTCATATAAACGTACTGTATGATTTCTTTTAATTTGCTGCGTAGTAAATAAAATTCCAGCTAAACTTTCCGATTTGAGATAATTTCTAACTTTCCATTTATTAATATTTATAAAAAAAAATGTATGCTCTACCATAGCAGAGGATTTGGCAGCCTCACAAGATACAAAACAAGCTTTTTAGTAAGTAGAAATGTTATAGCCCCATTGCTTTTCGATTAAAAACTGTCTTCCAGAAATACTTATTTGGTTTTATGAAACTCTTTTTCGTAAAAAAGAAAATTTTTCATGAAACTACCAATTTGGGGTCTACAAATGAAATGTTCCTTAACAACTCAAAATTTTAGAAGCGTTTTCAATTTAATAAAGGCTGCAACCTGTCTACCACAGCCTCTAGAGAAAGCCATCTTGTTTAACACGGTGATAAATAATTTTAGTTAAATGAAGAAAAAAAACTAGTTAGACATTCCGATATTTCGACTTTGCTTAACCGTAGCTGAAAAAAGCGGGACCCTCAACTAACTTAAGTCGATTTCAATGGGACTTCATTGCAACTCCAGTATTGCACTTTTTGCAGCAACACTGAACATGTTCGATGGGACAACTTTTATAGCAGAAATGCAACACGAGATTTGCACTGACTTCCCCTGCTTGGCACTGGATATTTGATCGGTGTTAAAAATACCTACATATTCAAGTTGAATTGTCATCTGCTCTGTCAAAGTGTACTGTCGCGATTATTTGTGAAATTTTGGAGTTAAATGAATTAAAATTTTTTATTTGGGTAATTGGCTTTAAGTTAAGAAGAAATTTGTTTCTATATATCAAAAAACACATATATTACGTTTGACAGTTCCGTGTATATAATACGTGTGCCCACAAATACAAGGAATATGACAGAAATATGTTCGATCCCTTCAAGCAAGGCGAAACAAAAACGTAACGAATATGTAAACATGCTTGCATAAAAGTGTACGCAAAAGAAACGTTTTGGTGTTGTGAATACGTAACAGAAACGAATCATCAGGCCAAAGGGAAGTGAAACTGAAAAGCGTAGACTGTCAGTGTAGTGGTAGTTCGCAAACTGTACTCTAAAGTGTTACGTTTTTGGAATGAAAATTACGTTCAGTTAACGAAACGTTTTGCATGAGGACTCAATGGCTTTTGAAGAAAACAACAGATTTTTCTATTTTAATTTATTTTATAAAAATAGCACCACAAAAATAGAACAAAAAAACGTTTATTAAGGAACCTTAGCTTACACTACGTTACAATGTTTTAGGTACATCGAGTAGGGTGTAGATAATTGGAATTATCGATAGACTACAAATTAGCTTAGTAAACTGACAAAAGTTCAATAATAATCATATAAGTAATTCAAATTTGTTGACACTCCAAAGTTTTAATAAAATAAAAATTAACGCGGCGTTTTGTTATTCACAAACAAATTAACATGCACAACACAGCTGTCTCCTGTCAGGTTCTATGACATAGGTCAATTCACTTTTGGTGTACACTCTCAAATTCTTAGAGGGAGGTACGTTTTCAGTACGTTTTCGTTACGCTGTGTATATAGTGTTCTTGTACTACAGAGCCGTGGGTGTATTGGTAAAACGCGGTTCGTAAAGTTCACGTTTTTGTTTCACTTTAGGTGTATACTCTCAAATGTTTAGAGGGATGGGACTTCAGTGCTCCCAGTTCTCCGCTGCCAGAAAAGTGCAACACTGGAATGGTCCCATCGAAATCGACATTAATTTCTCGAATGCTTTGTATTTTAATAAACTGATCCAACCTGTATAAAATTATATACGTCTTTGACCGTGCTTTCCACAAAGTTTGAGAGTTTCTACAAAGAAAATGAATGACAGTAACATTTGAAAATATACTTATTAGGACAGTCATATTTAAGTAAGGTAGGCGCTAATCGTTTTTCGCGATTCAACACGTGAGCGGTATCAGCAGCAATTCCTATCGAATTCGTTTTATAACTAATGTTATCATTCGCTTCGAATAATTTGACTATACTATCGTATAGAGAAACTGCAGCTGTCTTTTCAACTTTGAACTAAACACAAAAATAATCTCGCACTCTTACGACGATTGGTAATAGTTTCATAGGTGATAAGTCAGTTGATTCATCTGTCATCTAGCCAGAAATGCCGGTTTTAATAGAGGACATGAAATTGCACTAAGCTAATTACGCGGTTATATTTGGAAGTGACGCACGAAGGAATAGTATCC
Source organism: Dioctria linearis (assembly GCA_963930735.1). NCBI lineage: Eukaryota > Metazoa > Arthropoda > Insecta > Diptera > Asilidae > Dioctria > Dioctria linearis. Next base: position 91,223,768 of record OZ005744.1, on the reverse strand, counting down.
AGATGCAATGTAGCGGCCAGGGAGATAAGAAGTTTGTCGTACGCATGTCGACCGATTTGCTACATCGGAATCAGAAAATATATTTTTCTGAAGCCTTCCCAAGTGCTTTTTTATGTTATGCTCTACATGGAAGCCAGCAATCTTTAGTTCAGTTTTGATACCCTTTTTTGTTTATTATCCATGGTGTTGATTCTTAATTAATCGCATATTAGTTTGATATGCTCTTCAGTTTTTCTACATGGAATTAAATTATGCTTTCCTGACATTGCCTTTACATTTTTACAACATACACTACATTTTTTTTCGTTGTTGTGTACCAACCAGTTCGAACATTTTCGTTCGGATAATCATGCTAGACTGAACTGTCCGCTATGTATGGTTATTTCCTCATTTATTGCATAAAATTAAATAAAAATAGTAACCACAACTATATGGAAACTTATAACTAGAATTTCATGCCGATTTCGGATTTAGAACATATACATATATGTACATATATGCATAACAATAAGTTATTAGTTTCACGACGTCGGCGTTGCTTACTGTAAGTTATTGCACATACTATTTTTCCTATTGTGTTTTTCTAATGGTCAAATAATCAGTTTTTGGAAATAATATAGGTGTGAGCTTTAGAGTTGTACATTTATAATCCTATGTACCATCAATGATTTTCATTCACATATAGTCACACCAGTTTTTTACAATTCGTTGTTGTTGAAACATAAAGACATACTTTCGTGTAGCTGAATGGAATTTTAATATAGAAAAAACGTACTATTAATTAATTTGCCAATGTTATCGCTTTATATAAATTCAATTTGTATAATTTTCCGCACAGATTTTTAAGAAACTTATATGTGATATATGAAATATACGCGCTTTTCGAAAATATTTTGGATAGAATAGCGGCAACTTTGTAGGCTCAGGATTAAGAAAATATAATTTTATGGTAAGCTGGCTATTTCCCTGTTTGTATATTTTTCACACCTGTTTTTGACTGTCTGTGATTTGATAATGAATTAGTACTGTAGTATCCTAAAGTTTTTACAATTTTTCGACATAGTTAGTAGTAGCTTTCTAAAATGAAAATCATATTATATACAGCAATCCTAGAGCAGCTATAGATTTCATATATGATAAACATATGTACTATAAAGCACTCAAACACAGTGCCTTAATTGTAAAGCAAGGATACATCAGATGCAATGTATATCTCTTGTCATGTCCATATTTACCTACTTAAACATTTTCATTTTGGACAACGAATCAAGAAGATTAATCTAAATGAAAACATTAGAATTTGTAATGATTAATATATTAGTATGTACCGTATGTATGTTAATGTAACAAATGAATATAAATAGTAATCTAATATAATGTATATAAGTATATATTTATGTAAGTTTTACACAAATTTCAAGCCATGACAAATAAGATTTTTAGTGGGAACAATCGTATTTATCTGCCTATGAGGAATTTACCAGTCAGGAATGGAAGAAAGACAGAGCAACATTAGCCACAAAAGTACTTTACTTAATTTGTTTGTTTAGTTATAAGATATTAGATCACAATTTTAAACACAAGCCTCTCTATTTTTAATTACATTGGATCGGCCGCCTATACATATATTTTTTAAATATTTAAATATTTAATTTTTTGTAAATCTTTATAAATGTAACAATACTTTATGCTTATTACCTTAAAATGTTGTCATTTAAGTACTTAAACATGAACAGTATTTTTCATTTTCTAAAGTTCTTAAGAAGAATTCTACAAAATCTTGTGATTATAATGTAAAATTTATTGAAGAATATACTTTATTAACCACCTAATTTTTGTTTTCTATATTGGTGTTTCAAATTGATTTTTTATATACATCTATGTATGTATAGCAGAAAGATATATAAGTTAACAAAATTTATTTTGTTTTCTTTAAAAAAACATGAAAGAACCGATTTCAAACAATTCCCGATTTATTCTGATTCTACCTAATTACAAAATTTACTTTTAGCTGCTTAAAACGAACTTATGCCTAACAATCTTTTTCTTAGCTAGCAATTTATTGAAATATGATAGTTTTGTTCTACTGGTAAAAATGCATTGTCAGAGGCGCGTGTTGGTGCGTTAACTGAGTTAACTCCTCCATCCTGAAATGTCTGCGTCCCGCAGGTCAAAGACTAAGTTTGACTGGATGCAGGTCGTGGATGCTGGGGGTTGTTGTCATCTGAATTGTTGGTTGAATGATCTCCAGTTTTCCCTTTTCTCTTTTGATTTTGAAAACTATAAATACACTAAAAATTACAATTAGTACGGTAACTAAACTTATATCTGTTATAAGAGATATCCCGTGCTTAGTTTGGAGGCTTTGTAGCTGTTTTCTATTATTTAGGTGTAGGTCGTGAAGATATTCTACATCTGGTTTTAGGCTTTTCTCGATCGGGTTGGTTTGAAGCATTGGCGGTAGGGCTTGAAATGTTTTTATCTCTTTGCTGATGAATTCTCTGTTCTTTATCATTATGGTTTCATTGTGGTATTGTATAACATAGCTGCCGTTTAAGTGTCTGCTTGAATTATTTTCGAAAAATTATCCAAGGAAGTTGTCGAGGAATATTATATTTTCGTTAATTATTTCAATTTTCTCATTTTTGTTAAACTGGTAATCACATTCATATTGTTAAATTCCTAATGCTACTGCACTTTTCCTTTATTGCAAATCTTTCAGACTGATTAATTATTAATTCTTCGAAGTTTAAATACGCACGCTTCTTGTTTATCGTTGTAGGTCTAACAATGATATGGTTATATTCACTTGTGCTTGTCTTCGGAAGTGAAACTATGTACAATTATCGGTTCAGCGTACTCTATAGCATCTATCTCATTTTCGTAGGGGAGCGTTTCTATTTGAGCTATGAGTTGGTTAATTTCTTCTTTGTGCAGGATGTTAGTGTTTACAATTCCTTTCTTAGCCAACTGTTCTGCAAGTACTATTTCATTAACTTCCTGTTTTAGGATACTTAGCCGGTTGAATAGCATCTGTTCATATTTTCACCATTTCGTTCATCTAGTTGTTTAGCGATATTGTTATATTGATGTATCAGTGCAGTTGTGGACTCCATTAATTTGTTGTTTATCTTATATTGCTCATTATTATTAGAAATTATATCATCTTGACTTTTAATTATGTTATCCCAATCTGTAGCACCAGGTGAACCGGCTATCCATTTCCACGCAGATCCTATCCAGTTAATTGATCTCCCTTTTCTTGAATTTGTTCCCTTTAACTTCCGGGTTAATTGCTGTACCTGCTTTATTTGATATTCCAGTTGGGGCTTAAGAATGCTGGTTTTGTCTATTCTCCCTAATGCTGATATTCCGTCGTTGAGCACTTCTTCATACTTAGTAATGTTAATGACGTGAACAAGTTTTATGCTGCCGCTTATGATGCGTCCATTTCCTTGCTTAATGACGGCGACTGGACCCAAGTATTCAAACACGCTTGCTGTGAAGGCGATATGCGCCCATATTAATCTGTAATAGGAAAGTACGTTTTATTGGTTAAGATTTTTAATGTGCGATTTATGGATACGTCTTCCACTAGTTGTTGTGACTCTATTGTCTTTGGCAACTGTTTTTTTCCTAAATACAGGTTTGTGTTTTCCTTGAATTTGTTTTACGGTTGTGTATATTGTCTGCCCAGGATGATAATTTTTCGGTTTTTGTCTCTTTAAATTTTGATTACTTATTTTACTTTTTTGGCTCTTTTTTATTTGTTCTAATAGGTCCTCATTTACCTTTGCTCTAAAATCTAATAAATTCTGATAATTGATTCGTTGTGTTCTTCCAAAGAATATGTCGCTAGGTTTTTGCTTGGTTATGGAGTGTATGGTGTTATTGTATCTATCTACTGATATATTTATTATTTCCTTCAGAGATAAATCCGGATATTCCCTTTGCAGACATCTTGTGATTTCGATTATAGTGGAATGAACTCTTTCCACATTTCCATTAACCTCACTTTTTTGAGATGGGGTTCTATATAATTCTATCCCTAACGTTTTGATATAGTTGGTTACAATAGGACTAATAAAACTTTTCTCGTTGTCTATTACAAGAATTTTAGGTGTGGTAAAATAGTGCAATATCTTTGTTATTTTATCCCTTAAAGTTAGCACTGGTTTGTCTTTTATTCTGAAGAGCTTAGCAAATTTTGAGAATTTGTCCACACAAGAGATGAACTTTTCCTGGTTATATATCATAATATCCATGTGTATTATTTCCGATGGGTAAGTTGGAATGGGTGTTTCCAGCAATTCGGGCCTGTTAGGGTGTCGATCGTATTTGTTGGTATTACAGATATCGCAGGATTTAATGTACTTTTTAATTTTGCTCGCCATGTGGGGGAAGTAGTATTTTTCTAATATCTGGTTCTTGTTTTCCTTACCATTCCTGTGGGCTCTTCTATGCTCGTGATCGATGATTTGGAACTGGTTTTCTGGGTTGGCGATATCTTGCACTACTCTTTGTGTTATGCGGATTATAAATTTACTAAAATGTTTTTTGAAGATTTCTTGCAGCACTTGAATATGTTGTTCTGGAATTTTAAGTCCGTTCAGAATATTTGGGTTAAAAAGTTCCTTTAATATTTTTACGAGATTCCCTTTGGTTATTTCCTCAAGTTTTATGTAATGTCGGTGGTATCCTGGTAAGGTTCTTCGATAGCGTGCATATTGTATTTTCCCACCTCGATGATGAGTTGGTTTTTAAATACATTAATCGGCGCTTCACAGTATGGGATGAGATCTGTGCTATCTTCCTCTGCACTGTGTATGGTTTGGCTTGAATCCGATGTAAGAACGTTTGCATGTGACTTTAATCTTGATAGTGCATCGGCAATATGATTTGTCTTCCCCCGCTTGTAAACAAGCTCATAGTTATACTCTTCTATTCTAGCCTTCCACCTTTTTAGTTTTGCATTGTTGTTTCTATTACTCAGGCTAAATGTTAGAGGTTGATGATCGGTCAAAATTTTAATCTTTCTTGCTCCATACAGATAGTTTCGCAGATTGTCTAAAGCCCAAACTATCGCTAACATTTCCTTTTCATTAGTTGCGTAGTTCTCTTCAGTTTTATTGAGTGACCGAGATATGAAGGTAATAGGTTTATCCTTACCAATTTCTCCCTACGAGAGCACTGCTCCAATCGCATGATCTGAAGCATCCGTTGTAAGGATGAATGGCTTCCTGAAGTCTGGAAACGCTAATATTTCGGGAGATGCTAGAAGTTCCTTCAAGTCATTAAATGCCTTTAGTTCTTTTTCTGCCATTTTAATTTTAATTTTCCTAGACTGGTTTGACTTGATCTGCCCATTTTCAGTCAGGGGTTTTGCTATTTTTGCAAAGTCTCTAATAAAACGTCGGTAATATGAAGTCAGTCCAATGAAACTCTTTAGGTCCCTTAAATTTTCTGGTGATGGAATTCCTTTTATGGCCCGCACCTTTTTTTCATCAGGTTTGATGCCTTTATCAGTGATCATAAAACCCAAAAATTCTGTTTCTGGTTTTAGGAATTCCGTTTTATCAAGATTTACTTTGAGGTTGGCTTCCTTTAATTTAGAAAATATCTTCTCAATATTCTGTAGGTGTTCTGCCTTTGTTCTGCCAAATATGATTATGTCATCAATGTATACGTAACATATCTTTCCGATATGCTCCTTGAGGACATCATCAATCATTCTCTGAAATATCAAGGGCGCGTTTTTTAGACCAAATGGTAACCTTATATACTGGTAGTTTCCGTTCCTCCTTTTTCATTTTTATTTGGTGGAAGCCTGACGTCAAGTCGAGGGTCGTGAAAAACTTCGAATTCCATAGGCTTGCTATCGTGCTGGATATATCAGGTATGGGATAGGTATCTGATGTTGTTACGGCATTCAATCTTTTGAAGTTCATTACCATTCTATATTTTTTTATTCCTGAAGCATCCATCTTCTTTTCAACTATCCAGATGGGTGAGTTATAAGGGCTTTTAGATGGTCTGATTATTTCGTCCTCCAGAAGCTTGTTTATTTGACGTTCCACCTCGTCTCTCATATTGGCAGGATAAGGGTAAGACTTTGAGTAGACTGGCTCAACTGTTGTCGTTTTGATCTCAGCTTCAATGTTTGTATTCACTATTTCTTGATCATTTATTGGCTCAAATAATATATGGAATTTCTTTAATATTTCATGCAATTTTCCTTTGATTTGTGGGTTCAGATGTTTGTCCGTAATTTCTAAATTATTAACTTGAATGGATTGTTTTTCTTTGAGAGGTATTATGATATTTGGCTTAATTTTTAGAATATTATTCTTCCTATCAATAATTGCTTCTAATTCTTTTAGGGTATCATCACCGATAATTCCGTCAAATTATTTTAGTCCAGGTAAAATGAAAAAATGTATTAAGGTATTATTTCCAATGCTGGCAAGGAATCTTCCGGTAATTTTTTCTTTAACTTCTATCTCCCCTGCAGCCGATTGTATTTTGAAAGCCCTTTTTGCTGGTTTCTTATTCGTTTCCCACTCTGATTTTATAAAATTTTTATTAGCTCCCGTGTCGATTAGGAATTTGAGAATTTCGCCATCCCGTGTTTGGTATTCTAGGTATGGAATGCTAGAGAGGCTTCCGTCATAAAATTTAGTTCAGGATTTTCGTCATCAGTTCCCTCAGAATAGTCGTCATCTAATTCATTCTCGCGAGTTTGGATATAATCTTCATATGATGGCCCAGCTTCTGTTTCTAAAATATTTATTCTCTGCTGTTTGTGTGGATAATTTTCGGAATTGTTGTATCTCTTATACGGATAAGGATTATTGTTACCAGGTCGATTCATATAATCAATTTGTTTAGTTTTTATGGATCGATCAACTTCCATTGGAACGGGGGGTTTCGTCTGATTTGGCCTTGGAGGTGGTTGGATACGTTTTTCGTGTTGAATGTTATAGGCTTCGTTCCTTTGGTTAAATGGCAAAGTCCGTGGCATGGCTCGCGGAGCTGGTTGGTGGTACGCTTGAGATGGGTTGTTTATAAGTGTAATCGCTACAGAAGAATTGGTTTATGGGTGCCGTCACTGAATTATTTAGATTAGGTCTACGTATCGCGATATTCCTAAAGTTTAAGTTCTGGATTTCTAGACATGAAGCATAAGCTTCTGGGAGTGTTTGGGGTTTTTGTATAACTAACATCTTGCAAAGATCACCATTTACACCTCTCATAAACACGTCAAGTGCTCTATTGCGATAAGTTTCAACGAGTACGTTGATTGTTTCTGGAGAATAATCTTCCGTTTTAATTTTATTAATTATTAGAGAGAATTGGTGGTTAACATTTGCATAAAATTCATCTAAACTCATGTTTCCTTGGCTAAGCAGGTTTAATTGATGCTCAAGAGTGCGAATATCCCTCTTGTCAGCATAATGTAAAGATAAACACTTTTTTATAGAAGGCCAATCGTCACTAAATATGTTGTAAGAAATTATAGCAGTGTCAGCGGGACCTCTTATTTTTTGCCGTATACTTTGTAGGATCGCACGATAAATTGGTTTATTACGAACAATTTCGTGGTCGTTTAATATGTTTTCAACTGCGTGTATCCAAGAAATATATTGCACTCGATTTCCATCAAATGTCTGCAGTTCCCTTATACTATCTGGAAGTTTCCAGATATCCTTTAATTCCTCTTCATTTTTTGGAGCTTGGGGTATATTATTAGTTGGAGTTCGAGTTACCTTGGAAGCAGCTATTTCTTTTTCTAACTTCTGAAGTCGACGTTCGATTTCTTTTACCAACGCGATTTGAGTATTAGATGCTCCTGTCAATTGCTTGATTGCCTCATGTAATTGCTCCATTTTCGAATATTAGTAACGTTAATATAAGAGATTTTAGAAATTATCACTTATAACCTTAGAGAGGGAGAAAGGGGATTTTACCCATACGAGTATTTTATTGAAATTATTATCAACTGAAAAGACACTTTTCCTGGCTTTTTAAACTTTAATAATTAATTCAATCAGACTCACTTTTTCTATTTTAGTGGCTTTTCCTCACTTATCAAATTCCAGATAATTATGGCTATTTCTTAGCTCTTATCAGTTTAAACGCACTCTGATACTCGAGAAATTTTATTCACTACCACATGTTATTTTTGTTAAAAAAATTTATTTCAATGTGTAAATTTCCAAGATATTCAGTGTGTTCAATATATTTGGTGTAATATAACATAAGTGAGAGTTTTTACTTACATTAGAATGAGGAATTTCATAACGTGAGTGCGTGTCTTATTTCTTCCAATTTTTAGGAACTGTTGCTACCGGATGATGGGGGATGAGCCGTATATTTTCCTTTTAGCCTACCGCGTTGAGATTGTCTGCAGCCTACTTGTGGTACGAACTTCTATCACTTCCGTTGTTGGTGGATATGATGTGCTGGATAAGCCGTAGAATTCCCTTTTAGCGAAAGACTTTGAGATTGTAAGTTGCCTACTTGTGGTAAGCACTTAGATCACACGCACTTAAATCTCACACAATTAACCAAAAGAAAAGAAAAACTTTCCTGCTTTTTATCACCTTATTCTTCGGTTATTTGACAACGGTCTCTGCTCGGGCGCCAGTTAACAAAATTTATTTTGTTTTCTTTAAAAAAAAAATGAAACAACCGATTTCAAACAATTCCCGTTTTAATCTGATTCTACCTAATTACAAAATTTACTTTTAGTTGCTTAAAACGAACTTATGCCTAACAATCTTTTTCTTAGCTAGCAATTTATTGAAATATGATATTTTTATTCTACTGGTAAAAATGCATTGTCAGCGGCGCCTGTTGGTGTGTTAACTGAGTTAACTTATATTAAGCACTGATATATAATATGTACAGCTCGATCTATATTTCACGTAGGATCAAGTAAGACTAGGAAAACTATAAGTTCATTTAGGGTGTAATATCCATTATTAAAGTGTCCAAACATAATTGAAAACTACTGCTCTTGGGTATTAAGAATGCCAACATTTCAATTTTTTGGTAAATGAAATGACCTTGAATCTATAATAGTTTTCTGATTTCAAAAAGTATACTTAAAACGAAATGAAAAAGTGTTTACACGTCACATTTGCATATATTTCTAGTGTACGTGGTTTTCTGAATCTGCTTCCTGAATTTTAAATTTGCTTATATAGAATAGAGAAACAAATTTATAGCGACGATCCATGGTCTTAAGCCAATTATAGCATGATGTCTTGCGCTCCTGTAGTGTACTCTCAAATAAGAATTACATTACCGCTTTTCACTTTCACTTATTCGTTATAGAGAATTTCTCGTTCTATTAAAGTACAAAAAAGCCTACAAGAATAGAATACGTTGGGATTGAGATAACCTTTATGCCATGACTGATATAATTATCGTTTACCACCGGCATTCAGTTTTAGTCAGTGTATTTTCAGAATTTACGTCCGCTAGTTGTGGTTTAGAGTAAAGATAAGTGATTAATTTTTAAGTCCATAAGTTAAGTCTTCATTGTTTAGAATTATAAAATATAAAGTAATGAAAGGCGAGCACGGGCTGAGGGATAAATGGCGGCTTTAAACAGAAAGCAATTTTTACATTCCACTTTTCCTGTCGATGGGAAACCCCGATATAATTAACTTAGGACTTTCCGTAGGGCGCTGTACAAGAATCTCTAAAATAAGCATGCTTTTAAGTACAGTATTTAGTGGCTTTCCTTTTCTCACATTTCGTACCATTAATCTTGTAATAAAAATGTGCACGTTTTTCTCAATAGATGCGGCACATTATACCATTTGAAATGAATAGGTAAACTATTTTATTTATAAACAGAGTATTTTTCAATTCAATTCAATTCTTTATTAACGGTATTATACATCAACATTACTTAATCTTTCTAACATGTACAAAATATATTATTTGGAGGAAAATACTGAGAGAGATTACTAAAATAGGCATGCTTTTAAGTACAGTAGGACCTCGCAGAACTTTTCTTTCGCGTTATATGAGATTCTACTGTATAGACCAAAAATGAAGTGTGCATATTTAGTGGCTTTCCTTTTCTCACATTTCGTACCATTAATCTTGTAATAAAAATGTGCACGTTTTTCTCAATAGATGCGGCACATTATACCATTTGAAATGAATAGGTAAACAATTTTATTTATAAACAGAGTATTTTTCAATTCAATTCAATTCTTTATTAACGGTATTATACATCAACATTACTTAATCTTTCTAACATGTACAAAATATATTATTTGGAGGAAAATACTGAGAGATAAAAAGATATAGGCGATGTCATCAATGTCATTAGTTTTAGACTAAGTGCAAAAGTAAGATGAAAAAATGACCTACTAAGAAGTATAACTAACAATATACTAACAATACAAGTAGTTTATATAATATATTGAATTTATTATTTCATTAAATTTAAATTTAATATATTAATAGTGTGCGTAAAATTAGATGCGTTCGGCTAGCTGCTATCAGTTAAATATCGGTACAGGAGCCTCTTAAACCCGCCAATAGGCTCTGTGCGTTGAATATCAACTGGAAGTGAATTCCATTTACTGGATATGTGAACGAAGTAGGAACGTTGGTCCATGGCTGTAAGGTAACGAGGGATCAAGATATGGACGTGTCTAGAGCTACACAAAAAGCTTATACTGCTGCCCAGGTATGCGGGATTGTTGGTGTATATGAGACGATGTAGAAAGGTACAGAAGGTACAGAAGGTAAGTTTTAAGGGGGCAGTAAAGTATTGAGTTTCTGTGTAGGGATATATGGTCAAAGCGTCAAAGTCCAAACACGCATCTAATACAGAGTTGAACATGACCCCAAGATTTCTAACTCGCTCCAAGTGAGGCAGGGGATTATTATTTAGAAGAACTGGGTGAAAGTTTAATGGATCCAAGCCTCGCCTATGGAGTATCATGCAATTTTATTTGTTTGCATTCCAGGCAAGATCATTTACCTATTCCTCGGATAGACCATAGAAAAATTTGAACATCGTCTGCATACATATGTATGTTTGCGTAGCGTATCACATCTAGTAAGTCATTAATATAGAGGTTAAATAAAAATAGGTAGGGGGTACGGGCAAAAGCATTTTTAGGAAATGTCCCGGTATGTTATCCGGGCCACAGGCATTCGATTTGATTGAGAGAATAGCACGGTACACCTCCACCGAATCAACACAGCGAAAGCTAAAACCTTTGTTTGAAACCAATGTAGGAGTTACACTCTCAATATCTGAAGTCACTGGTGATATAAATGTTGTGTGTGAAGCGAAATGTTCATTTAGATCGTTAGGACCAAAATCACTCCCAGGAGACCGTGCACCATGAACACCCATTCGTTTCAGATTGGACCAAAATTTGTTAGCTGGGAGTTGAGGATCAAGCTCAGCACCATAATAATTACGCTTCGCAGTTCTTATTTTACTAAATTTCTGACGCGTTTGGGCTCAGCTGGTTAGAAAAATTTATATCACCTTCATGAATAACCAGAAGAAGATCAAGTAGGGAAGGATTTGGCACATCACAAAAAGTGGGTATTCTATTAACTTGCTTGAGATCAAGCCGTTGGATAAGATGAAGGAAGTTCTCTGAAAGTGCATTACGCAGCAACAGATTGACCTTAAAATCACCTCCAATAATTATCTTATTGTACCAGGGTGATAGGGGCAATAGCATCTTCGAATACCAATGCATTATCTGTGGAAAAGTAATTAGGGGGGCAGTAAGCAGCAATTACCACACAATAGTCAGCACTAGACCTAACTTCAACGAACAGAAACTCAAAAGGGTGACTGGGCGGTGAGTAATTAATCACAGCCGATTTCAAGTTAGCTTTTACATAGACTACAACTCCACCTCTAGATCGATTACATCTGTCATTTCTATGCAGCTTATAACCCGGAATATCAACCAACCCAGACGGTATATCACAATTTAACCAAGTCTCAGAGACTAGTATCACCTCAACCCCCGAGTCAGCAAAAATTGACTACAATATAAATTCATTTTCGAATAAACTGAAAGAAAGCAATAAAGCAAATTAAATATTTCATATGGGAGAGAAAAGAGATTCAAATCTATGCTATTAACTAAACTAAACCAAAGCAATGTGAAGAAGATAGCATTATGTTCAGTCATCGCGATTCACAGCTGTTGGAACTCCAGGTGTCATAGGGGCATCAATCAGAGTTGGAGCCGCAAGCGCAAGCAGAGCAGCGATATCACTGACATGCACTAAAATGTCATCTTTTTTCTTCAGGACATAAACAAATCCATTTCGAGATCGTACGGAATGCAGCTTATGTAAAGAACGTAAGCGTAGTGCCTCACGATAAATTATTTGGTTGTTGCGTGAAAGACTGTCGTGTACTTTGATTAAACTATCAGAGGAAAGGCAACATTGATTTCATTGAATTTTAATGGACCATGCGCCTATAGAGATTTGTAGAAAGAGTGCTTTTCACTCTGGCAAGAAAGCCTTACTAGTATTAATTAATTTGTGTTTGCGTACCCGTCGCAGATGACGTAGAACTTTTAAGTCTATCTAAGCATCTATGTCAGGCGTCACCGTATGATTGATGACCGCTGCAATGTTTTTAAAGATTTTTTCAGCACTCACATTTTTTATCTCCGGAATGCCGGAGATTATGATGTCATTTAATCGCTGCAGCCGGTTGGCTTCCTCAATCTCATCACTGAGTGCAGAAATTTTACGTTCCACAGCTTATTTTTGTATTTTAGGCTCTCCTATTCTTTAACAGACGTTGTAGAAACTTTACTGATTTCAGAGCTCATATCATCCTTAAATTCATTAAACTTTGCGGTAAGAACCACATTGAACCAAACCATCAGTCTCTTTTCCATGGCCTCAAGGGAAGTTTGTGAGGGCGGAGAAAATGATGTCGAGGGGAATTTGGATGAGACCACAGAGCTCTTCATTGCACCTCTCGTTAAAGCGGGAGTACTACTAGTACTAGACGATCGGCTATGACTAGACTCTGTATTGCCTTTGACATTGGTTTTTGAATTAGCTGGCTTACCCATAGCGATACGCGAGAAAGAGACTGTGTGGTGAGAACATGAACCGTTCGACCAGCAGCGATGCAGACTTTTGCCTACTGATTAAAAATTTTTGTAGGTAGCAAACATTTATGAGTAAAACGACAAATTCACACAATTTAATAATTAATGTCACGAAACTTATAATCGGGAAGATCCAAAAAGTATATTGGCACAAGCAAACAATTTAAACTTATGGAATCGCGGAGAAAAATGCGGAAAAACCAGGAGCACAGAACAACACGTCTACTCAGTAGGAATACTCATACTCAATATATGCCCTGAGCGGCCTGGCACCCGAAGGCTGTGGATAGGTCGTGCTTAAACAAACAAAAAATTGTATGCATGGGGAAGGGTAAATCGTAACGGTTTTGGATATATCGGGACTTTAAGATATCTTAGTATGTTTTTATAGATCACACTGTTACTTCTGAACGTTATACCCTATGATAATTGGACCTTTCCAATGGTATATAAATTTTTCTCTTGCTTCCCTCTGTTTTGGGTCAATAAAGTTAAAATGTTGCAATTTTAACTCGTAATTTTTTTATTTACCTACCATTTATATAAAAAAATACGTCATCAACACTAATTTTTGAGGCCAGCCCGTCCCTTTAACTCGTACACGAATTTGTCTGTCTGTATATTTGTTTTTTACTATTTTCGACACTCTCGTAGACCCACTTTTCGTCATCACAGCGAGCTGAAATTTGGCACACAAGTTCATGACGCGTGACAATTGAATCTATCAAAATTTGAACCGGAAATTTCCATGGAAAACCGCGAAAATCAGGAAAAATCATTTGAAAATTTGGTACAAATTTGATTAGTGATAAATCCGTTTCAGGGTAAATGCAGAGTTTTCCAATTTTTACGAAAAACTTTTCCCGGAATTTTCCGGTAAAAAAGTTTTCTAAATTATGCAGGATAAAGTTCCCTATCAACTGGCATCATTACTTTCTCTCCGACAATGGTGAAAACTTGCAGAAAAATCGAGGAAAATTCATGTAAAACGCTTTTCCGGAGTTGTTCCGACCAAGGAAGCGTTTGAGCGTTTTGCAACCTAAGACAAAGTTGTAGAGCGAAATGAGTTGCATAAAGTTGCTTTTGTGGAAAATTCCATGGAAAACCCGGAAAAGCGGAATAATCATCGGAAAAATTTTCATCGATATGATTAGTGATAAATCTATTTCAGGAAAAATGCAGAATTTTCCAATTTTTCTGGAATTTCCGGAATTTTCCGACTTTTCCGGAAAATTTTCCGACAAAAAAGTTTTATAAGCTATGCGGAATCATTTTTTCCGTCCTACTGGGATCAATACTTTCTTTTCAACAATCATGAAAATTTGCATGAAAAATCGAGGAATATTCATGTAAATTTTTAAAAAAAATTCATAGTAATAGTAATAGTCTGTGGAAAACATGGAAAATCGGGAAAATTCAGTAAATCAGTGTCTTTTCAGCCGTCATAAAATTGTTTTAAAATATCTCCATGCAGCACGTAATAACAATTTAGTTAACGTGAAAAAGGCAGAAAATAAAATAAGTAAAAAACGAGTTTTCAAACAAAACTGATATATTTCAGTATGATCAATCAGAGGTAATAAGTGATTTGATTCATGAAGAGAAAGAATATTCAAGAGAAATGTCCCAATCAAAAAATCTGAGTCCACCTCTGTGTGTGAAGAAAAGTTTATTTTCTACTTTTTCATGCGGCTTGGCCTCAGTTTTGTTTGAAAACTCGTTTTTTACTTATTTTATTCATATTGAATTTAAGAAGCCCAAAAGCTTGGCTTTAAAATGACCTCTTTGTACCCAAAATGTAATCCTTTCTCCGTTTTTATACCCTAGATGAAATCCATAGGGTATACTAAGTTTGTCATTACGTTTGTAACACCTGGAAATAATGATAGTAGAGCAAAATGGATTGGACACCCATGCATAATATTAAAAGTTAATTTTGATTTTTGCATGTCCGTCCGGGCGCACGATAACTGGGACTTTAAAAAAAAAAGTAAAATTAAGTCGAAAATGAGATAAATCGAGCAACTCCTTCGTGGGTTTGCCATACAAAAATTTTGTTTTCCACTATATATTTGTTCAAGAAGGAATATTTTTAGATTCTCCGGTATATAGCAAAAACTATTTTTTGCTTAAAAAGAAATGCAAACAAGTAAAAAAGCTAGAATTAGTGTACGACCATTTCTTATGATACCCTAGATGAATGCCCGTATAAAATTTCGTAAGATCGCCGATCTATGCAAGTTTGACTTTTGAAGTGGTTTTTCGTTTATATATACATATATATATATATGTATATAGCAGAAGCTATTTTTCTCAATCTATTCTTTTTCATTTTTATATTTCTTTTCTTTATTCTATTTTTCATTTGTTTTTCAAGTCACTCAATTTCGCTATTTGGGACCTGTTGATGAGTCACACCCAGACTTGAAACTTGCCACTAAATATATAATTATTTTCAATATTCGAATCTTTTTTGCGGGGAGAGGGAGGGGCGGATCAAAAAACCAGCTTTGGATTCGTTTTTAGTTCGATGAAGGGATTAAAGTTATGAAAAAAAAAGTTGGGGTGGGGGAATTTTAGGGTGCGGGTTTGTTACCCCACCCCCTCAAGCCCCAAATATGGCATGTGGGGTGTCTAATTAAAGCCCTCGCTGAGCTCTATCGAGTGGCGTTTTTAAAGTTTCAATCCGGTATACTTCGTAGTGTATTTTTTCCACCCTCTTACATTTTACCTTAAAGCCACTTTTTCACTTTGTCGGACCCTGCATCATAGCGATGCCCCTGGAGAAAAAATTTTACATTCAAATTAAAGGTAACAAAATTCTCTATCTACTAGAATGTTTTTATTTTCAAATCGACACATTTTCTCACTGAGCTTTTCCTCCCGAAGTTCAAAGTTTTTCCTCATCTGGGTCCCATATACCCTATTGCTACATATGAGTTATTTTTCAATTTTTTTTTCAATCATAGACATAAGTGTTCGATTACAAAACTTTTTCATCTTTTCAAAAAGATTCCTCAGAAGCACCGTTTTTCTGTAAAGAGAAATTGTAAATTTTTACATCATCTCACTGCAAAAAGCGCCAAAAAGCCGTCGTAAAAGGATATTGTTCTACTATAATTAAGTTTTCTCCTAAACTATCAGCCCGAGCGGAAAACTAATTGGAAATAAACGTTCCAAACAAAACAGGCTTCATTCCATCCGCTGACATTATACTGATAAAGTGTATAATTAAGTAGTAATAGTAGAAATAAAAACTTTGAAAACGACCAAAACGGTCAGAAAACGCCATGAAAAACCGGCATTTCCTTAATTTAAGCCGTTCTGTTGAGATACTTTTGTTTTTATCTCAGCTATTTTTAACCGGATCTTCATAATTCTTTTTTTTTCTATAATATCTATGACTCCTGCGAATCTTGAGGATTTTTTCAATTTATTCCGGGGCCGAGAAGAGCTCAGGCGCGTATACAGGGGAGTCACAGGGGTCATGACCCCCCCCCCCCCCCCGCTATTCAAAAACACAATTATGAACCTACATATGTATGCATGCATATGGGATAAAATTAAACGTATAAAAATATGGCTCAAAAGAATATTACACATTTTGTTTTAGCAAAAATTTTGTATGGTGGCTTTCAGTAAGAGTAAAAGATGATTTTGGGTTCATTTATTGCTCTTAAAAATAAGGGATGTGGAATGTGATAATCACAAAGTAAAAAGCTAGAATTGGTCTAAGGTAATTCTTATGATAACCCAGATTAATGACCGTATAAAATTTCGTATTTTCACCCTTCTGTGCAAGTTTGATTTTTGGTGGTGGTGGTTGAAATGATTATAACCAATTTTATAGGATTTCGTATTCGGAAGAAGTTTTTGGTACAATAAAAATGTCTTGGACTGATCGTTTTCACAGTATACGTAAAAAAACCTAAATTTTTATATGGTAACATCAAGAAGGAGTTGCCCGATTTAATCCATTTCTGAAATTTTATTTGCTATTACTATGAAAACACCATGTACCAAATTCCAGCTCTCTGTGTCGACGTGTTCTCAGGCAGTATCCAAATAAATTTTTTTATGGCAACCCCACGAAGGAGTTGACCGATTTGTCTCATTTTCGAGCTTAATTTTACTTTTTTTTTTTAAATCCGTGTACAAAATTTCAGCTCTCTAAGTATACGCGTTCTCCAGTTATCGTTCGCACAGACGGACAGACGGATGGACAGACGGACGGACGGACGGACGACGGACGGACAGACGGACGGACTTGCAAAAATCAAAATAACTTTTAATATTATGCGTGGGTGTCCAATCCATTTTGCTCTACTACCATTATTTCGAGGTGTTACAAACGGGATGAAAAACTTAGTATACCCTATACATTTCATCTAGGCTATAATAATTGGCTCACAGGCTGAAAGGAATATATTATATAAGATATACTCATATTATAGATTTCGTTATTGCTTTGCGGTGGAGGGAGTGTTTGAGGATCTTTTGGAATGAATGAAGAATAAATGCAGGCTCTTAGTTTTTGGAGTATTATTTGAAAAGATAAGCACTGCGAGGATAAATTTACATAGATGGCAGTAGCTATTCAATCGTGATTGGAGGCTATTCATTGAAAGTAAGAGGAGATTCAGTAGTAGAACTTTCGTGCCAGTGAGAATCATTACAATTTAGATGTATAGTAGATGCTTGTCTGATGTCTCGCCCTTGTCATGTGCTGCACACAGCATCCAAATCAATGCAATGTAGTATACACATCATAAAAAGTAACATGCAAACCTAAACCAACGCAAGACGACCAACGATAAAGTTAGATCCAACAAACAGTTTAACTTAAATAACAAAAAAGTTACAAATCAAAAGAATTAAATGAGGAAAGATCTCATATATCATTACACTTTCACCTCGTAAAATTTTCATGTTTCATTCTTACAAAGAACAGAAATCGAACGTAACCATACTGTGAAAGTGCCATTTACTGACAAGACATTATCGTTATTATATATGTTTTCGCTGACGTATTATTTGAAATGCAATGGAATCTATGACATTATGTATGTAGGAGAACCCTACAAGTCTTATAAATGTGTGCAACAGTCTTCAATGTATGTATCAAAATGTATCACTAGTGACAGTTGGAAAAGAACTCTCGTGTAGTCAAGTAAAGTCAAGCAAAATTTAAAAACCGTTTTGAGAAGATCGTAATGTAGAGCTTGAGAAGATCTCAGGTGTCAATATTATCTTTAGTTACTTTTTTTTATAATTCCTACATTATATATAAAGTTTGTGAACTTTTGAAGTGAACATTGAAGTGAAATAATATTGTTAAAAGAAAAATTACATCTCTCGTATTCTTAATTAAGATCCTTCGCATCCCATCACTCCTTGAAGCCCATGAATGGGGTCGTCAGAAGTGTCTCTTTAAAGATAATTTGTGCTATGTAATCGTGTAGGGGAAATTCGTATCCGAGCGAATTTCACCCTATAGGGGGGAAATTCTCACCGTCATTTTTTTCAACTGATATAATACTGTACGTATTAAAACGTCGAAAAAATGATCGTGCGAATATCACTCGAACTGCGAAAAATTGCATGTATAAGATTCGCATCCTGCTAAAAGAAGACCGCTTTCACTCGAACTTCCAAAGATTACAACTGTGACATTCATTCCTTGTATAATTTATAATGCTCTTATTCGTTATTCTACTTATTGCACCTAAGATATTCGCACCTTGTTTTAAATGCAATGCCATAACTCACACTATAATAATTTCTCTTGTAAAATTTGCACACAGGTTAATCTTCTCGATTATAAGTTGAACTGCTTGAACTTGAAGTTATATTTTGTAATATTCCTTTACGCTATGTATAAATTTTATAAATTTGTTATTTCTGTGAAAAAATTTATATCTCTGCGAATTTCCTCCTATGTGGGGGAAATTCGCACGATCATTTTCATGCATTTTCAGTTAAAAAAATGACGGTGCGAAGTTCCCCCTCTATAGGGTGAAATTCGGTGCGATTTTCACTTTTACTAGGCGTGCAAGGGAAATTTGTAAATGTTAATTAAGTTGTAAATAGCATTGTATATTTTTATAATAAAAAAACACGATAACAAATTTGGCTGAAAAGTGCAATCGAAATGGTGGCAAAGTAAATAACGGAACATACAAAAAAATTCAAAAATACTTTATTAGGAACACCAAGTTTTTTCATATCGGTATGTGTTATCTAAAATGAGGCAAGCAGCGCATACAATTATGATTTTCAATAACAAAGGAATGTGAACAAAAAATTACCAGTTATTCGGACCAGATGTCATTTTTTTGGTAAGCAGAAATGTATTCGCATGAGCAGTGAACGTAAAATATTTTTACGGGCTATATTTCAGAGAATATATCAAAAGTCTGTTTATATACGAGCGCGTTATATCGGGAGTTAATTATCGTAAAAAGATCAGTGCCCAAAAATTTTAAAAGCAAAGTTAATTAAGAACCAATAAAAACATGAAAAGGAACCGATAAGAATGAAAAGTTTAATTAAACTTCAAGGAAAAGTGGAGCCTATCCAATAGAAAAAAAGTTAAAGTGAAGAAATTAGTGCTACAATAAAAGCAAAAGCTTGAAAATTTATATATACAAAAAAAATCTGCAGTCGATATTTAAGAAATAACGAGAAAAATCTAGAATTTTTAAAGCATCCGTGAATCACAGTAATACAAAAGCGGGATCAAGTGACCAAAAAGTAAATTTCGTTCTCGTCAGCCAATAAGTTAGAGAAAACGCGTTAACTAACATTCCACTACCTGTCAGTGAAGAGGTACTAGAACGGCTCTATGTTTCACAGATGTTCGCAACCCTTGACTTGAAGAATGGGTTTTTTCATGTTGATATATCAGAACAAAGCAGAAAATATACATCGCTTATAATGCCTGATGGTCAATACGACTTCCTGTAGTATTAATATACATATAGTGATTTCAGCTAAAATTGAGAGATAAAATTTAGAAAAGTTGAGGTCAGTCTTGAAAGTAGCACAATCAATTGGTATAATAATCAACTGGGAAAAAGTGTCAATTCATGCGCCGATCAATTGAATTCCTTGGGTAATAGAAAATGGTTCAGTTAAGCCTTCCCATGAGAAAATAGCGGCAGAATAAGCTTTCCCTAAGCCGAAGATCCTCAAGGATGTTCAAAGTTTTAACGAAAATGAAACTTCGGTACTTAACAAATAAGCAAAAAAACGTTTGAAAACTTTCAAATGCCTTGGACGAAGTTGCCAAAAAATAATAATAAAATTATGTGAAGAAGAACAAAAGCTTGTACTATATCTCAAAACGGTCGTTCACATAATTGTTGATGAGTTAAGGCCGATATCGTTTCATATACCTGTTCCGGTATTTCAAGAAATTGTAGCTAAACTTGTGCAGAAATATCCGAAAACATTTTCCTGCACTAATTATGCAGGTGATACAATTGCAACTAAGCATTTTGCACTAATTACGTCGTTTATACAACGCAATAATTATTTGAATCGCCCTAACAAAAAGAAAGTTACCCTTACTCCAGCTGTCGACGAATCGCCGAATATTGAAGAGTTTCCAAAATTCATACAAAAACTGGCAACCACCAGAGCATGGCCTTGATGAAAATAATTTCTCAATTGACAATAAAAAACGAGAGCTGATTGAAAGAAGTAACCAAAGAACTTTAACAAAAGATGAATTTGAGGTCGACAAAGGGTACACTTTGAGGAACTTACGAATACTAATATGCAGTGTGCAACGGATTCTTTTGAAAATAAAATTTCAAAAGTACTTTCTTTTGCTGAAACCCATAAAGCAAAAACTTTGACTCGAATTTATAAACAAACAAATTTAAGCCAACTTAATGCCACCCCAGTGGCGGATCCAGCTAAAAAAAAATTGCGATAGAACTTCTGAGATTTTCTTAACAAAATCTATTCTACTGGCCTTTTTGTTAAAAATATTAAAAATTTTTGGAAGCATTCAATTTCGTAAGAACGCAGCCCTTATGTTTAGCAGCTCAACCCTCGCTCCACTTTAAGTCGTGGCTGTTAAATCCTATAGAGGAAACAGGAAGTGGTGATACCTTTAAATTTATGTATGTACATGAGCGTGGCCTTTCTCGGGGTGTTTGAAGCAAGACAAAGTTTATGCGGGTAAAAGCGATGGAAGATTTGTTTTAATTGACAACAGCTGCCAATTGATGAATCTTCGATGTAAAACAATACAACGCTTAATTGGAGAAATTCAGCGAAACTACACAATGGCAAACAAATCATTGTATATTGGTGTAGTGAGTTATTACATTTAAAGCAAACGATTTATTTTGAAATATATTTTTCTTTATTCCGTAAAATGCAATAGTTTTACTAGAATACTTGACTCAAACGTTAAATAAAAAGAAAATATAAATGCTGATTGGGAAATTTTCTATCAGTATTTTAGAGAAATTGATTGGTCGGTCTGTTTTCCTTGTTGATGAATGCACATTAGAACTTAGTGACATTCTAAGTTTTTGCATGCATGAATACATGCCCCATTCCTGCAGCAGGTCTCAACAACAATAAAATCGCTCTTGGTTTAACGATAAGTTCAACTATGTAATAAAGGCGAACGGGTCTGCTTTTCGCGCGTATCAATTGCATTCATGTCCAGAATTGTAACAAGTCGACAAGGCTGCACGCAACACCTTATCCGGAGAGAAAAATTTCTTTTTAACAGAAATGTTAGACTGAAAATCTTGGAATCAAGGCTAGCAAAGGCTTCCGGTCCCTGGTTAAAACCATCAGGAGCAACTTCACCAATACCTCTATAGCTTCACTACTTAACAATGGTGAACTGGTTGTTGACTCTTTGGATGAAGCTAATATTACAGTTGGTAGATTCGCCTCAAATTTTCGTTTTCTACTCACTTCAAAGACACATACTTTGCATCTCCCATATGGATGTTCCCAAGAGCTAATACACATTCGTAGGAGAAGTCTGTTCAAGATCCTTAAAGGCATAAGCGTCTCTAAGGCCGTTGGTCCTGATGGTTTCTCACCCCTGTTAATTAAAAGTTGTGCCTCAGCCTTGGCAAAACCACTGCGCAAACTATTCTACTTGTCTGATTCGACAAGAAAATTTCCAACTGGTTGGAAACTAGCTCACGTTCAACCTATTCCCAAGAAAGACGAGGGTAGTGATCCCTCAAATTATCGACCAACTGCAATCATTTCGATTCTTTCAAAGGTTTTTGAATCTTTTATTAATTCCAAATTAATGAAGTATCTAGAAGCCAAACAACTCATCAATGTTCGCCGATATGGCTTCCGGACTCGACGCTTGCTGGTTTTTCTTACGGCACGTTGGAACCCTAGTCTTCACAATTGTGGTGGTCCAAAATCGCTACCCTAGATATTTCAAAGGCCTTTGATAGAGCCTGGCATCCATACCTTTTAGTTAAACTGAAAGCACCTGGTCTCTCCTTTTTCTTCTATTATAGATTGAAAGTTTTTTATCTCTCAATACCGGTTGTACTAGATAGCATTTCACCAAAATCAAACGCTATAAATGCCGATGTCCCCAGGGCTCTGTTATCTCTCCATCCATTTTCTTACTTTTTCTTGAATGATCTCATTTTCCTTACTTTTAAGCCTATCCATAGCTTTGCCTATCACAGTACCCTTGATTTCGCTTACTGCTTTAACACTCTTAGGGACTCTACAGGGAATGGCACATCTGTCAATGGAGTTTGCATGATTAGATCATTGATTAACGACCTTGAAAATATCATCGCTTAAGGTAACGGGAATTGCGTCGAATTCTCTTTAAAACAAGATCATAATTTCTCCACTCCCGTTTCTTTTTATGGAGCACTGATTTACGATAGACCATCTTAATGCATTCTTGGCATTAATATTTGCAGTATGTTAAACTGGACAGATCACATCTTCTCTGTTGCCATAGAAGGATCGAAATGTCTTGGATTTCTGAAAATGTATAAGAAATGTTTCAGCCCATCAAATCTAGCGCTCATCTACACAAGTCGTACATCAGACCTAGCATGAAATACAATTTCAATATCTGAGCCGGGGCTGGTCGCACAGTTTTAGTTTTTAGAGCCTTCAAGCTTATTAGCGATTTGCCAATAACTTGTCAGATCGACTCGCTCGAGCGCCGCTGCAATGTTGGATTCCTACCATACAGTGCTTTGCATTTTAGGGTATCTTCTGAGCTTGGCTTATTAGTCAAACTTTCGTAAATTTTCCATGAAGTTATATACTTACAAGTTCTGCATCTCATCTGTTCTGTGACTGCTATTTTAAATAGAGTCAAAGTACGTAGCGCTTTAATTACTGTATTTTGCAAACTTACAATTTATGATGAATTCGTGGATTTAATAAAATGTATTTCGCTATTTTTACTAACCGGAATAGATGATTCGGAAGCTTTGCACTTCCACCATTTACAAACCAAAACAAAATAAGTAATTGAAGGTTGAGCAACTTTCTTCGTTGAGAGTGGTAAATTATCTGTTCGAACCGGATCTTTCAAGATAAATTTTGTGCATTTGATATTTGCGATCAGTGGCGAGTGTCTTGTAGCTTTTACATGTTTCCAGGCTACACCAATTTTAAACCATAGTTGCGCTCCTCCTCACAAGAATCGTGGATCCGCCCCTGTGCCACCCTAAAATTTATTGCAACATATTTCAAAGATGATATCAATTTCACTTTTAAAAGATTTCTGGTAAATTTAATATTTTTCTTATTGTTTTTTCCTTGATATATTTACGTATACTTGATAACAGATTGGTACCTTACGCGAAGATATTAACCTGCCTGGTTTGTTTCCTTCGATTGCTGTTGTTGGTAAGATAATTTTTATGTAATCTATATATTTTGCATACAGGAAAAAAATTATTTCGTGAAGTTATGTACTTAAAATCATACCAAGCACAATTATTTCTATTCCCTGGATGAGTTCATGGAATAATTTAAGTTTATTTACACGTTTGTAACGCATAGAAAAATGAAAGTACGACAGAATGCATACAATTGACTTTGAACAAAGATATATGCCAACTTTTTTTTGTTCTGGAACGGTTCTAAAAAGAAATGTGGCGATCTATGGTACTCATAAAATATATAGCTCTTAGAACAATTAAAACTTTTTCTCGTTTCCTTATCTAAAATTTGTTTTTACTTAAAACAAAAAAATATATCCATACCTACCTTTTCAGATTAAATTCATCAGATTTAATTTATTTTAAGCAGATTTCAAAAGGACCTAAAATTAATTAAATCTGGTGAATTTAACCTGAAAAAGGTGTTACCGACTGATCTGTTTCCATTATATCCAAACTCCGGTTAAGTCATCATATAAAGTCGGTAAATCACTTTTCTAAATTCAGGCTAGTAATATCTTGCTGAATGCAGGCAGCCGTAGCTAGATAGGCTTTGTTTTTTTTTATAACGTAGTTAAAAAAAATATGTTTTTGTTTTCAGTGTTGCAGCTTGTTTTAGAGCCACACAAAAAAAAGGCGAAGAAAATATATTAAAAAAAAGAAAATATATCTATCCAGGACAATTGAGAACAAACAGCAAGGGGCTCCTTTTTTCTTGTAATTCTTTATGTTCCATAAGCCTCTTATTTACAGAAGCGTCTCAAGATAGATTTGGATCCGCACTCCGCGGATAATTCCCTAGAGAACATTTAACAAACAAGAACCACGACTGATAGAGAGCTCTGGAGGCACGAACAACCTCATGTTTCTGGCTATCTCTGTTCGGTCGTAAGGAAGCAATATTTTTTCTACAACCACTATCAGAGAAGTTGCACTTCGTGAGTTATCACCGCACCGCGATCCAGGGTTAACGCAGATATACGATTTGTGTCCGGACGGTCATAGGGACTGTAAGGGCATCTCGCTATCTGGCTCCCACTTTGAAAGCAGTGCCTCACGCTGAGGACCGCCGTGGTGAGAACATAATAAGTATAATTTTTCAGTCGCATGTCAAGTCGCTAGTCTTCACAATCAAGTTGGAAATCTGACTACACTGGACTGAAAATTGACAAGACTTCTCGCAGCACCAGGTCGTATTATCATTGGGACTCTCATTCGTTCTCCTCGTTAACTGTCATAGGGACAGTCAACACAAATCTAATTTAATTATCAGGACGATTAACCCATTTACACCAAGTGCAGTAACGTCAACTATCTGGGGAAACTCCAGATTTCCAGATCGAAGATTATTTGGGAAGCTTAGTTCATTGTTGCTGACTGCAGTGAGAACAAGGCAAGACTCGCATACAACATTGGATAACCGGTAACCAAACTGATTACCTAAATTGGTCACCCCGACAAGAGTCGCACCTTCATCAACATTGGAAGAAGATTTTACAAAAGGTTAGATAGTGTAGGAATTCACTAGTTTAATTTAATCTACTTTTCTTTCTTTCTTACAAATATTTTTTGTTCTGGTTTTACAATATTAATATAATTTTTTTGTTATTGTTATATATATATATATAAGATAACATAATATTTATTAACGTGATAACTATTAAGATAACATCCGATTCAAAACATTCAAAATTATTTTATACTTAATTAACATACATACTATACATATATTATTAAAAATTTAGCATCAGGTTATTTTCGGAAGTTGCTTAGGATAGAAAATCGTTGGTTTCATTTTGGCTCACATAAAATCATAGCTTTCGAAAAATTATAGAATGTCTTTGCAGCGAGCCAGTTTTAAAACTTTCCAATCCGCAGTTTGAAACAGAGCTCCTCCATACGGATGCAAGTATGGTAGGATATGGCGGTATACTATTGCAACGACATGGGGATGGAATTTCTACCCTGTTTTCTTCAGAAATTTACTATATAAGTTACGAGCATGAAATCGTACCTGTAGTCAAGTGCTTAAAATAACTGCAAGTTTACCTGTTAGGCCAAAAATTTCGTATATTTACAGACTGCCAAGCATTTCAGACAACAATGAGTAACAAAGACTTGTGTCCCAGAGTGGCAAGATGGGCTATGACAATTAACGAGTTTGCTTGCACCGTTCTTCATCGCTCCAGTTTAGTTATGAAACATGTTGACTGTTTAAGTCGATACCCCGTGGTTCTAAAGGTAGAAGATGGTATGCTGCAAAGAATAAGAAACCCACAACAGTCGGACGATTATTGCAAAGCGTTAATGGTCATTCGGGAAGAAAAGGAGATTATGAAGACTTTAATATGCAAGGAAATATTTTGTACGAATTTACCGAAGGACAGAACCTATTGGTTGTACCACGATGACTTCAACGAGAACTATTTAAAAATGTACACGAACAAGGTCATATTGTAACGCAAAGAAAGTGGAAGCAATATCACGGCGAGATTATTTCTTACCTCAGATATCGTCTAAAGTTTAGGCTATAATAAAAAATTGCGTCACTTGCATTTTAGCTGCTAGGAAGGAAGCTAAAATGGAAGGCTTCCTTAATCCAATAGAGAAAGGTGATTGCCCCTACATACCTTACACGTAGACCATATCGGACCTTTACCATCAACAAAAAGTCGTATAAGTATCTTTTCGTTGTGGTAGACGCATTCTCAAAATGTTCTTGGATATTTCATGTAAAGAGTACTACTTCAGAAGAAACCGTCAAGAAATTAGAAGTCCTAAGTCAGACTTTTGGAGATCTCGGACGATCATCTCAGACCGAGGAACAGCTTTTACGGTAGGAGCATTTACGTTTTTTTTATAAAGAAAGAAGCGTACAACATAGCATGAATACGACTGGAGTCCCAAGAGGAAACGGACAAGTGGAACGAATCAGTAGAAGTATAATCTACATTCTATCGAAGCTCTCAATTAACGATCCCATGAAATGGTTCAAATTCGTGCGAAAATTACAACAGGCTCCCAGTTCATTAGCTTACCGTAGCACAAAGCGAAGCCCATATCAGCTTATGTTCGGCATTACAATGAGAAGACATGAAAACCTTAAGCTAGCAGAAACAATAAAAGAGGCAATATTCGATGAGTTTGATGATTACCGCTGTTTATTTATTATGTAGGTTGAGTGAATAAAACCAATCCTTATTTTATGAAAGATTACAATTTTATTATATGTTGCGCACAAGACTAAAATAATGTGTAGCGGTCGGCAGTCACTTGAAGAAGAAGTACAAAAATTCCCTGTCAGTATGTAGACTGATCTGATTATATCAAACTTGTACATGTATTTGTATGAGTTAAATAGATATTGGTAAGTAGGAAAATGACAAGAGTTGCCATACTAAAGATAATTACTAGTTTGTGGTATACAAAAAGGGAAATTATTAGTTTACAACGTAACAACCGCGATACTATAAGACAAGAAGCGAGAGAAGAAATAACTAAAGTACAATAAGGAAATCGGAAAGTTATAATAAAATGAGGAGAGCTGCAAAGAAATTTGTATAAAGTTCATGATCTTGTCGGTATTTAAAAGACATTTAGGACCCTACGAAGTAGTAGTAAAAGTTAAAAGAAACGACAGATGTGAAGTTCAGAAAATTGGAGTGAATGAAGGACCTTGGATAATACATTCATCTGCAGATTTTGTGAAGCCCTGGTTCGATGTCGAAGACAGGGACGATTATTCGTCTGGGACAGCCGAAATGCAGATTGGCCGATTGTAGGAGAGCCCTACAAGTCTTATAAATGTGTGCAACAGTCTTCAATGTATGTATCAAAATGCATTACGACTGGCAGTTGGAAAAGAACTCTCGTGCAGTCAAGTAAAATCAAGTAAAATTTAAAAAACGGTTTGAGAAGATCGTAATGTAGAGCTTGAGAATATCGTAATGTAGAGCTCAGGTGTCAAAATTATCTTTAGTTACATTATACATTATATATTATATATAAAGTTTGTGAACTTTTGAAGTGAACATTGAAGTGAAATAATATTGTTTTACAAAAAAAAAATTACATCTCTCGCGTTCTTAATTAAGATCCCACGCATCCTATCACTCCCTTGAAGCCCACATGTATGTAGGTCAATTTATGGCTTTTTATATAAGATTAGATTAGATTGTGAAGGGGTGTGCAGGCGTTAGCCCCGCTATCACTGCGACCTGAAAGATCTATTGTGAGTCCCCATTGCATTTACTCCCTTTCTAGGTTCAGACTATTACTAAAGTCTAGAACCATTCTGGGATTGAGGTTCCACACGTTGGTTGGTGGAGGAAAAGCATGTTCGAGGTGGAGTAGTCTCCGCCTAGCCAATGCTTCGCAGTTGCAGAGCAAGTGCTCCGAGGTTTCGTGAACAGCCTGACAGAAACGGCAAGATGAAGTCTCAGTCAAGCCCAGCTTGTTTAGGTGATACCGTAAGGGGCAATGGCCTGAGAAGAGCTCAGTAGTCATTTTGAGCTCTGTTCTTCTAAGGAGCAGGAGCTCTTTTGTTTTTCCGCCAGAGGTGTCGATAAACTTTTTTGCCTGACGAAGTCCTTTTAGCCTTTCCCAGTACAGGGATTTTTGTTTATTCTCCCAGTCGGTTATGGCAGCTATGAGATAACACTTTGAAGTGCCACAAAATGGCTCTGGTCCGACGAACTTAGTTTCCGCTCCTCTTTTGATTAGGCCATCAGCAATTTCATTGCCTTTGTGGCCCTCATGTCCAGGTACCCACATGAGAATAACTTTGTTTCTCCTTGATAGATTTTTAGACATTCCCAGACTATCCCTGACTTGACAGTGTAGAACTTTAAGGCCTTGAGGGCAGCTTGACTGTCCGAGAGGATATTAATGGTTGAGCCATTTATAGCTCTTTTAATGCAGATATTGGCACATTCTTTTATGGCCAACACCTCGGCTAGGAATATGGTAGGAGTAGAGCCCAGAGCCTTTGATATATGGCATTTGGGGCTGTATACGCCCAGTCCGACCCATTGTTCGTTTTCGAACCGTCTGTATACCACACCATCGATCCTTGTTGGAAGGACGGTTTAGTGGAACGCCATTGCTGTCGGTCTCCCAGAACCACATTGAATTGGCTTACAAAATCCACCCTGGGTGTGATTATATCAGATATTGTTGTCATTTGCTCAAAACATATCTGTTTTAAGATACTGAAATGAGCAACCATACCGCCTGGCTTTAACTGTTTCTCCTTTGGCACTCTAATAGCATTGGGGATCGCTTCCTTTTTCACCTGCAAATGTAGGGGAGGAAAGTTTAATAAGGCTTCCATGGCGCTGTAGAACAGGTTTTCATGGCACCAGTTATTCCTAGATTTGCAAGTTTCGTACAGTTTTCAATGCGATTTTCTGGCAAACTATAATGATGTGTATCTTAAATTAAAGGTAACGAAGAAATCTAGTAAAAAACGTCGGCAAAAATAAAAGTAAAAATATTGGAATACAGATATTAACTCGGAAACTTGTAAAATATGGTAAAATTAGATGTCTCTTAATCGAATTCCTGTCAGTAGTTATTCTCATTTCTTTAGATTGTAACTATTTTAGTAAGATAAGGCCTATATCTAGCAAATAACGTTAAGTTTTTTCATTTTTAGTGGCGCTTTTTTAAATTATTTGACTATAATAGTATTTGTTTTTTCTCCCGATATGTTCAAGCACACAGTTATCGCACTTGAAACTTATTGAATGGTAATAAGTCAAATGTTCAAGCACACAGTTATCGTACTTGAAACTTGCTTATTTATAAAACTTCCCGACACAATTATCGTACCTGAAACTTTGACATTGACCACCTTTTCAAATATTTATTGCACTAGTTTAGTTAAATTTTATTAATTACAATAACAGAAAATCGCTGAGCAAATTTACAAATTTACTTCTCAAAGGACTTGACTAGAAAATGTGATTTTACGCGTGATTTTAGGCAGGCCTCTATTTGACACAGTACTGTTATCAATTTTTCGAAAGTTAAGAAAGTGTTACCTAGTATTCTTCGCATGTGAAATTTAATTGATTTCACACCAACGTCCCATAGTGCTCCAAAGTGTGGAGAAGTTGGTGGAATAAAATGCTACTCAATACCATCGTTGGCCAAGAGCTCCGCTATTTCCTCGTCGAAACGTTTAAAATGTCGCACATCTTTAGAAAGTTGATTATTGGCGTCAATGAAATTGGTGCCGCAGTCACTATATACGTGACTTGGTAGTCCTCGTCTTGAAACAAATCGACGGAATGCAGCAAGAAATGCGTTCGATGTCAGATCACTGCTCCTATATGAATTCGCTTTGTTCGCAGACATACGAATAACGAAATATGTATAACCTTTATAGGATTTGTTTCCTCTTCCTTTGGATACGCGTAGTCTACTCCTACATGCGTAAAAGGTCGAGTAATCGATATTCGTGGTTGCGGTAAATTTCCCATTAGTTGTTTGTTAGGTTGCGCTGTCTCGCGAAAACATTTTAGGCATTTATGAACGTGATGTCGTTCATTTTTGTCCAGAAAGAGACTTAGTGAAAGAAGTCGACTTTTCGATGGAAGTAGTCTATCTCCCTGTAGGAGCCGTTTTTCGTCGCTATACATTTTAATAATTTTTGTAGTGCAACCCGCAGTTCATATGTCTTTAGCCAATCTATTTCTCTTTTCGGTTTAGGTCCTCTGCTATTATTTACGAATCGATAGCAGTAGGCTGTTATTCGAATTAACTTGTTTAGTGATGAAAATCTGCTCATCAATCTGCACTCTTCCTTACCAGTCTGCATAAAAAAGGTAACATTCCTCTTCTCTTCACTCGTTTGTTGTATATCCACAGTAATTTTTATTGGCCATTCAGTCGATGGTTTCTGAAGCCACTGGGGTCCATTCCACCAGAGTGAATTCATTGCGAGTGCTTTTGAAGATATTGAGCCATCGAGGAATTTTAATGTGTTCTAAGAGTTGTAGTTCCTTTCTATATATCAGCCAATATTGCATAATATCTCCAGGAACCTCTTCATCCCATGTTAGAGCCATCCCAGTGGATCAAATAGTCGCGCTATGTCCGAAAGAATTCTCCTTTTGGTTAAAAAACATTGTAAGGGTGGAAGATTCACTTTGAAATGAAATGAATCGTTTGCTAGATTCCATATAATGCCTAATGTTTTAATTGTCGGATCTATATCAATAGATAGAGGTAGGTTGCATTCTAAATCGCTTATAGGAATTCCTTGTACAGCTTCGGTACAATTGCTTACCCATTTTCTAAGCTGAAAACCTTCTGCTATAGTGAGATTATTTAATTGCTTCTGTAACTCAATAGCTTTCGGTAGTGTGTCTGCGCCAGACATTAAGTCATCTACATAGAAGTCCCTTAAAGTCACCCTGGAGGCAATTGGAAACTTGTATGACTCATCTTTAGCCAACTGTTGTAATGCTCTTATTGCCAAAAAAAGGAGCTGCTGATGTTCCAAATGTTACAGTCTTCAATTTGTACTCCTTTATTTGTTCGTCGGGAGGGAACCTCCAAAAAATTCTCTGAAAATCGGCATGTTCCTTGATTAGTTTTATTTGCCGATATATTTTGGCAATATCTGCTGTGAATGCTAATCTGTGTGTACGCCATCGCAAAAGATTTTGTATCAACTCATCTTGAATTGTAGGTCCGACTAAAAGTTCGTCATTGAGTGACTTTCCTGATGATGTCTTGCATGAAGCATCGAAGACTACGCAATATTTAGTAGTATAGCTGCCTTCCTGAACAACTCCATGATGTGGTAAGTACGAGCATGTGTAGTAAATATCATTGTCAGTTTTGATTAGGTGATCCAAATTTGTAGTCGTGACTACTTCCATGTGTCTCATTTCAATATAGGCAGACATTATATTGTTCTGATAAAAGCTGGTTTCCTTTTAATTTGTTTTCTAAATAGAGATATCTTTTAAACGCAAGATCTCTTGATTTCCCCAAAGATTTACTTTGCTCAGATGGGTCTGAGAACGGTAAGCTTACTGTATAAGTTCCATTCTTTGAATCCCTTTGGTGCGTTTTCTGATACATCTCCTCACATTTAAGTTCGGCCTGAGACATAATTCTGTCTGATTTTAATTCCTCAATCTCCCAAAATCTTCTAAGGCTCAGATCAAGATGACATTGGCTGTGCATTGTAATGATGTTTCCTGTAGTACTGTGGATTTTAGACGGACCTGACAATATCCAAAAAAACGTAGTTTGTTGTACAATAGGGGAACCTGGAAGGCCTTTTATCATACCATTTAAAAGTATATCGGGATATACGTCCGCGCCTAGTAGAATATCAACCTTCCTCGGCTTCCAGTATGTTGGGTCGGCTAGTGGGAGTTTAGTAAGATGATTCCAATTTTGATTTGCAGTCGTGTGAGTTGGTAATAAACTTGTGATTGAAGATATCACCAGTAAGTTCACCTGCAGATTCTGTGCTAAATCAGTATGAGGATATAGATTTAAACTAATAAGTCCAAGAGACTTAAGAGGCTGACTGCTACTGAGTCCACTGACAGACGTTAAGACAGGTTGTCTTTTCAATTTGAGTTCTCGAACGGCATCTTCAGATATAAAAGATGCTTGGGATCCTTGATCAATAAGGGCTCTCAGAGTATAAACATGTCCTGATGCAGAATGAGTGTTTACCAATACTGTTGCTAAGAGTGTGCACTGTAGCGAAGCGCGCGTCCATTGTCAGCCCTACCTACATCCATCTTGCAATGAATGCAGATAGGCGCTGCAATTGACACCTCTTGCTGCAAAATTCATCTCGGGATTAGT
Source organism: Dioctria linearis (assembly GCA_963930735.1). Classification (NCBI taxonomy): domain Eukaryota; kingdom Metazoa; phylum Arthropoda; class Insecta; order Diptera; family Asilidae; genus Dioctria; species Dioctria linearis. The sequence continues at coordinate 91,190,866 of OZ005744.1, read as the reverse complement.
GTGGGTGGCCGCACAGCATATTGCCGCTAGCGGTCAGCCGGCTTGGGGTGGTTCTTGCCACCCACATCCCTCGATGCTTGAAAGCTGTGAGAAATGAGTAATAAAGAAAACTGAATCATCTTTTCCAGACCTCAGACGGACGGACAGACAAAAAAAAACTTTCCACGTCTCATGATGCTTCGCCTCCATTGGTACAACCTGTAAGTAAATTCCTGAAAGTAATGTAATTTAAATAGTGCCAGCAATGCGAGGTACTGAAATAAAATGAAATGAAATAGCAACGCCGTACAATTGCTCAACCACCCGGAGAGAGTCCAACTCCGAGAGGAAGAGAGAGAGAGATAACGTGGACTCCTGATGTATGCGGAGTCCGGACTGGACTCTGATTCGGCCCATCGCCCCAATACATCCCGGCTAAGACGTTGCCGTCAGTGTAGGATTCTTAGCCCCATATCGGTCAGTGGGTGTATGTAGGCAGGAGTCTCACCGCTTGGCCTCGCCGCCACATATTAGTCCCTTACTCGAACATGTTGGCCACCGCACCACGGACAAGGTGCAGGTGGAGAAAAGGATAAAAAAAAATTGAATGTGTATACATAAATACGGAACCAGAGGAAGTAAGTAGAAACAGCAATATATGGTTATAATACGTTATAATCGGTCTTATGGTCTAATGCAAAACATTGGTATAGCTTGACCTACCTAAGTTGCTCGAGCCCTATCCTGGTGACCTTATGACTACTTACATCTAGCATGCAAATCATAGATGGAAAACAAAAGAAACAAAAAAATATATAAAAATATATATATATAAGGAAGAAAAGAAGTATATTTCTTAGAAGAGTAATACGTTAACAAACAAAATCTTCAAAGTTAGTGGTAGGTAGCGCAAGAAGGGCCCTTTTATGTACCTTAATCTATGTAGGATCAACGCATTCGCTTACCCCTGCCAACTTCCAAGTTATTGTAAAACCTTTACCTCGTTCTTTCCGTTCGTTAGCACAGAGGATGCCCTTGGTGGACTTAGTGGACTTAATTCCTTGTTCCGGATTTCTTCTTAGGACATCTTACACATGATACATGATTTTTCCTTTTCACAAAAAAAAAAGGTATCTACTAAGGAACTCGTGGCTTCTTCAACACCTGGTATATCGAGCAGCCTCATTTACAATGCTTGGTACTACCATGCTATACTTAGCATGATTAAAAATTTCTGGGTGCGCGGGTAGATTCGATTCGTGGGTGAGTTCACTGACGTTTGTCTATAGTAAGTAGTGTTATTTGGTACTATACAGGTAGTTAAATAAAAAAAAAACTGGCATATGTCGACTGCAATGTTCGTTGCACGCCGGTAAGTCCACTTCATATTACTTGTAAATTCACAATATATATAGATATCAAGATATCATCGTATAATTGCACTCATGTCGCAGGCATATGAGTCCGATCGACTAGTATCTAAATCTACTGATTATTTAGTAATGTCTATAGGTAAGTAAAAAGGAGTTATCGTAAAATGTTCGCACTTATTTTGCATGTATTCAAATTTCCAATTATAATTTCATGATATTCATATACGTATTGAAGCATTATAATATAATTTCACTTTCGTCGCACGCATATGAGCTTGATAGACTAGTATCTAAATCTACTGATTATTTAGTAATGTCTATAGGTAAGTAAAAGGGATTTATCGTAAAATGTTCGCACTTATTTTGCATGTATTCAAATTTTCAATTATAGTTTCATGATATTCATATAGGTGTCGAAGCATTATAATATAATTTTCACTTTCGTCGCACGAATATGAGTTTCATCGACTAGTATCTAAATCTACTGATAATTTAGTAATGTCTATAGGTAAGTAAAAGGGATTTATTGTAAAATGCTCGCACTTATTTTGCATGTATTCAAATTTCCAATTATAATTTCATGATATTCATATAGGTGTCGAAGCATTATAATATAATTTTCACTTTCGTCGCACGAATATGAGTTTCATCGACTAGTATCTAAATCTACTGATTATTTAGTAATGTCTATAGGTAAGTAAAAGGGATTTATTGTAAAATGCTCGCACTTATTTTGCATGTATTCAAATTTCCAATTATAATTTCATGATATTCATATAGGTATCGAAGCATTATAATATAATTTCATTTTCGTCGCACGCATATGAGCTTGATAGACTAGTATCTAAATCTACTGATTATTTAGTAATGTCTATAGGTAAGTAAAAAGGATTTATCGTAAAATATTCGCACTTATTTTGCATGTATTCAAATTTCCAATTATAATTTCATGATATTCATATAGGTGTCGAAGCATTATAATATAATTTTCACTTTCGTCGCACGAATATGAGTTTCATCGACTAGTATCTAAATCTACTGATTATTTAGTAATGTCTATAGGTAAGTAAAAAGGATTTATCGTAAAATGTTCGCACTTATTTTGCATGTATTCAAATTTCCAATTATAATTTAATGATATTCATATAGGTGTCGAAGCATTATAATATAATTTTCACTTTCATCGCACGAATATGAGTTTCATCGACTAGTATCTAAATCTACTGATTAGTTAGTAATGTCTATAGGTAAGTAAAAGGGATTTATCGTAAAATGTTCGCACTTATTTTGCATGTATTCAAATTTTCAATTATAATTTCATGATATTCATATAGGTATCGAAGCATTATAATATAATTTCACTTTCGTCGCACGCATATGAGCTTGATAGACTAGTATCTAAATCTACTGATTATTTAGTAATGTCTATAGGTAAGTAAAAAGGATTTATCGTAAAATGTTCGCACTTATTTTGCATGTATTCAAATTTTCAATTATAATTTCATGATATTCATATAGGTATTGAAGCATTATAATATAATTTCACTTTCGTCGCACGCATATGAGCTTGATAGACTAGTATCTAAATCTACTGATTATTTAGTAATGTCTATAGGTAAGTAAAAAGGATTTATCGTAAAATGTTCGCACTTATTTTGCATGTATTCAAATTTCCAATTATAATTTCATGATATTCATATAGGTGTCGAAGCATTATAATATAATTTTCACTTTCGTCGCACGAATATGAGTTTCATCGACTAGTATCTAAATCTACTGATTATTTAGTAATGTCTATAGGTAAGTAAAAGGGATTTATCGTAAAATGTTCGCACTTATTTTGCAAGTATTCAAATTTTCAATTATAATTTCATGATATTCATATAGGTATCGAAGCATTATAATATAATTTCACTTTCGTCGCACGCATATGAGCTTGATAGACTAGTATCTAAATCTACTGATTATTTAGTAATGTCTATAGGTAAGTAAAACGGATTTATCGTAAAATGTTCGCACTTATTTTGCATGTATTCAAATTTCCAATTATAATTTCATGATATTCATATAGGTATCGAAGCATAATAATATAATTTCACTTTCGTCGCACGCATATGAGCTTGATAGACTAGTATCTAAATCTACTGATTAGTTAGTAATGTCTATAGCTAAGTAAAAAGGATTTATCGTAAAATGTTCGCACTTATTTTGCATGTATTCAAATTTCCAATTATAATTTCATGATATTCATATAGGTATCGAAGCATAATAATATAATTTCACTTTCGTCGCACGCATATGAGCTTGATAGACTAGTATCTAAATCTACTGATTATTTAGTAATGTCTATAGGTAAGTAAAAAGGATTTATCGTAAAATGTTCGCACTTATTTTGCATGTATTCAAATTTCCAATTATAATTTCATGATATTCATATAGGTGTCGAAGCATTATAATATAATTTTCACTTTCGTCGCACGAATATGAGTTTCATCGACTAGTATCTAAATCTACTGATTATTTAGTAATGTCTATAGGTAAGTAAAAGGGATTTATCGTAAAATGTTCGCACTTATTTTGCATGTATTCAAATTTTCAATTATAATTTCATGATATTCATATAGGTATCGAAGCATTATAATATAATTTCACTTTCGTCGCACGCATATGAGCTTGATAGACTAGTATCTAAATCTACTGATTATTTAGTAATGTCTATAGGTAAGTAAAAAGGATTTATTGTAAAATCCTCGCACTTATTTTGCATGTATTCAAATTTCCAATTATAATTTCATGATATTCATATAGGTATCGAAGCATTATAATATAATTTCACTTTCGTCGCACGCATATGAGCTTGATAGACTAGTATCTAAATCTACTGATTATTTAGTAATGTCTATAGGTAAGTAAAAAGGATTTATCGTAAAATGTTCGCACTTATTTTGCATGTATTCAAATTTTCAATTATAATTTCATGATATTCATATAGGTATCGAAGCATTATAATATAATTTCACTTTAATCGCACGCATATGAGCTTGATAGACTAGTATCTAAATCTACTGATTATTTAGTAATGTCTATAGGTAAGTAAAAAGGATTTATCGTAAAATGTTCGCACTTATTTTGCATGTATTCAAATTTCCAATTATAATTTCATGATATTCATATAGGTATCGAAGCATAATAATATAATTTCACTTTCGTCGCACGCATATGAGCTTAATACACTAGTATCTAAATCTACTGATTATTTAGTAATGTCTATAGGTAAGTAAAAAGGATTTATCGTAAAATGTTCGCACTTATTTTGCATGCATTCAAATTTCCAATTATAATTTCATGATATTCATATAGTTGTCGAAGCATTTTTATATAATTTCACTTTCGTCGCACGCATGTGAGCTTGATCGACTAGTAGCTATATATACATATATATATATATAAATAAACTTATCTTTTGAACTGGGGCTTGGTGTCCCCTCCCTGGCGAGAACAGCACCGCTATCCAATGTCCGCAAATGCATTCCAGGCGATCAAATTTCCGCTATTACTATTTTGCAGGTAGGTTCCATACGGTTGCGTGAATACAAATGGAAAACTCCTTTGAGGCTTTCTTGTATCATCACGGCGCCGCTATCCGATTAGTTGGGTGGACTCCACTCGACCTTATTATTTTTCTTCGTTCAGGTATCTTCTTCAGATTAACTTACACGAGCAGTCGACTTAGCTGTTACTTACTGCAAACAAAATTTTGCCAAAAATCCCTTTTTGCTTACTTCGCAAAAACTTCCACGCAAAAATTTCGCCTCCTCGATGCTCAGATCACCACCTTACTCATTCATTACTTTCTTCCACAACCAAAAAAAAACTCAAACTATCCGTCACCTTCCTCCTCAGGAGACAACCATCGAGAAGTCACTCCAAAAAACGTCCACATCTCACCTGTTCCGAAAAGACCGAGAGCCATCCTTCGCCATCTCATCGCGGGTACTCCATGTCATCGGTATGACTTGCAGTTAGAACGTTCTCATCTAAACTCTCGTGGTGAGCTGCCATTGGGTGGTTTGCCATCACGTGATGCTACTCGGCTTGTCGCTCGAATAGTTCACGACAGACGGGACGGTGGTCAAGTTCCAGTGTGGAATGACCTGAACATATATATGAGATTAGTTGCAATGCGTTTTGTCAAAGCTTCTCAAACTATTTCTCGTTTTTGCTTTTAATGATTCGTGGCGCGCACTATTTGACTTGCTGGTGTGCTAGTGTGGAGGGTGGCAAAAGGCTACTTTCCCGAATTGTGGTTTTTGAAGCTTTTCATGTGCTTTATTTTTTTTTCTTTTTTTTCCAGGTGTACCAGAAAGATAAAACGGGGACGACCCACCGAGAGAGAGAGTCTCATGCCTGGCACAACGGGGAAGGGAGAGAAAAGAGGGAATGGAGAAGAAAGAGAAGGAAACAAAAAAAAACAAAAGGTTTGCTTGGGAGGTGAACTATGAATGATATCTTTTCAGCCACGCCCAACGTGGGGGCGACCCGCAAGAGTCTCAAGCCGGGCATACGCTAGACCCTGTGTTGTTGAGATCTAAGATCCCAATTCGTCTTGAACGAGGGAGGACTGATCTACCGATAGACATCATCTACCAACTCGCCTCGCCCAATGAACTGACCAGGAAGAGGTGCAGCGATTGATTTATTGGGTACGGGAATGTTTGGCTCGAGGTTACGACTTCGTCGATGAAATGCCGCTACTTATCGTTTTGTGTTCTGCTGAATCCGGTCGCAACACCCCGGAAATCCCCCAATCCCAAGAGAGGAAATCGTAACAGATCACTCTGGACGACGGAAATCCCGCGGGATGCAGCAAGCGGGTTCAAGCTCTAAGGAAATTGAAGAAAAGACAGGAAAGTAAAATCCTTCAGATGAAGGCTAACCCAGAAGGGGTTAGCAACAAAGACTGAGACCACCTAAACTTGATAGTTTAGAGATAATATACAAAAAAAAACCTATACTCCACTGAGACTTCAGCCACACCAACCACCGCTCGGAAACCTTTTAGTTGGTAGAAAGTTGAAGAAAGACAGGAAAGTAAAATCCTTCAGATGAAGGCTAACCCAGAAGGGATTAGTGACAAAATTTCAGACTATCTAAACTTGATGGTTTAGGGGTATTGTACTAAATACAAAAAAGTTTTACCGAGACCTCATCCACACGCACTGACGCTCGAACACCGTTCTACTACGAGGAAAATTGAAGAAGGGACAGGAAAGTAAAGTCCTTCAGATGAAAGCTAACCCAGAAGGGGTTCGTAGCAAGGAGAGGTGACGCTCTAAACTCGTTCATTTAGAGTTTTGCACTAGAAACAATTTCCGCCGACTCCGCTCACACGACACTACTTGACACGCCAGACTAATTGAAAGAAAATTGAAGAAGGGACAGGAAAATAAAATCCTTCAGATGAAGGCTAACCCAGAAGCGGTTAGTAGCAAGGAGAGGTGACGCTCTAAACTCGTTCATTTAGAGGTATTGCTCTAGAAACAAAATTTCCTCCGACTCCGATCACACGACACTACTTGACACGCCAGACTAATTGAAAGAAAATTGAAGAAGGGACAGGAAAATAAAATCCTTCAGATGAAGGCTAACCCAGAAGGGGTTAGTAGCACAATGCAAGAGGTTTATCACCCAGCACTGGGGAAGTAGTAGGAGGGTTTGCGATAACCTGAAGTTCACAAGTGAAGCTTGCCGGATGCCTTCTGAGGGTTACTGAGACTGTCCTTATTTGTTCACTTGCTTGACCACCACAGATTAAGAAATAATGGAGAAATGCAGGGATTAAAATTGTGGAAAGGGGAACAAAAGAGCAAGAAAAACAAAAAAAAATATAACACAAGGACATATATAGAAAATAAAAATCATCTTATTAACTAGAGGTATACCGGCCTCTAGGTTGAGCGCCTAAGCGGCACATTGGTATCCTGTAGCTACCAGTTAAGCTAGCTGGATGCCTTCTTAGGGCTACCAGGACTAATCTAGCCCGGTTCAAGACTTAATATCCTGGGTATGATAGACTCTGATGGGGAGACCCTTCTCATTCCTTAGACGATAAGCAACGCGGCCTATACGCTCTACAAAAGTTGCTTTGATGAATTTTGGAGCCAGCTTCGCCGCGAACCGATCTATCGCACTACTCTGCACGTGATTTCGTACAAAAGCGATCTGCCCTGGTTGAAAGGTCCTCACTCGGGTTCGGAGATTATAGCCTGCGGAGTATCTTTTGTGTGCCTCCGCCAGATGTGCTTTGATCTGGTCCCGCACTGAGTGCACTCTTTTTACTGGGATTTACTGGGATTATTTCAGGCGCACTATCTGTGTCCGAGGTCAGATCTCGCAGTAATTTGTAGGCGTTCCCATGTGTTACGGGGTGTCTTCCAAACATCGCGAAGTTCGGGTAGCACTTGGTGGAATCGTGTACTACGTTTCGGAGAGCGAACGCTGTCTCAGTCTGGTGTTCATCCCAGTTCCGGTGATTGTCTCCAACATACGCGCGGATCGCAGCGAGTACTGATTGGTTGACTCGCTCGGACGCGTTGGACTGAGGTGAATAGGATGGGGAGAGACAGTGCTCGACCCCATACTTCAGTAACGATTGGATAAAGAGGTTGGAAGTGAACTGGCTTCCATTGTCAGAATGGAGGAATTCTGGATACCCGAACACATGGTATACTTCTTGTTCCAAGTAGCTTACGACCCTCGCCGAGGTAGCTTTTGGCATTGCTTTCAGCAACACAAATTTGGTTAAGTGGTCAAGGATGATGAAGATGTACATGTTCCCCTTTTTGCTTCGTGGATAAGGACCCAAGAAATCGTAGAACACGCGCTGCCAAGGTAGCTCTGTGTATCGTCGCTCTCCTAAAGGAGGTCTAAGAGAATAGTTGCACGGCTTCACGCTTTTACAAACTTCACACTGATTAACAAATCTTTGCACGTCGAGCCCCATTGACGGCCAATAGTAGTGACAACACAGCTTTTCGAGGGTTTTGGCAATCCCAAAATGCGCGGATGTTGGTGAGCAGTGTTCTTCGTCGATCAGTTTGGTGTTGAGCCCTTCAGGCACCCAAAGCTTCCATGAGATTTGACCCCCTCCCACAATGTTCTTGGGAGAAACAAATGATATATACACCTTGCCGTCTGTGACTCGGTGGCTATTAAAGGCTTCTGGGTTAGACGTTATTCTCTGAACTCGCTCAACATAAGACGTCTCAAGATATGCCTGTGAATCTCGGACGACTGATTCAATAGCGGGAGAACAAGCGTCCTTCTCCATAATAGAACTGCTCAACTGCTCGGCAAAACAGCGGGACAGAGCGTCAGCCACCATGTTTTCCTTGGCTTTCCGATATTCTATGTTGAAGGTGAAGGCTTGGAGCTTAAGACTCCACCGTGCTAGCCTGCCGCATAGATCTCTTTGGTCCATGACCCATTTAAGACTAGCATGATCCGTGGTGATCGTAAAATCCAGGCCTTCAACATATGGTCGGAAGCATTTGTAACTCAGTACCGCCGCCAGATACTCTAACTCGGTGATGCTATAGTTTTTTTGTGCCGTTCCACAGGAATTTAATATTCTTTCTCAGCAGGTCTGTGAGAGGAGTAGCGATTGTCGCGATCTGCGGAATGAAACGCCGGTACCAGCCACAGACCCCTAGGAAGCTTCGGACCTTTTTGACGGTGTTTGGTCTTGGAAAGTTCTGACTGGCAATTCCTTTCTCTGGGTCTGCCCTCATGCAGCCATCTCCAACTACAAAACCAAGGTACCTGACTTCTTGACGCAGAACTTGCTCTTCTCCACGTTAATGGTCAAGCCTGCCTTACGCAGCAGCTCTGCGAATATACTTAGCAACTTGAGATGTTCATTAAACGTGGAGGAGGTAATAAGCAAGTCGTCTAAGTAGACAGATACCTTACACATTAACTTACACGTTGTCTGAGGAGCGTTACAGAGCCCGAAGGGGAGTACCGTGAACTGGTACAACGGCCGCCCTGGAACGGCGAACGCAGTTTTATCGCTGGAAAGTTTTGCTAGTGGAATTTGCCAGAAAGCGTCTTTCAGATCGATGGTTGAAATAAACTGAGTCTCTTGCAATCGACTCAAAAGCCCGTCGATGAGAGGTAGCGGAAATGCGTCCGGCACGGTCACAGAGTTTAACTTGCAAGCGTCCAAACATAATCGAACCTTTCCATTTGGTTTTCTCACTAAAGTGACGGCAGAAGGCCATGCACTCTGACTCTCCTCGATAACTCCGGGTGCGAGCATACGGTCGAGCTCGTCGTACATTGCTTTCTGTATCACTGGGGACACAGCGTAATAGCGTTGTTTGATGGGATTTGCAACACCGACATCTATCTCGTGCTCAACGTAAGACGTGCGACCGAGGCCGTGTTTGCTGAAAGATGGAAAGGTTTCAACCACTGTCTGCAAGCGTTGGTTTTCTTCATCAGACAGGTCGTGTTTCTGAGAGCACATGGGTGCGGGCTTAGGTAGTGAATATAGCTCGCTTACCATGACTGGAGCTAGGCAGAAAACTCTCCAAAAATCGATCTCCAAATACAGGGACTGTTGCAGAGACAGAACTACATGGAGCCGCATCATGCGCGTCTTCTCCCCATACTTCACTAGCACACGAATGTGACCTAACACCCGTTGCTGTTGACCGTCCGCAGTCGATATGGTAGACGGCATGGAATGGAAGCGGATCCCTGCTCTTTCCAGAGATTTTTCGCCCCCGAAACCGAACACGCTCACGCTGGCGCCTCTGTCTAATAGACTCCTTATTCGCTGGCCTTGAGTAAAGACATCAGAGTAAGGCCGGAGATCTGTACTACTTGGCAGCTTAGTTTCAGCGACGGCTGCCTTTATATTTCTGCGCAGGCTTTGGTAACGCCTGGTGCGTGATTCGGTCCTGGGCGGATACACGTTTGTTCTGGTAAGAGAAAACGGTTCTTCACTGGCATCGCTGTCTGAATCGGTGACGAAATCTGCTGATATATTTTCGGAGGATGTGTAACTACAGGATTCTGAGTCCCATGGTTCCTCCATTGGCAGGGTTTGAATAGTTTGGACACCCACATTGCATGTGGCTGCTGGTGCCATAGATGACTGATCAGGTTTAGTGAGATCTGGGATTAATACTGAAAGCAGGTTCTGTTCAGGTGAATCATGGAATTCTATCAGGCTGCCCTTGGGCTGGGCACACCCATCACCCCAACGCCGCTGACCTAGTGGAAGCGCTCTGGTTCGGTGTTGGTTGCCGGTTCGCTGGTGGAACGTCTTGAAATCTGTGCCGGAGTCAGAATACGCGGAGTTCCCACTGAGTTCTGACTCCGCCTCAGGTTTCCCGACGAGCAAGTTAGGCACTACTTTTCACAACACCTGCTGAGCCACACCCGTAGCAGAATATTCACCGTGATCGCAGCTGGCAGGCGTGATGAGTGTGTCCCTCCGCAGCACAGTTCCAGAAGATGAGTCTTGATCTTGGTGGTAGTTGATAATCCCTCTGTGAAATAGCTTGAAAAGCTGCTACCACATCATGTGTCTCGGCTTCCGGGTGGTCCGCCAGAAACTGATTATCCGAATATAGTTTGTGGACCGAACGTCGTGGCGGTAACTCTCGAGACTGTGGCTTGGTCTGGAACCAAAGTTTTTCAAATTTGCAGCACAAGTCTCTCAGGTGGAGAACGTTCTTCGTGTGATGCAACAGCATTTTCTCTTGCAACGCCGGCTTCACATTTCTTCTTAAGATCTCCACGAGCTCTTCTTCGGGGATCGGGCGAGACATTTTTGAAACTAGCGCATGAACCGCCAAGCGATAGTCGCTGAAGGATTCTCGAGGACCTTGTGCTCGTGCTTTTACTGGTTTGCCTATTTCGTAATCTGTCTCCTGTTTCCTGAACTCCCGAAGAAGTGCCACGCGTAGTTCCGTCCAGGAATGAAAACGGTGGTCTCGCAGGTACAGCCAGTACCAATTCGCGGCTTTTCCAGTGACGAGCGAGTGGAATAAGGCACTTGTTCTAGCAAGGCTAGTGACTCCACTCGAAAAATGAATTCAGTCACATCTAGACCTGAAGTACAATCGAAGTATAGCTTCCATCTAAAAACTGGACTGTTTGTCATGCTATTACGGTCTCTGGCAGTACCCTGCCGATGATATGCTGACGCGTTAAGCGGTGAGACTCCTGACCCTTGTGGCCTGGGTTGTCGTGAATCGAAATAATTATGACTTGGTGGTGGATCTGCTCCTGCACCGCGGTTTGGTCCCGTGTGCATGGCCTCTGAACAATCGTTCACCGAACGGAAGCATGGTCTTCCTTCAAGGAAGGCCGTCCGCGCGAGGCGATCACCGGCAGGGTTCAGTTACATATTTTTCCCACTTGGAAATGGGAAATTAGGACCCAGCGTATCCGGGTTGAAACGGGGACTCCCTGTACTAAGCTTGGGAGTACTTACGGTCGAGTAGATTAATCGAGTTGGAACTTTGGAAATAACACCCGTTGGCGACATCCTTCCAAGCTCGCTATCTGTTACGCTAACGGACGGGATTTCCAGGCCACGAGCGCCTTCCTCATCAGGCACCCGACCCTGCAATGGGACTGTATCGACCGAATTCAGGAGATCTTCTATTAATGCTTGGTAGAAATCTCTCGAGCTTTGAGTTCCCTATCCTTTTCTCAAACATCAATTTAATTTGTTGGTATCAATTTTGGCATGCTATTATTTTGTTATATAATGGAGAAAAAGAAAAATTTATTTTTAGTATAATTCTGCGCTTCAATAAAATAATAAAATATTTTTATTATTTATTATTCCAATTTTTATTTATTATTATTAAATAGCTTATTGCTTTTATTTAATGGTATAATTCTGCGCTTCAATAAAATAATAAAATATTTTTATTATTTATTATTTCAATTTTTATTTTATTATTATATAATAGCTTATTGCTTTTATTTAATTTTTTTTTTTTATTCGTAGTGTATTGTTTATAATCTTGTAGTCGTAAAGGCATGAGAATGAATACTCTTCTATTTTCTACTTGACACTTCTATATCAAGACTATTCAGTATACTTAGATTTCTAAATACATTTATACATTTTACAAAAACTTTACTTCTACAAAGTGTCTGTGAATTAGATTACATTTTTATTTGTATTGCTTACAGTTATTATTTATGCTACTTCTTAATTTGTAATTCAAAGCTTTTCCAAACTTTCTATTCTTTTAAAGTTTTTTTTTTAATGTTGTGAATTTTATAAATAATCTACGAGATGTAGACTACATGATTGTCTACGCGTCGACAATTACCTGTAGACAATAATCTCTTGTCTACATTATATTTTATACGCGTAGACAATGTAGAGAATTAAAATTTGGTAGAAAATTCAAATGGGTTTATACTTTGTTAGTTAGGAATTAGAAAACCATGACTCGAATAATAACCGACATAATTTATTGAAGCTGAGAATAAAGATTGATAATAGTAAGCATAAAGAGAATATAGAATAAATAAGATATATATTGTAGTATATGCGTAACTTAGTTGGAATTACGCCAGTAATTTAAATTAAAAACAGTTATTGAGATTAATAAAAATTAATCAGATTAACAGCATCTTCGTTGTATACATCATGCTTATTTTTAAGATAATAATAAATATGCAGTAATCGTTTAGATCTGCCAAAGGTTAACCGATTTTTGCTTAGAGAATGAACGTATGACCAGCTGGAAAAAAGTCTTTCTAGTTGGGCGGATGATGCTGGAATCTGCATCAGTTTTATGGTCAACTTGGACTGATATGATGAATTGCTACTATATTCCAATGGTTTTTATTATACCTTTCTGGTATAGATTTTAGGTTTAGGTTTTCGAATGAGGTTTTCTTTTGAAAACTGTCCCAATCTTCTTTTCGCGTCTCGTGCTATTGAGTTCCTTAAATAAAAAAATTGTTGATTTTTCGAGATCAAATCCAACTTCATCGAAAGCTTTATTTTTCGGTCTGCCTGGCAAATTTTATAATTCTTACTTGTCTTATACCTATTTTATAAATTTTCATAAAGAATAAGATACCACTTCACGAACTAACTAAAAGTTTTGTTTTTAACAGAGTACAAAATCTACATTGTTGACACAATTGTGGACATTGTCGACACATTAGTTGACATTGTAGACATTGTCTACACTAAATTTGTTTGTCTACGCTAATGTCTACGCTAAAGAGTAGACAATGAAAGTCTACGCGTAGAGGAACAACACTGAAGACGATACATTTACTCCCCTCTCAGTGTTAACGAGAACGTAAAAAAAATGAAATTAACTGTAAATTAAAAGTAACTTTCTTTGTGAGATCTCTGGTGATTAGTTTCTTTGGTTCATTTACTCTTTCAACGAATGCAGGTTTTAAACGTTTATATTCACAATAAAATTCTTGTCTCCCCTTTCAATTACCTTAAAAGGTCCTTCATATGGTGGTTGAAGACTAGGTTTAATTTTGTCGGTACGAATAAAAACAAATTCACAATCTTCTAGTGATTTTGGAATATAATAGGGTCGTTTCCCCAGTGGTCGACCACTTAGCGAAAAGTTTTAGTTTATTTTAATATAAATTGGTTCCCATTAAAGTTATTTTAAATTAATTAACGAAACTAGAAAGCCTATGGGTTGGTGTTTGTGATATAAAACATTTTTTCTATAAAAATAAATCGGACTAGTATAATTTTGGAAAAAACGTAACAAATCCACTTTTGCCGATAGTCGACCAGGCGCATCCTATGTACGACCAGGAGTTCTCCTGTGTTCGACCATTAAACTTTTGGCTGAATTAGTTGAATTACTGAACAAACGTAAAGGATATAAATGACTAGAAATTGAGACTAGGTACCTATACAAATAAAAAATATTTTTTGAAATAACAATTATATATTTTTAAATGTAAAATATTGCAAAAATTCAGTAGGTGTTAGAAATAATAAAATAAAGGTAATCTAATTCATAACACAAAAAAGTTCATTTTTTTTTAAAGTAAAAAATAAAATATAAAAAAATAAACGTAACAGGTATACCAATACATAAAATATATAGCTTCGTAAATAGCTTATTAGTATTACAAATTAAATGAGATCATAGGTTTCTTCATCAGCCCCTTGTATAGTAGGTACATTAAGATCTTAAAAAAAATAAAAATTATGAATCAATCACAGCAAATAAAATCTTGATTTTCAGCTTCATTGAATGGCATTCCTGAGAAACGAGTACACTTCAAATGATACCACTTTTCACATTTATCGCAACCTATATTTTTATATTCGTCCTCTTCTGCATCAGTATCTAAAACATCCTCGCACTCATGGCACAGAATCTTGGAAGTTAGCTTTCCTGAATTTCTCTTACATGTTTTAGGTGCGCTTTTTTTCCTTCGCGTGTTTGCCCTCTTCAAAAGCCTTTGCTTTTTCCTTTTTTCTATTTCATCAGATTTTTCTCGCTTCAAACGGTTTTTATTTATAAGGAATTCTTTCCAAGCGCGCGATGAAATTGACATAGGTGGCCTTTCTTCATTAGAAAGGGTCTTACCCTTTTTTGTAATTATTTTACTTGGATAGGCTAAATACCTATCAAAGCTTGACGATGGGGCTGGACAGTTATTATAATCCATAAACGATGAAGGATTGGAGCAGGCAGATAGGTCAATATTTTCTATGACAAAGAAAACGAATCATACAAACAAAAAAACTGAATAATCTAAATATTGTTAACGTATCTTTATTACAATTTTCGCTGTTGATTTCGTTTTGAATAGCTTGGTTTGTTTCCATTTGATCACCATGAATATTCATTATATTCTCATTTAGATTGCTTGTTACTTCAGACCCATCCACAGGTACCGTATTTTCTTGAATTCTCACAAGTTCATCATTAGTGCCTACTTCATATGTCCCTTCGTTATGATTTGGTCCTTGTGGATTTGTAGTACCTATATTTTGAGCTTGTTCTCCTGCATTGCAGTTTATAGCATTATCTATTTCACCTATTATAACATCAATAACAGAGGCCTCAATGTTGTCTTCAAAATGTTGTCTTTAAGACAAAATATAACTTTTTTTGCAACATTATAGTCTTGGTTTGTTATGCTTGGAGTACAGTTAGTAGATTCATAGATTTTTTGTGGTTCGACCAGATTTTCCAAGTTGTCTTGCACGCACTTTGAATAATCTACTGCGTCCGGATTAAATGGATATATACCACATTTCTTGAAAGCGTTCTTAACAATTTCCTTCCGATCAGAATCAGCTAAAACACTTTTCAAGATCTCACAAAAATTTGTCTTGGTTACTGCCCGCCCAATATTTTGCGGCGTACTCTGCCATACCCTGACGATCTTCTTGTAGTCAGACTTGAGGGCTTTAAAGGCTCCTACATCTGCTGGCTGGAGGATGTGTGTTGTATTAGGAGGGAGAGCGTATAAAATTATTGCATTGTTGCTGCAAAATTCGCTCAAATCCATCGAGAGATGAGATTTGTGGCCATCTACTAAAAATAAAACTGGACGCCTGATATTATTCCTATTCAGCCACTCGTGAAAACCATTACCAACATACTCATAAAATGTTTCCGTCCTCATCCATCCTGTTTCAGATCTGCCAAGTATCCAATCGTCCGGCATACTGTTCACTACTTTTGCAGGTGGTCGAACGTACGGAAATACTACCATTGGTAGCAACGTTTCACCACTTGCGGCAAAGCTCAAAAGGACAGTTAGGGTCTCTTTGTCATTTCCCGCTGTAACTTGGAATACATTGCGGTAACCTTTCGGGGCAATTACTGTCCCAACTTTTGGAGCCATGCTAAATGCTGTCTCGTCAGCATTGAAAATTCTTTTTGCATCTAACAAAATATCTTCACAGTTTTCAGATATTAAAAAATCTCTAAGGTCTTTGAACCATTTGCGAATTTCCTCTTCTGTTATAACAGCCCTAGCATTGGAAATTGGTTCAGGCGTGCGTAAGGCTAACTCCGGATGTCTTCTAAGGAAAGAATAATACCATTTTTTTCCTGGCCTGTTATCTTTAAAAGGTGTTGTTCTTTTTTCTTCCCTAATAATTTTTTCAACAACATTTAGCAGTTCCTCCTGTTTTAGAGGAAATCCGCATTTAGCCATTTTTATTAGCCAATCTACTAATTTATCTTCCTCTTCTTGAGAGAGGACAGTTTTTGGATCCATTTTTCCAACTCCATCAGCAATCCTGCCAGTAATTCTGTCCAGTAGAGTAGTTTTTGGAACACCATACTCCCTACTTGCTGCCGGATCCCAATTTTTCCCTCTCTAATTAATTTTAGAGCTTCTGCTAGCGCAGATTCGCTATACCGATGAATCACACGTTTCATATCTTTCAAAATAAATTGAAATTAAAAAAAATTAAAATTTTGGGATTGAAACGGAGTGTGGTCGAATAAAGGAGAAAACTGAATTATGTGTTTCCTATTGTCGACCACTTGATAAAACGGTGGTCGACTACTGGAAATACGACGAATTTTATAAATTCTTTATGGAAAATGGCACTTTATGCATTTAATCTTCAAAATTAATTGCTTTAACGTAAACAAAAAAAAAAATAGTTTCCTGTGCTCGTCCATGTGTGGTCGAACTTAGGGAACTAAGCAAATTTTGGTTTTCATTCTCCGACCACACAATAAATGCTAATATTACTAAAAAATAAGTAAGTTTTTATAGTACTTACCTAAAAATTTATTTGAAAAAAACACTATTTTCCAACACTAAACTCACTAAATATTTAGCTCTAATTTATCGCGTGACATACTCATCAGAAATCTCCGACAGAGTGATGCGAATTGGACGTTGATATTACAACAGTAGTAGTAAAATTCTGTTTGAAGTGACTCAGTAAGAAATTCATAGAACCAAAAATTACACTGTTGGTCAAAAAAAGCATGCTATGTACTAATCATGACGTGTTTTTCGCGCGAGTGGTCGAGCACTGGAGATGGTCGGACTAATGCAACTCTACCCTAAGTGGTACTAGATTTTCTAGAATCTGTTGGCGTAACGCTTTGAAAATATAGCCGCAAATTTTGTAATATTTTGTTAGTATCTGTTATGTTGTCAGTGTTTTTTATGAAAAATTCTCCTGGAACCCTTAAGGCCTGACCATACACTAGATCTGCTGGAGAACATTTTAGGTCCTCTTTAACTATGGCACGTATACCTAGAAGAATTGTATGCAGGTGAGATGACCAGTTGACTGTGTCTTCAGTCGCTCTAATAGCAGATTTCAATTGGCGATGCAATCTTTCGACCATTCCATTAGCTTGCGGGTGGTAAGGAGTTGTACGAATTTTGTGGCAACCGATGAATTTGGATAATTCTTGAAATAAATTTGACTCGAATTGCGATCCTTGGTCGGTTGTTATTCTTAGAGGTACGCCAAAGCGACACACGTATTGTTGGTAAAATACTTTGGCTACATTTTCTGCTGATGTATTTTTAATAGGGTAAGCTTCTGGCCATCGTGTGTACCTGTCAATGATTGTCAAAATATGTGTGAATGATTTTGATGGTGGGAGAGGTCCGACGATATCTAAATGTATATGTTCGAATCTACCACTGGGAATTTCGAACGTTCCTACTGGTGATTTTATATGCCTGTGTATTTTCGATTGTTGACATGATAAGCATGTCTTGGCCCATTGATTAATTTGTTTGTTCATGTTTGGCCAAAAATATTTGTTACACACTAATTTTCGAGTTGTACGTATGCCTGGATGTGATAGTCCATGCAAAATATCGAAAATCATTCTTCGAAGTTTAACTGGTATGTAAGGACGAGATTTTCCCGTCGAAACTTCGCACCATATTTTATGGTTGGTTTCAGGAATGTCAACTTCTCGAAGTTTATATCTAGATTCTGAATTTTGTTGTTGGTGCTCTATAAGATGCATTATTTCTTTCTCATTTGCTTGCGCTTTGCTAATCTCCTGTAGGTTAAGTTTTTTATTTTTTTCAATTGTGCTGCATTCTTCGTGATTATACGCTATGCGTGAAAGGGCATCTGCTACAACATTTGATTTTCCTTTTATATATTGAATGTCTCATGTAAATTGTGTTATTAAATCCAGGTGTCTAGCTTGCCTTGTACTTCTCTCTGTTTTTGTCCAAATGGCATTTACTAGGGGTTTGTGGCCCGTAAAAACCATAAATTTTCGACCTTCAAGTATGTGCCTAAAATGCTTTATTGCTAAATAAATTGCCAGAAGTTCTCTGTCGAAGGTTGAGTATTTTGTTTCTGCCTTTGTTAACTTCTTCGAATGGAAAGCTAAAGGCTCCCAATAATTGTTATTTAACTGTTGCAAAACAGCACCTATTGCTATGGCAGAAGAGTCTACAGTTAAATTGAAAGTGGTCTCTTCCAT
The DNA here is from genome assembly GCA_963930735.1 of Dioctria linearis. NCBI lineage: Eukaryota > Metazoa > Arthropoda > Insecta > Diptera > Asilidae > Dioctria > Dioctria linearis. The sequence goes on along the minus strand of OZ005744.1, from coordinate 91,172,031 downwards.
AGTGTGTACTAAAAGTGTTGAAGAAGCAAGAGCTTCTTTTATATGTTTGAAGTTGTTTTCACATGATGTTGGCCAAAAAACAAATTTAGTAGTCTTAGGTTTTTTTAATAGCAGAGTCAAATTATCATATATAGGGCTAAGCAATTCAGCTAATTTTGGTATAAAACGATGATAATAATTTACCATTCCTAAGAACTGTTGTATGTGTTTGACAGAGGAAGGTGATGGAAATTCCTGGATGATTTTAATTCTATCAGGAGAAGGTAGTATTCCATCTTTACTTATATAATGGCTCAAAAAATTTAAGGTAGTAGTTTCAAAAATACATTTTGCTGCATGTATATTTATTCCATACGTTGTTAAACGTTCGAATAATGTTACTAAGTGTGATTTGTATTCCTCTTCATTTTGGCTTGCCACCAAAATGTCATCAATATATGTGAATACGTAGTTCAAACCTTTTGTTACCTCATTCATGAATCTTTGAAACGTTTGTGCAGCATTTCGTAAACCAAAAGGCAATCTCGTGAATTCAAAAAGTCCGAAAGGTGTTGTTATCGCTGTTTTGTGTATGTCTTCTGTAGCTACTGGAATGTGGTGATATGCTCTCACCAAGTCTATTTTAGAAAATATGTAACAATTACGCAGATTCAATGAAAAATTTTGGATATGAGGGATTGGATATCTATCTGGAATAGTGATAGCGTTTAGTTGTCTGTAATCACCACAAGGACGCCAATCCGAACTATTTTTCTTTGCTACTAAATGTAGTGCTGAAGCTGTTGATGATGACGAGGGTTGACAGAGACCTAATTTAACCATGTGATCAAATTCCATTGTTGCAATTTTGAATTTTTGACCGTCTAATCTCCGTGGTCTAGTAAACGGGAGCTGCCCTTTTGTCGTAATGTGATGTACGACGTTGTGTTTTACAGGTTCTCCATACCGAGGAGATTCTGTTAATGATGGAAATTGTTGTAGGATTTTTCCATTACCATTTTCAATTGTGTAATGTTTTGGAGATGGTGTGTTTGTCTTAATTACTATACCATTCACTGACAAGGGTTATATACCTAAAATAAGGAAAATTTCCATAAAAAACCTGAAAAAAGGGCAAGAAAATGAAAATCATATTCATTAATTTTTTCACCTAAGCTAACCATGCTTAAAACATGGTTGGCTTATCTCTTAAACCTATGAAGAAAATTGCATCAGCAATTTTCTTCACATTCCACATAATTTATAAAATTTTTCTCATAAAACAACTTGGGAAGAACAAAAGTTTCAGTTTACAACCCAAGTCGTTTTACTTAAAAATTTGTCATTTCAATAATTTAATTAAAAAATAAATCAAAAAGCAAATCGTACCTTCAGTACAATTTGCCGCGAAAAAATTCAACATGCATGTACATACGTACATACATATTACGACAAAAAACTTTCGTAATAAGAAACGCACGCCACACAAATGCATTGCATGTATATGCGCGTCGCGATTTTCAAACCACGGGACGGTGGCTGATGTTTTCAAAAGTGTAAGATTACATTTTTGAGGCCATTTGTCCAACGCGAATAATTCTGGACATGTTTGAACAAGTCCAGAATTAAAATCGTAAAATTTTCTCAGGATAAGAAAATGCAATTTCAGCATTTTGGATCCTGAACAACGGCTCTTGATCACGATGAATGTGATCAAGAGTTGAGTTGGTTTTTAAATTTTGGCACGGCGACTTCAGCGGTTTCGGTTTTTGGAGAAAAACGCGACAAATTGGTGTTCGAGAAATATAATTAAGTTTTCCACGGTTTCTATGTGTTCTGTCATTTTTATATGTTTTGACAAATTGGTTTTCGAGAAATATAATTAAGTTTTCCACGGTTTCTATATGTTTTGTCATTTTTATATGTTTTGTCAAATTGGTCTTCGAGAAATATAATTAAGTTTTCCACGGTCATTTTGACAAGTTTGGATATTTGCGGTGTTCGAGAAATATAATTAAGTTTCCCAGAGTTTAAAGGAAAAGTTATTGTGATAAAAAAAAGAAAATAAAACTGTGGTAAACCCATGTATGTATTTTCTTATGTGTGTGTTTCGCCACTTGACTGGACCAGCAAGTAGAACTAAAAAAGGATTAAGAAGGTAGGAGTACCATAAGAAAATATATAACAATTGGCGCAGCCGATAGGATCAAGGAAGCTTGGTCAAGTTAAAAGATCGTAAACGCTTGAAAAGCCTTGATCCTGCAAGAGTCTACGGGGAACCTGTGACACTAGCCAAGCTATAAAGCCACGTCACCCCCAACGCTCGGGGTAGATCTCATCTGTAGGCGCCTCTGCTCCAGGCGAGCAAGCGTTCACCCCATTAAGAGTTAAAAACAGCATTAAGAGGCTTGGACCTCCAGATTGCAATCCATCATCGAACATCAGAAGCTCCTTTCTAGCACCAAGAAGGACAGGAAAACGAAGACAGCTCCACTCAAAAACAACTCCAGAAGTTAGATACCATCGTTCCTGGGTTGAAGGGGATTTCGAAGAAGGCTTTAGGCCCCCTTTTCAACCATATCCAGGGGAGATAAGTAGGCCTAGGGCCCCCCCGGCAGCAAGAAGAAGCACCGGAAATAAAAACTTCATTCCAGGATTGAAAGGGATCTCGAAGTCGGCAAAAGCCCCCCTTTCAATCTCAGCCAAGGGAACTAAGACGGCAGGAGCCCCCCTAGTAGCAAAAAACATTCCAGAAGGGAATACTCGAAGAAGGCTGGAAGCCCCCCTTTTGGACAACGCGGGACGTACATGCAAGAGGAAAACTCTACACCTTCATCCGACGCGGAGCAATCCCCAGGTGAGAATTCACAACACCTCCGGGAAGGTACAGACAACGCCACAGAGGTCGCTCACCCAGTATCAGGTAACCAGGACAACACAGCATTAGACCGACCACCAGAAGCCGACGGGGTTCGCCTTCGAAGCGGTACCATTTTAACAGGGCCCACAATTGTAAATAAAGTAAGTCTAGATAAGTTTTTAGATAAGTTATTAGAGAAGGCACGCGAATCCGATAAGCGCACTGTCACGCACTGCGACGCTCTTGACCACAGATTAAGTCAAGGCAGAGAGCAGAGGCTGACACAGATCGAAAAATTTAAAAAAGAAACAGAGCGATTCAAACAGGAGCTTATCGAATTCGCCGGGCTTTCACGTTCATTAGGTTTAGATAAGAGCTCAGCCAGTGTAGTTGTAAGCGCTGAAAATGACAGTGATATTAGTGGTGACGCATCTGACCGAACAACCGCCGAAAACTCCTTAGTGGCTGGCTAGAAGTATCCTTCACGGATTCTAGTCCAGAAACCAGCCCTGAAACTCGACAAGGCACAAGTAGACTACCCTACAAAAGTTTAAATAAAAAGATAATCACAATGGTAGATTATGCAAAGGTGACCAAGCTCACGGCACAACTAGTTCCTCTGTTTTCGGGTGAAAATACCCCACAGCTAGGTCGTGAGTTACAAACATTTATTGGCTGTTGCAAACAGGCCCTACACTGTTTAAGTGAGGAAGAAAAACCAGCCTTCCTACATATCTTGCCCACAAGGCTTCGTGGCGATGCTTATCAGCTGTTTGTTTCGGACGTTCCAACTACTTTTAGTGAAGTGGAGGAACGTCTGAATAGAACCTACCTACCACGAGAATCGTATCAAGAATTGGTCAACAAATTGATCACAATGAGACAAAACCCGTTGGAAACTCTCACTGCCTGCACAACAAGAGTGAAGCAGTTGCTGATGCTTTGCAACGAGGCAGCGGTACTGAAGTGCGGAGCAACGGCAGCCCAAGCTGTGAAGACACAGTTGGCGAACTTCGCCAAAAATGTCCTCAAGAGTGGAGTGAACAATCCCCACCTATGCCAGTACCTCCTCACTCTGATAGAAAATGATCTTGAGCAGCTGATACAAAAGGCTCTAGACATGGAAAAGCTACAAGCAGGCACAGTTTTCGTTCAAACGCCACTAACGCAACAGCCATATCCAATGGCACCAATAGACCCTAGTCTTCGAGTTCGAGCTCTTAGCCGAACTTCCTATAATCAAGCACCACAGCCACCCATGTATGCATCGCCACGAGCACAAGAGCCCCGACAGTTTAATCCCCCATACGTACATGCTGAACCACTACGCCCGCCATTTCCACGAAGGGATTCTAGACAACCGGATACACAGAATCTGGTACAAAACATCACTTGCAATTTCTGTCAGAAGCGGGGACACACCTACACGGAGTGTCTAAAACGCAAAAACACCCCCTTCTGCACTAACTGTAGGAGTTACGGGCATGAAATTCGCGACTGTTGAAATCGCCAAGCACAGTTTGCAACTCGTTTCACACGAGGATCGCCTAACAGTCCGCCACAGTCAGATCCGAGCAATATAAAAGGCCCCAGAGTCTTTAACATAAGACAAAAATGTGATTTTTGTGGGCGCCGCGGACACAAGATCGACGAATGTCGACAAAAGCAAAAATGGGAGGATAAAAAACAGGGAAACGACAAAGAGTCGACCCAAAACTCACCGGCTCGACTATAAACCCTACCAGCAATAAAAAAGGGTCTTCTCAGCCGCCCGACTTCAGTGTGCCCACCGCCAGACTTTCTCTAGACATAGGTCTAAATGGTCAGGCCCAGCTAATTGTGGACACCGGCGCTGAGATCAGTATAATTAAGAAAAAAGCTCTCAAATCTCGCGAGCTAATAAACCCCAACAAAAAATTAACTCTTCAAGGCCCCTTTGGAACCGGAAAAACCTTAGGAAGATGCCAAGAAAACTTCATGCGAAAAAGCAAATTACCTTGCAACTTTCAGGTGGTAAAAAACATCCCAGGTATTTCCGACGACGGCTTACTAGGAAATGATTTCCTAGCCAAAAACTGTAATGTTGAGTGACCCAACAAGGTTCTGCGATTTCCTCGCACGGAAACCAATTCAGAAGAGTTTGCTGTTCCATTAGAAACCGCATCGGACAACCCGTATTCACAAAACACAGTCAACAAAGAGACACTGGCAGAAGATATCAAACCCGACGGGGATATACCTTCTACCCGAAGTGTTCTCAAAGCTTCTCAGTCAGAAGAAGTCGGCTGTGACTTACAAGAACGCGATAAGGGTGACTTGATTACCGAAGATCCGGCCTGTAAGACTGGACAGCATCAGGTGAATTTAAATGAACCTGTGTGCATACCAGCAAGGTCTCAGATCGTAGTCAAAGTTCCGTTGCATTTGCAGGAAGAAATGCTCAGTCTGTCAAAAGAAATAGACGACGGAGTCTTCCTAGCAAACAGCTTACTCTCAGCTGGGTTAAAGGCAGTCCCTACAGGAATCCTCAACACACGCAGTTCACAGGTAGTCCTAAACAGCGTGAACCTAAATTTGGTTCCCATTAAAGACTACACTGTCGTCCCCATAAAACGAGAGCCAGATAAAGATATTACAACAGCCCATCCTTTGAATCCCATGAGTCGAAATGACGGCGATGGTGAGCATCAAGTTATATGTAAAGCTAAGATTAAGAAAGTGGGGCATAAGAGCCCAGGTAGACCGAGCAGTAATAAGAAACCGCTCCAAGACGCTTGCGGGTCCCTCATGAAAACCCCAACGTCAAGCGCTGGCCAGCATACAAAAGGTCTGCCGTTAGCAACTCCCGCAAATCTACCTGGCCCAACGCCACTCATAAATAAAAGAAATAGGCTAAGAGGTAAAATGAATATAGATAATAACAATAGGTTTAGATTTAAGAACAATACAAACAGGGCAATAAGCTACAACATATACGATATCTGTTCCCAAACGATGTCGAACAAGAAGACACCAGTACTCATCCCCGCCTCACCAGATTAGAGCAAGAACTCAGTCTGGATGAAACTTTAAATATTCTTTTTAAAAGGTGACAGGCTTACACATACCAATGCCATCACCCACGACATCCCTCTGGTGCAAGACCAAGCACCTATTAACCAAAAGATGTACCGGTTACCAGAGACACAGCGAAATGTCATAAATGAGCAACTCAGAGAAATGCTGGACAACGACATTGTCCAGGCCAGCAAAAGCCCATGGAACTCGCCACTGCTAGTCGTCCCCAAAAAAGCGGGACCAGATGATGAGAAAAGGTGGCGCGTCGTCGTTGATTTCCGTAAGTTGAACGAAAAAACCATTGGCGACGCCTTCCCGCTACCTCGGATTGAAGATATCTTCGATCAACTGGGCCATTCAAGATACTTCACCACCCTAGACCTAGCCAATGGCTATCATCAGGTACTCGTCGATCCGAAGGATCGAGCAAAAACGGCTTTTAGTACCAACTACGGGCATTATGAATTCAAACGCATGCCGTTCGGGCTCAAAGGAGCCCCGGCCACCATTTCAGCGTTTAATGAATTTCATATTAACTGGCCTACAAGGCCTAGAATGTTTCGTCTACTTAGATGACATCGTCATCTATGGAAAAAGTCTGGCAGACCACAACGAAAAGCTTCGAAAAGTCTTTGACAGGTTCGGAGAAAATAACCTGAAACTTCAAGCTGAGAAATGTCAATTTCTCAGGCGCGAGGTAGTGTATTTAGGACACAAATGTTCTAACCAAGGAGCACTACCTGACCCTAGCAAAACGGCATGCGTCCAAACTTTCCCCATCCCTAAGACAGTAAGGCAAGTGCAATCATTTTTGGGCCTTGCCAATTACTACAGAAAATTCAGACCCGATTTTTCGAAAACAGTACGTCCACTAACAAACTTACTCCGAAAGGATGTAAAGTTTAAGTGGACTGATAAATGCCAAGAGGCATTTCAAAGCATTAAGAACGCTTTAATTTCCCCTCCAGTCTTAATATATCCCGATTTTTCAAAACCCTTTAACCTTACCACAGACGCCAGCAGCGAGGCTCTTGGAGCAGTTCTCTCTCAAGGAGAGGTAGGAAGTGACCAGCCAATTGCCTACGCCAGCCGTACCCTGAACAAAGCCGAACGTAACTATTCCACCATTGAGAAAGAGTTACTGGCTATAGTTTGGGCGACTAAAATTTTCAGGTGTTATCTGCAAGGCCGAGAGTTCACGGTCTATACAGATCATAAACCACTCAAGGGAGTCTTCAATGTTAAGGACCCCACATCCCGTCTGGTGAGATTTCACCATAAACTTTCCGAGTTCAATTATAAAATTGAGTATAAGCCCGGAAAGTACAACACGAATGCCGACGCTTTAAGCCGCATCCCACGGGATAATAACAAAAACAAGGAAACTGCAACCTTCACGGTAGAAGCTATAGTCCACCACCAAATGGACTCGGATATAGAGGAGGAAACACACTCATCGGACCTTAAGGAGTGTCTGCAATGCAATGCAGTAACCAGAGCCCAGACACGAAACATTCAGGAAAGTGGAACAAATCCAGACAGCCAGTCCAAACAAAAAGAACAATCTCATCATCCAGAAGAGACCGCAGACCGTGACAGTCTACCTAGTACCAATCCACCAATTATAGACGAAACTCGTCCCCCTGAAGTAATCACAAGCCCAGAGGAGATTCAATTAATCTTAAAAGATTATCATGATTCTCTCTTTGGCGGCCATCAGGGGGTGATAAAAACCTATAAACGGATTCGAAGAAAGTACTGGTGGAGGTACATGCTTAGTGACATCAAAAAGCACATTAAGCGGTGTGCCAAATGTCAAAACATGAAGGCCTCACCACAGTATAAAATGCCAATGGTGATTACAGACATAGCGGAACAACCATTCGATAAAATCTATCTAGATATAGTCGGCCCACTAGAGAAGACTGAATCCGGAAACAAATATATATTAACGTTTCAGGATAACCTCACGAAGTTTGTAGATTGGTATGCCATACCAAATGGGGAAGCTATAACGATAGCGCAAATTTTCTTCGACGAAATCGTCACGCGCTACCGCATTCCCAAAAGAATAGTCACCGATCAGGGAAGTAATTTCCTGAGTGACCTATTCAAAAAGGTATGTAAACTCCTTAGGATAAATAAGCTGCAGACTTCAGCTTATCATCCCCTATCAAATGGAGCACTCGAACGCGCACATAGACCATTGATTGAATATCTACGAACTATAGTGGACGAAAATCCCAGCTCATGGGATAGTTATCTGCGAACCGCTGCTTTCGTGTACAATAACAGTGTACACGAAGGGACAAAACTAACTCCCATGGACTGCCTCTCCGGCTTTACAGCGGACGTTCCGTCCAACTTAAGGCGAGACCGCGATCCCGTGTATAACCACGAGAGCTACTACCATATTCTCAGGTATAAGCTTCAAAAGTCTTACGCCATGGCATGGAAAAATCTTCTGATGAGTAAACAACACTCGAAAAATTACTATGACAAAGCTGTACGTCCCCTGACATTTCACAGAGGAGACAAGGTTCTACTCAAGAGCGAGAGTCGTAAACATAAGCTCTCCCAGATTTGGGTAGGACCCTATACGGTAACCGGCATCCCCAGCTCAGTTAACACAACAATTAAAATTCGTAAACGATAAGTGACGGTACATAACAACCGCCTAAAACCTTTCTACGAATAGCATGGTGTCAATATAATCTAAGTAATTCTAAGATACATATATAATAGAATGTAAGCTACAAAGTTAACAAGAAACCCATTTTAATATCCTATCCTCTCCTCTCCTAGATAACAATGCAGTCCATCATTTTCCACGGACTATTCCTGCTCATAATAGGAGCCCTCGCGGCGGAACCTTACTCTATAACGCCCCTAAATAATACGGGAGTACTATTTGAGGATCTTGGAAGCCTATCAGTTTATCACGACACTTGGAGCGTCATCACTGATTTAGATCTGGGCGAGTTGGACAATCAGACAAAACTGGCGGAACGCGCGAACACTACGTTCATCAATTATGTGGTAACAAATCTTTTGATCAAAATCTATGTACCCTACAAACCAAACATGTACATGCCCTGATGGAAAACATCAAGAGACGCACCAATGTCATTAAAGAGGCAGTGCCTAAATCACGCAAGCCCCGATCCATCTTTGATGGGATAGGTAATGCGATGCACTATGGATAGCGGAAACGAACAAGAGGTGTACAGCCGACTAAGCGAATTAGAGGTAAATACTCAAACTTTAGCTGATCTGGAAAAGCAACAGATCAGCGTAATAAAAACCACGTTCGAAGAAATTCAAAAACCCTTATCCTCACTGTCTGAAGGACAACATCAGATAACCAATCAGATTAACCATCTGCAGAACACAACGGACGATTTGATAGCCCACCAAATAAGACAAGAGATCGTTTCTAGTCTGACACTACAAATGATAGAGTTGGAATTTAGACAACAAGCTCTACTGGACATAACAGTGTGCAGTAGAAATAATCAAATTCATCCCCTTTTAATTTCCACAAACCATTTGCTAGAGATTTATCACAAATCTCACTCCACTTGTCCCAATCTACAGGACTGTTTGTCAGTTATGTATCAAACAGCAGATGTTAAGACACATTTGTTGCAGGACAAATTAGTTATCCGAGTCAAACTTCCCATATTTAATATTCCCAAGATAAAAATCCAACAGATTAGATGTTTTCTCATACGGGTGGATTCAGACTACTCATTAATACCTGCTATCGGGTTTTCCCATGTGGCAAGTCAAATCAAGACCCAGGAATTTCTGTTGCTGAAGCCAGAAAACCTGAGATCTTTCAAAAAAATTTCAAAGGGAATCAATGAAGATACGTGGGTAGGTAAGCTGAACACACCAATCACCAAAGCTACAAAAACAGATGAATGTGTTATCAAACTCCTATTCAACCCACTGGGCGAACTCCCACAATGTAGCATCAGAGCTCAAATTCCCCCAAGAAACACAATAATTAAACTCAATAGACCAAATTAGTGGCTGTACTCCTTAACCGAAACTACTATAGTACATATAACTTGTACTCAACAGTTACTCACTCATCGTCTCGCAGGACAAGGAATCATGACAGTCAACGAACCATGTTCCCCGCAAATAGGGTCCCACACTCTGTATTACGAAGCAAAAAATCTACACCCGCTAAAAGTTTTCCAACCAACCTACTTCCCAGGCACAAACGAAACTCAAGAGGTATTGGCGGAATATATGTCCAAGATATCCGCTCCTAAAAACCTAGAGAAACAACCAACATTACTCCTAGGAGATGATACAAACTAACGTAGCCACCTAGATACAAAATCTCTAGACGAAATCCGTACCAAAGTGAACAACATTCACTTTGGACCAAAGGCCAAGATTCCTCATATACTATCAATAACCGGACTCTTGTTGCTAATTGTATCTGTGGTGGCACTAGCAAAATATATCGTCCCGGCATTCATGGCATGGATTGCTAAACGCAGACAACAGCCCACAGCTGAAAACGTTCCTATGGAACCGGTTTACGCAACACCCCAAGAAAAATTAAAACGTACTCAAAGTCTCCACAGAGCGAGATCTATACAAGTAGTATAATCAAAAAGATCTATACTCGTTGGTTGGCCCCGTCTCACCCTTTTATTACTGGCGGAACCACTTTCCTTCCACTACACTGGTATTAGAAGATAATTTGAATTAATTTATAGCAAATAAGAAATAAAGCGACCAGGTAAAATAAATATTACATAAGAATAAACTTTATTTAGTAGTACCTAAGAACCCAAAATTAATAAACATAAGTAGTACTTAGCAAAGAAGAAATAATAAATTAAATAAGCTAAAAAATAAGGTAATAAATAGAAGAAAGAAAGGCATAAGATAATAGAATTAAAAAATAAAAACATAACCGAAGTTTATTTACACAAAAATAATAATAATAAAAATAATAAGTAAATGATATTTAGCAACGTTAAATAATACATAACAATTAACTTAGATATAGACTTAAATATCTAAGATTATACTAAATAGAGAGGTAAAGTAATAAGATCGTAAATAGGAAATAGTGACGTAAATTAGTAGAATAAATAAGAAAATTTTTTTTTACGATATTAGATATAGTAGAGATTATATATATTCCCATAAGAAATATATTCTATATATAGGCATATTCCCGTCAAACCAAGACAGTAAACCATTCTTCTCCAAGACCACAAAACAACGAAAGGTCGGCCCAAAAAGAAAAAGAGATGTAAGAATCTACTTTGATAACCCGCCTAATTAAGCTTTCGGAGTTACAAGATTTCGACTATCAGTAACCCCAAATACTCTCATAGGATAGCTTATTCGAGATAGCAACTACCCTCATAATCAGGGACTATAAGTTGACACTATTCTATAATTGCACCAAACTGTGCATATCACTACCCAAGACAATAGTATGAGTACCGGATGCACTAATAACATCCAGTCAAGCTTAAAGCCGCTTAACAACACTTAGAGCTGCCCAAACCTAAACAAAAACCAGCGTCAGAGAGAAATTGACGACCGAACTCAAAATATGTCAAGTCCATTGTTGTGTTACCTAAAATCTATAAAAGAAAAAACAAAAAATTTTTTTTATCAAAAAATGAAAGACGATATTTCACCATTTAGCCAAAAATCTGTCAAGTCCATTTTTGTGTTACCTAAAATCTATAAATGAAAAAACAAAAAAAAATTTTTTTACCAAAAAATGAAAGACGATATTTCACCATTTAGCCAAAAATCTGTCAAGTCCATTTTTGTGTTACCTAAAATCTATAAATGAAAAACCAAAAAATTTTTTTTTACCAAAAAATGAAAGACGATATTATACCATTTAGCCAAGAATTTTTTATTATTATTTTTTTTTATACAAAACAGGAGAATAAAAGTAAAACTAAAATTTTTATAAAACTAAAAGTACAATTTTTTTTTTGAAAAGATTAAAAGTTAATAGAAAAGAAAACTAAAGAACGGTGGTGGAACGCGAACCAAAATAACAAAAAATTCTGAAATAAAAACAAATATAATTAGAAAAAGGGCTCGAATAGAAAGTGAAAATAACTTACCATGAAATGAGGGAGCGTCCACGGCCTAACCTTGGGCAGGACCAGAAGCCTCTTCAGGGAGATCCCAGTCCTCCTGGATATGACCAGAAGCCTCTTCAGGAAGATCCCAGTCCCCCTCAGACGCAAAACTCGGCGGTGCACCAGATAACCCTAGTTCGGATTCTGAAGATCCGACCCAGGCGGTTACGTCATGCACCAGGTAGTTGGGATGCATCCGACAACCAGGGCAGGCACACCACCCTACCTCCCCAGATAGTACCAAAGTTGCTCCTAGAAAAGAATATTAAGGAAGTTATCGATAGAATTCATTAACAAAATAAAAAAAAAAACTCACCCATGAACTCCCACCGTGGGGCCACAAGCATAGCTCCACCCGATGGAATACATCAGCCTCTGCTGGAGCACCCCAGATGCACACATCTGGACGACCATCCCTCCGCAGCAGCAGCCTGATGAGCCCACGCCACCGGGGCCACACTTTGCACAAAAATGGCCAGCACCCTCATGCAATTGGGTACGGGGCTGGTGTAAGGAGTACGCGGCGACACAACTTCACAAAATTGCATGTTGAAACAAACTATGGACGGAACAGCATAAATCGCCCCATATAAAGGGCAAAACCCCAAACGTTAGCAAAAAATTAGCAAGATGCAGTTAGAATGCATCGTGTACTTATCTTGGTTAAAAATATAAATCCCACGCAACTACAATAGCAATGGTAGTTTTTTTTTCATCCTTTTCTAACACACAAATAAGCTCCACAAGTTGCAATTCGTGCATTATGTATGTAGGCAGCTACAAGTACACAAACCTCACAAAATTTTTTTTCTCTTTTCCAAGCCGGTACAAGATGCATTCCAATATCTCAACCAACTCTACGTGCACCAAGAATTTTTTTTATTTTTTATTTTACTGAGGCAGATATCAAATTCATTTTAATTCAATTCAATCTCACACCGACCTTTCAAAAAAAAAAAAAAATACAATTGCACTGGAAATGTGCAAACACTCTCTCTACGGTAGAAAAATAAGTTCGTTCGCTTATCAGCGGCACGAGATATTAAATTACGAGCAATATCCAAATGAAATGACATCTTTTTATTATCAAACAGAGTTTTTTTTTAATTGGGGCCGGCAAAGAAATTCTTGGGATGGAATAATCAATATCGCTAAAAACAAAATTTTTTTTATTTTTACATACAATAAGATAAATCCATAAGGACTATAGAAAATAGAAAATAGAATAAGTTAAAGATATACGATACAAGCTAAGACTAGAATAACTTAATTTTGTAACAAACACAAAGATGTAAAAACTCAACCGAAAACCTCCAAAGACCTAGCCACCAAAAACGCACCCACATCAACTTCCCCTGAGAATTATTCCTCTTCAAAGAATAATTCTCTTTTTCTCAGGGGGAAGAATTGTTATATACCTAAAATAAGGAAAATTTCCATAAAAAACCTGAAAAAAGGGCAAGAAAATGAAAATCATATTCATTAATTTTTTCACCTAAGCTAACCATGCTTAAAACATGGTTGGCTTATCTCTTAAACCTATGAAGAAAATTGCATCAGCAATTTTCTTCACATTCCACATAATTTATAAAATTTTTCTCATAAAACAACTTGGGAAAAACAAAAGTTTCAGTTTACAACCCAAGTCGTTTTACTTAAAAATTTGTCATTTCAATAATTTAATTAAAAAATAAATCAAAAAGCAAATCGTACCTTCAGTACAATTTGCCGCGAAAAAATTCAACATGCATGTACATACGTACATACATATTACGACAAAAAACTTTCGTAATAAGAAACGCACGCCACACAAATGCATTGCATGTATATGCGCGTCGCGATTTTCAAACCACGGGACGGTGGCTGATGTTTTCAAAAGTGTAAGATTACATTTTTGAGGCCATTTGTCCAACGCGAATAATTCTGGACATGTTTGAACAAGTCTAGAATTAAAATCGTAAAATTTTCTCAGGATAAGAAAATGCAATTTTAGCATTTTGGATCCTGAACAACGGCTCTTGATCACGATGAATGTGATCAAGAGTTGAGTTGGTTTTTAAATTTTGGCACGGCGACTTCAGCGGTTTCGGTTTTTGGAGAAAAACGCGACAAATTGGTGTTCGAGAAATATAATTCAGGTTTCCACGGTTTCTATATGTTTTGTCATTTTTATATGTTTTGTCAAATTGGTTTTCGAGAAATATAATTAAGTTTTCCACGGTTTCTATATGTTTTGTCATTTTTATATGTTTTGTCAAATTGGTCTTCGAGAAATATAATTAAGTTTTCCACGGTTTCTATATGTTCTGTCATTTTTATATGTTTTGACAAATTGGTGTTCGAGAAATATAATTAAGTTTTCCACGGTCTTTTTTGGATATTTTCGGTGTTCGAGAAATATAATTAAGTTTCCCAGAGTTTAAAGGAAAAGTTATTGTGATAAAAAGAAAAAGAAAATAAAACTGTGGTAAACCCATGTATGTATTTTCTTATGTGTGTGTTTCGCCACTTCACTGGACCAGCAAGTAGAACTAAAAAAGGATTAAGAAGGTAGGAGTACCATAAGAAAATATATAACACAAGCTTGTATTTCCATCGATAAGACGTTTCTTTTTAAGATCCACTAAAAGGTTGAATTTCGTTAAAAAGTCTGCTCCTATTATTGGGCGGTTTAGATTCGCAATAATAAATGGGAACGTGAAGTCCCTTCTTAAACCAAAATTGGTTCTCAGTAATCTCGTACCAAAAGTTTGTATTGTAGAGCCGTTTGCCGCTACCAGAGTTAAAGAATGATCTCTCTTGTAACTGCTACAGAAAGTGGTAGGAATGACCGATAGGTCTGCTCTAGTATCTATTAAAAAAATTAATTTATTTTCCTTATCAAAAATGTATAAACGTTTTCAATTAATGTGAAAAGAACTATTCGAACACGTGGAGGGGTTAATTAGTTTTTTGAATTTTGATTGTTCTTGAAAGAACACGGGGGTATGCATTTTGATGCCTTATCCCCAAATTTCGTGTGGTACCAACAGATTGTAGAAAACCTAGTACCACTTGAAGAACGACCTCTGGAATGATTTCTGAAATTTGAAAAATTCTTTTTATTTTGTAAAGTTAAATTTTTTATGAGTTGCTCAAATTTGTCGATTTTATTTTCTAAATGACAAATTCTATTTATTAAACTAAAATCATTATTAAAATTTTTTGAGCTGAAGGCTGAAATATTTTGATTTTTTGAGATCTCGTGAATTCTGTCGGCCAATTGCAGAAGTTCGTTCATGTCTCTGTTTCCTGCTGTTGTCAGGGCTATGTTTATGTTTGCTGGTAATTTTCGCATCCAAAGCTTTTTTATTAGATTTCCCGATAATTCCGAATCCGATCCTGCTAGAATTTTCATTGTTCTGAAAAATTCTGATGGTCTTCTGTCACCAATTTCAGTATCTGAAAGGAGGAGTTCTAGTTTTTTTTCTTCAGTCTCGGCAAATCTTTGAATCAGTGCATTTTTTAACGTATTGTATTTTTCAGTCGGTGGTGGTGTTTGTAAAATGTCCAACACCTTCATAATCACCTCTGCTGGTAATGCTTGCACTATGTATTCATATTTAGTCTGGTCTTGACTAATACCTTTTGCGACAAATTACGTTTCGGCTTGGATGAACCATGCTTGCGGGCATGGTGTCCAAAACAGTGGCAATTTAACCGCAACGGCATTTAAAACAGCCCCATCTCCTGCTGCTGAACTTTCACCAATATCTGCATTCAGCATTTTATTTTCTTGTAAAAATCACCAGAGAACCACTTTCGAAAAATCACCTTTAACACACGTACTTTTACTTTCGCGGTACTTCTATATAATAACTTTCGCGATTATTCGAAAAACTTTTCAGACAATAATTCTCGCGATTCTTTGTGAATACGTCATAGGAGAAATTGTAGCATAAGAATTATTTCATTAGCTTATGGAATATAAGCAGTATTTGGAAAAATTTGTATAAAATTGATATAGGAAGAAAATTTGGCATAACATTCAATAATAAATATTAAAATTATTTGAAACCTGATTTTGCTTTTTATATATTTTATATTTTGGAGGTTTTATTGTCTTCGTTTCTTCGTTTATTCTTTCTTCGTTTATTTCATTCTTCATTTCTTTCTTTCTTCGTTTATTTCTTGCTTCGTTTATTCTTTCTTCGTTTATTTCATTCTTCATTTATTTATTTCTTCGTTTATTTCTTTCTTCGTTTATTCTTTCTTCGTTTATATCATTCTTCATTTATTATTTCTTCGTTTATTTCTTTCTTATATTTGTGTTCGTTGTTTTTATTCAGGGTTGTTTGTTCGCTGATCGCAGTTGTTGTTCGGGGTCACCAATATTAATGCTTGGTAGAAATCTCTCGAGCTTTGAGTTCCCTATCCTTTTCTCAAAGATCAATTTAATTTGTTGGTATCAATTTTGGCATGCTATTATTTTGTCATATAATGGAGAAAAAGAAAAATTTATTTTTAGTATAATTCTGCGCTTCAATAAAATAATAAAATATTTTTATTATTTATTATTCCAATTTTTATTTATTATTATTAAATAGCTTATTGCTTTTATTTAATGGTATAATTCTGCGCTTCAATAAAATAATAAAATATTTTTATTATTTATTATTTCAATTTTTATTTTATTATTATTTAATAGCTTATTGCTTTTATTTAATTTTTTTTTTTTATTCGTAGTGTATTGTTTATAATCTTGTAGTCGTAAAGACATGAAAATGAATACTCTTCTATTTTCTACTTGACTACTTGACACTTCTATATCAAGACTATTCAGTATACTTAGATTTCTAAATACATTTATACATTTTACAAAAACTTTACTTCTACAAAGTGTCTGTGAATTAGATTACATTTTTATTTGTATTGCTTACAGTTAGTATCGGTAGCCACGGAACAGTCGATAATCTGCTCCTGATTTGGTTTGGCACACTGCCTCGGTAAATTGACGAGCTAAATTCGTCTTTACAACACCGGTCTTTGCTCGGGCAGTGGAGTCGGCCAACTTGTCTTAATTCCTTCTTCGCTAACTAATTCCATTTCTGTGACCAGCCCGGGGGGGTTGGACAGAGAGAGTTCTATAGAGAGATTGAGAACGATTTGTATCGTTCCGGTTCGCAGAGCTGGAGTGTTGAAATGATGTTGTGGGTGTGTGTTCGGGTGGACCGCTGCATGGCCAAGCCACCTCCTTCTTATGATCACGCACTTCGAATAGTAGTATACGCAAATTATAAATTTTCCATTTTAGATCTATTCTGAGGTTAATGTCCTCAATTTTCGTTTTTCGTTTGAGTTTATTTGGATATATACGCACAAATCTAGTACGAGGAAATTTCCAGATCTTCCTCCAAATAAATAAAATATTAATATCAATATTAAATAAAAGTATTATTTTTGAATTTTCTTTTAAACATAAATATTTATCTATTTGCAAATGTCATACACGTACATAGTATAGGTATTCCTTCGTATAGTATAGGTATTCCTTCGTTGAACTAACTCGTTTATAGGCGCATGACTATAATACGCATCACACTATTGTGAACTTTCTTTTGAGTATATATATATAATATTGTTTTTGTTGGGGTGTGCAAGGGTAGCAAGACAACTCGCCCCAGCAGCTAAAAGTTGCATGTTTAAATTGACGATAAGACTTTCCTTGGCATGAATTGAAATACGCAATATAGAACTTATTTGAACAAATCGAAACTTCGCAAAAAAGTACTGAGAAACTTGAGCGAACATATATAAAATTGGCAAAATCGTTTATGAAATAATCGGTAGATCTACAAAAGAAAAAAAATGTTGATATGATGAAGTCGTGGCTAGAATTTTACAAGAAGAAAAACAGAAGGAAAATATTTTGAAACCGAGAGGATACATTGCACTTTAGTCAAGAGAAGCTTGACTAAAGCCAAACAAAAAACCGAAGTTGGGCACCATTGTGGCGAAGCGCGCGTCCACTGTCAGCCCTACCTACATCCATCTTGCAATGAATGCAGATAGGCGCTGCAATTGACACCTCTTGCTGCAAAATTCATCTCGGGATTAGTGTGGGTGGCCGCACAGCATATTGCCGCTAGCCGTCAGCCGGCTTGGGGTGGTTCTTGCCACCCACATCCCTCGATGCTTGAAAGCTGTGAGAAATGAGTAATAAAGAAAAACTGAATCATCTTTGCTAGACCTCAGACGGACGGACAGACAAAAAAAACTTTCCACGTCTCATGATGCTTCGCCTCCATTGGTACAACCTGTAAGTAAATGCCTGAAAGTAATGTAATTTAAATAGTGCCAGCAATGCGAGGTACTGAAATAAAACAAAATGAAATAGCAACGCCGTACAAATGCTCAACCACCCGGAGAGAGTCCAACTCCGAGAGGAAGAGAGAGAGAGAGATAACGTGGACTCCTGATGTATGCGGAGTCCGGACTGGACTCTGATTGGGCCCATCGCCCACATCCACCCCGGCTAAGACGTCGCAGTTAGTGTAGGATTCTTAGCCCCATTTAGGTCAGTGTGTGTGTGTAGGCAGGAGTCTCACCGCCTGGCCTCGCCGCCACCCATTAGTCCCTTACTCGAACATGTTGGCCACGTACCGCACCACGGACAAGGTGCAGGTGGAGGAAAGTATAAAAAAAAATTGAATGTGTATACATAAATACGGAACCAGAGGAAGTAAGTAGAAACGTCGCACGCATGAGCTTGATAGACTAGTATCTAAATTTACTGATTATTTAGTAATGTCTATAGGTAAGTAAAAAGGATTTATCGTAAAATGTTCGCACTTATTTTGCATGTATTCAAATTTCCAATTATAATTTCATGATATTCATATAGGTATCGAAGCATTATAATATAATCTCACTTTCGTTGCACGCATATGAGCTTGATAGACTAGTATCTAAATCTACTGATTATTTAGTAATGTCTATAGATAAGTAAAAAGGATTTATTGTAAAATGCTCGCACTTATGTTGCATGTATTCAAATTTCCAATTATAATTTCATGATATTCATATAGGTATCGAAGCATTATAATATAATTTCACTTTCGTCGCACGCATATGAGCTTGATAGACTAGTATCTAAATCTACTGATTATTTAGTAATGTCTATAGGTAAGTAAAAAGGATTTATCGTAAAATGTTCGCACTTATGTTGCATGTATTCAAATTTCCAATTATAATTTCATGATATTCATATAGGTATCGAAGCATTATAATATTCTTACGTGCCACAAAGTGAATCAAGCGACATCTGTTGGGAATGGAAGCAACTTTAGGTTAGTGTCATCTTAGTGAACTTTTGGTTCGGAGAACGGAATATTCAGGAAGGTTCTAGGATAATTCGTAGAGTATAAATACGGCGCTCTGACAGCTAGGAGGCGGAGTATTATTTCAGACAGCGAAGTGAACGTAGTAAACTATTTGGATTGCGATAATTAGAAGTACAGTACTAGAGATAAATAAAGAGTTGATTTGATAATTATTTGTGAATTTGTGAGAGTAAACAGCAAAGTTAAATAAAGAAAGAACTTTTGAATTATATCTGAAATATTTTTTTTTAAATAACGAACTAAGGCCACGCCCGTAACAATATAATTTCGCTTTCGTCGCACGCATATGAGCTTGATAGACTAGTATCTAAATCTACTGATTATTTAGTAATGTCTATAGGTAAGTAAAAAGGATTTATCGTAAAATGTTCGCACTTATTTTGCATGTATTCAAATTTCCAATTATAATTTCATGATATTCATATAGGTGTCGAAGCATTATAATATAATTTCACTTTCGTAGCACGAATGTGAGCTTGATCGACTAGTAGCTATATATATATGTATAAATAAGCTTTTCTTTTGAACTGGGGTTTGGTGTCCCCTTCCTGGCAGGAACAGCACCGCTATCCAATGTCCGCAAATGCATTCCAGGCGATCAAATTTCCGCTATTACTATTTTGCAGGTAGGTTCCATACGGTTGCGTGAATACAAAAGGAAAACTCCTTTGAGGCTTTCTTGTATCAGCACGGCGCCGCTATCCGATTAGTTAGGTGGACTCCACTCGACCTTATTATTTTTCTTCGCTCAGGTATCTTCTTCAGATTAACTTACACGAGCAGTCGACTTAGCTGTTACTTACTGCAAACAAAATTTTGCCAAAAATCTCTTTTTGCTTACTTCGCAAAAATTTCCACGCAAAAATTTCGCCTCCTCGATGCTCAGATCACCACCTTACACCTTACTTTCCACAACAAAAAAAACTCAAACTATCCGTCACCTTCCTCCTCAGCAGACAACCATCGAAGAAGTCACTCCAAAAAACGTCCACATCTCGCCCGTTCCGAAAAGACCGAGAGCCATCCTTCGCCATCTCATCGCGGGTACTCCATGTCATCGGTATGACTTGCAGTTAGAACGATCTCGGCTAAACTGTCGTGGTGAGCTGCCATTGGGTGGTTTGCCATCACGTGATGCTACTCGACTTGTCGCTCGAATAGTTCACGACAGACGGGACGGTGTTCAAGTTCCAGTGTGGAATGACCTGAACATATATATGAGATTAGTTGCAATGCGTTTTGTCAAAGCTTCGCAAACTATTTCTCGTTTTAGCTTTTAATGACACTATTTGACTTGCCGGTGTGCTAGTGTGGAGGGTGGCAAAAGGCTACTTTCCCGAATTGTGGGTTTTGAAGCTTTTGATGTGCCTTTTTTTTTCTTTTTTTCCAGGTGTACCAGAAAGATAAAACAAAAAATATATGATGAAAGAAAAGAGACTTAGAGGGGAAAGTGGGAATAGATAAGTGAAAGAGAAGTAGCGTGAAGGCAGAGCGCTACAGCACTTGGAATTAGATTCAGATGTATAGTAGATCTGAATATTGGAGCTTGATCGTTTAGCTTAAGCGAGATTCATGTAACTCATTTGTGAAGTACCTGGTAAGTTTAGGGATGTGTCTTTCGTTGTTGTATGTATGTTAGAAGGCTTTGTGATATGCAAGAGCATATGGTGTTTGAAGCCACATACATAACATTTACTAGTGCTTGCGCATTTATTAGTTTGATGTCGTTGCGAAAGACAATTGAAGCAAAGACCTTTACTTTTGGCCAGTTCTTGCCTCTGTGGTGTTTTTAATTTAAGAAATTCTGGACATTGTCTGACGGAATGGGACTTTTGGCATATGGTACAAGCAAAGATGTTTGTCACATGGAAAGACTTGTTGTTGAATTTACAATTGATGGCAGTTTGCTGTTTAAAAGGAGATTCCTTTGCAATATATTTTTGTTGTTCAGAAATTCTTTCCAAGGTATGAAACCGTCCCTCTAGGAACTCTTGAAGCTGTTGGAAGGTCAATAATTCTTTACATCCTTCATGTTTTAATTCCCAGAGTTGATACGTCTCTTGAGGAAGTTTCTTAATAGTGATATACACTATTATTGGATACCAGGATTCAGTTTTAATGCTCATGTTTTTTAATGAGTGTACACATTCTTTCGTAGTTATCTTTTTAAAGATAGCGAATTTTCTCTGATTATGGGTGGTTGACTTAGTAGAAGCGTTAGTTGAACATCAATAAAACTCTCTTGATCTCGTACCTATAAAATAGAGCTTGCCATGCGATATCATAATTAGCATCCATTATGATTAAGTGTCGCAGTATTTGCTCTGCTTCACCTGATATATTGCAATTCAGGTAGTGCAATTTCTGCACATTGCTTAAAGAAGACTTCTCATGGACTAGTGCAATGAAAAGGTCTTTAAATGAATTCCACGAAAGATAGGACCCACTACATGTCGGTATGCTTATCGTAGGAAGTTTTAAATCTTTTTGAGCCGTATTAATAGTAGAGTTATTAACAGTAATATTATTTATTGCAGGCCTATTTTTTGTACTATTTTGCTTGACGACTTCTAAAGCATCTGAAATCTCTCCTAATGAAAAGTAATAAGTATCTTCTAATTTTTCGTATACTGTCTTATTAAAATAATCGTTCGAGCTAACATCTTCGTCAGTAGCTATCTCCACAATTTCCAAATGGTTAGCACTAAAGTCTGACCAGATGTTCTGTATTCCATTTATACGACCATATAAATATCCCAATGTATGCTTACTTGTATCAGTGTCATCGTAATTTTTTAGAAATGAATTAAATATTGATTTTAAGGCATTTTGTTTTTAATTATGCTTTCCATGATAGTTTCTATTTTATTATTTAAAAAAGTTATAAATATTAAATTGGTTAGATTATGTAATGATTGTAAAATATTGCGCAAATATTTTTATTTCAATATTGAAGTTATTGATGAAAAAAAAACCTAATACATATATTCACTTACCAGTGTCCCAACAGTAATATATATGTAACGGTCAGTTATTGAGAGATTTCACCTTTTTTTTATTTGTAACTTATTTGAATCTTGCGTTCATTTACACTATGATTTTTTGTTTTCTCATTCATACTCACTTTATAGTTCTAGACGTATACATTTACATTCGCTATTCCTGTTTCAGTAATAGGATTCGGCTCGAAGGACCAAATGTTCAAGCACACAGTTATCGCACTTGAAACTTATTGAATGGTAATAAGTCAAATGTTCAAGCACACAGTTATCGTACTTGAAACTTGCTTATTTATAAAAATTCCCGACACAATTATCGCACCTGAAACTTTGACCACCTTTTTAAATATTTATTGCACTAGTTTAGTTACATTTAATTAATTACAATAATAGAAAATCGCTGAGCAAATTTACAAAGTTACTTTTCAGAGGACTTGACTAGAAAATCTCCTGTCATTAATTAAATTCTACTGTTTTGTTTCACAATGCCCAGACTGTTTGATTAAAATTTATTTTGGAGAACCAAAGTTTTTAAGTTGCTCCAGTTTCTTGATATTTCTCTTTGTCGTTAATATAGCATCTATGTACTTCGGCTTAGATTGTCTGGACTGATGCCCGAAGGCGGGTGAGGCGTTGACACGATATTTAATCGACTAAAAATTGCAATATTTCGTTGAAAGTTGTTGAAACACAAAGCAAAATTGTATATTTAACAATTATGTGCAAAGAAAATTTAGGAGAGTTTATTCTTGTTAAAAAATTTCAATTTATTTGAACTGCAAATATTCATTTTTGAGGCCATTCCCTTTAACTCGTACACGAATTTGCCTATATATTTCTTTTTTACTATTTTCGACACTCTCGTAGACCCACTTTTCGTCATCACAGCGAGCTGAAATTTGGCACACAGGTTCATGTTGCGTGACAATTGAATCTATCAAAATTGGAACCGGAAATTTCCATGGAAAACCAGGAAAATCGGGAAAAATCATTTGAAAATTTGATACAAATTTGATTAGTGATAAATCCGTGTGAGGAAAAATGCAGAGTTTTCAGATTTTTCCGAAAGAAATTTCCGGAATTTTCCGACTTTACCGGAAAATTTTCCGGTAAAACAGTTTTCTAAATTATGCAGGATCAAGTTCCCTATCAACTGGCATCATTAATTTCTCTCCGACAATGGTGAAAACTTGCAGACAAAATTGGGGAAAATTCATGTAAAACGCTTTTCCGGAGTTTTTCAGACCAAGGAAGAGTTTGAGCGTTTTGCAACCTAAGACAAAGTTGTAGAGCGAAATGAGTTGCATAAAGTTGCTTTTGTGGAAAACTCCGTGCAAAAACCCGGAAAAGCGGGAAAATCATCGGACAAATTTTAATCGATATTATTAGTGATAAATCTATTTCAGGAAAAATGCTGAATTTTCCAATTTTACGACAGAAAAGTTTTATAAGCTATGCGGAATCATTTTTTTTCCGTCCTACTGGCATCAATACTTTCTCTTCAACAATCATGAAAAATCGAGGAAAATTCATGTAAATTTTTAAAAAATAAATAAAATAATATATGGGATGAAGTTAGAATACAGCTAAAAAGCGCTGTTTAAAACATAATTTGAATTTCAGAAAACCGTTGCAGCACTTCAACGATTTGATACTTGAAAAATTTTTGTTTTCGGATCAGCACCAAACATAACTTAAAAATTGTTTTAAAATATCTCCATGCAGCTCGTAATAACAATTTAGTTAACGTGAAAAAGGCAGAAAATAAAAATAAGTAAAAAACGAGTTTTCCAACAAAACTGAGGCCAAGCCGCATGAAAAAGTAGAAAACAAACTTTTCTTCACACAAAGAGGTGGACTCAGATTTTATTCGCTGACAATCACCGATATATTTCAGTATGGTCAATCATAGGTAATAAGTGATTTGATTCATAAGAGAAAGAATATTCAAGAGAAATGTCCCAATCAAAAAATCTGAGTCCACCTCTGTGTGTGAAGAAAAGTTTATTTTCTACTTTTTCATGCGGCTTGGCCTCAGTTTTGTTTAAAACTCGTTTTTTACTTGTTTTATTTGTCTTAAATTGTCGCATGTTGAGTTTCTGTCTTTTACACATCTAGCGTAATGTGGTCTGTGGTCTAGGTCTGGGATAATTTTATATGAATTTGCTCACTTTCAGGACACAAACATACGTATAATAAATTTTATTGCCTACAGACTCGCTGGTATCTAAATCAAATGATTCCGTAGTACGAAAAATGAAACCGACAAGAGGAATGCCTTTGATGTTATAAAATTAATATGGGAGGAGAAAAGTAACTTGACGTTAAAAATTACAGCTAGATCTTTGTGTTCAAAAGTTTTGGCGAGATATTTATTGTTGATGGTATAATCGAAATGGGTTCCAGCTTCATAGTATAAGTCATCACCTTGCATTTATCAAAATTAAGTTCCAGCGAATTTACATTACACCAGTTCGCCAGTTCTATCAGATCTTCCTGCGTGCGGAGACAGTTTTCAAAAGTAGTGATTATACGGAATATTTTAGCATCATCTGCGTAGAGTAGACAGACAGTAAGAATTTAATTGGGAGGGAAGGTCATTTATATAGGTCAAGAAAGTGAAAGGTCTAAGAACGGTCCCTTGTGGAATACCAGATATTTGCTTGTAGGAAGCAGAACGGAATCCGTTAAAGAATATAATACGATGAGAACCAAGCAATAGTGCTATTGTAAAAGTCCACTTGTCCCATTTTGACCAATGCACGTTTATCATTAATTTTATCGAATGCTTTTGAAAAGTCGGTATAAACACAGACAACTTGTTTACGTATATCTAAGGTACAGGCAACTGTATCTGTAAACAGGGATAAGTTGGCTACAGTTGATCTACCGCACAGAAACCCGTGTTCCTTTTCGATGATATAGTTTTTGGTGTGCTGGAAAAGTTGACTATATGCAATCGTTTAAAAATTAATGCTAAGCTATTTCAAATGGAGCGATAGTTTACAATGCATCTAGGATGGCCAGATTTAAAAATCGGAGTTACAAAGCAATGCTTAAATAATTTAGGGAAGGTGCTGTTATTAATGGAGAAATTAAATAATTGACTAATAGGTTCAGCTAACGTATGTGAACATTGTTTGTAAAGGATATTACGAATTTCGTCTGATCCAGGGTTCTTGCGACAGTCAAGCACTTCCAATATATTAAGAACTTCTTGAGAGGATACATCGGATAAAGAAATGCCTTCTGAACCGATATTAGAACCAGGTATCGAACATGTCGTAATAGGATCACTATTTGTAAAAACGGATGCAAAATGCTTGGAAGTATCGTCAGCGTACACTAGCTGTTTCGGGTAAGTATTAGATTTCTTCTGGTCTTTGCAATACGACCAAAAAACTTTAGGTTGATCCCTTAATACATGTTCCGTTTAACTTATATATTCATTGTAACATTCCTTGAGAAGTATTTACATTTTTTTCTAATTGCGGAGAATGTTTTGTAAACTTCGGGATGTTGAAAAGACTTGCACAAATGTCTATACTTATTTTCAATTTGAAGAGCACGAATAAGAGTTGAGTTGTACCATACTGGATATGTTTTCCTTTTTTGTCTTACTATTTCCGGTATATAACTATTAACCTCATTAATTAATGCTTCATAAAACCTCTCAATAGATTCATCAACATCAGGTGTCAATAAACTGAGAAAATTTACAGACGAAAAGTATTCATTTACACTATGATAATCACCTTGTTTGATATTCTTTTATTTTGTTATGGCATCATGTGCTGTTTTAGTAATAGAAAGAGAGATCGTTATGTCGAGCGGATGAGGGTCTATAAGAGGAATAGGGAATATTGAAAGGGAAACGTTACTCTTATCAAAACAGATATTGGTCCATATAAAATCTAAAAGTCTATTATTAAAATTGAAGATATTATATATTAATATTATTGCTTTAGATGACATAGCGACATGTTAATAAGAAGAGAATGAGCAGATATGCTATAAGCTACAGAAGCTTGCATCCCCACCGTCACGCACTTCCAGTTTAAGTGAGGCAAATTGAAATCTCCGATGACCAAGACATTAGAACCATGCTTACATATGTCTCCGAGGACGTTTGTGGGGACTACGATCCGGAAGCTGACGGGCTTGCCTACTTGGGAATTATGGGCTCCTTGCGATCTACGGCTACTGCTCCTCTTGAAGTCGTACTTAATCTGCCACCCCTGGATCTTGTCATTCAGGCAGATGCCAAAAGGGCTGTGAGCATATTGCGCTCATGGGGTTGTGGGAGGACGGCTTGACGGGTTCTTCTCATTGCTCTCTGGTGTATCGGCTGGACATGGAGAATCCTCTGGCCAGTATGCCACGTGACGCGATGACAGCTGAGCTTCGTTTCGGGTGTCGTTTCTCTGTGAGCATTCCTGTAAGGCAATCGTGAACTGAGGGAAGTACCTTATCGAGCCTTCCCCGGTCCGCTCAAACAATTTTCACCTATGCCTCACTAATGAGGGAGCTCGGGCGGGTGTTTACTTTCCTGAGCCTGATATTGGGATGGAGTACCCACTTGGTAGACACACCACTGTCTTCCAGGCTGAAGTATTCGCCATATCAATGGCGGCGAAATTAGCCCTTGATATGCAAATCAAGGGGAAGGACATTGCTATCCTTTCAGATAGTCAGGCAGCCTTGATGGCTCTGAGTGGCCCTTGGATAATATATAAAGTTACTGGAGGATTGCAGGTCGTCTGTGGATAAGTTGTGTATCCACAACAAGGTGTAACTTCTGTGGGTTCCTGGTCACATGGGAATCATGGGGAATGAAAGGGCGGACCCTTTAGCTAGGGCTGGCTCTGAGTCTCCGTTCCTCGGACCGGAACCCGCCGTAGGCGTTGCCACCTCGAGTATCGGGTCTCTCATCAAAGCGGGTGTTCATAGAAAGCATCAGCAGAGATGGGCGAACCTGAGTACTTGCAGATGTGTAAAACTGTTTCTTGATTGGCCTAATGGGAATACCTCCGATTTTCTCATGGTTCTCCGAACGAAACAATGTAGAACTGTGGTTGGCATCATCACTGCCCTTCTATCTGTGGATGAGCTGAAAACCCTGCCTCACCAAGACCTGATGCGCTTCACTAAGAGGACAGAAAGGTTTTGGTGAATGGCCTTCTAGCACGAGAGCACAATGGGTCGCTATGGCCTCCGTGCTTGGGATAGGGTCTCTAGGTTTAGAATAAAGTTTCATGACGCATGCCTTCATGATGCAGTACTGAAACTGTTTGGAATGTAAGGCGGTAATATCAAGTATCCTTGTTGCTTTTGCGATTGGGATAGTCTGCGCGAAATAGGTATGAATGAACTGAGTGACCACTACGTACATCGGCCCGAGGATGTCATCCGCCACTGAATTTGAAGATCGACTAAATGAAGCAGTTAGTGAAAAAATTGAATATCGATAGCGACGCATTTCGTCAACTCAGAACAAAGTTTCCTGGATTGAGAGAAGCTAAAATCAAAGAAGGTTTCCTACATCTCAATTTGTTGGCAAAAAGTACCTACTGCAATATTTCAATTGATTTTAGTTAATTTTTAGGAATATTCGTTGTGTCACAAATTTGAAAAATTATCCGGAACAACAACTTGCAACCAAACTGACTAATGTGCGAAGACAAGTCTGGAATAGTTTTGTTTCATTGTGCAATAATTTTCTTGGCAACAAGAAAGCTCCAACCATGTAAACGTTGTACACGAATTTTTCAGTGCCTACGGTGTAATGGGCTACAACATTTCCATCAATATTCACTTTTTACATGCACACTTAAATGTCCCATTTTATCCCACTCATAATGGTAACAAGGATACTTGGTATTACCGCCTTACATTATCATTAAAACTACTACATCATACGCATGAGCATGGGTCATGAAACTTAATTCTAAATTGGCGTTGCTGACAACAGCTTTTGAATTTGTTATTATATTTGTTGCAGTTGTTATTGTATTTCTTCTAGTTGCTGTTATGTTGAGTTTTTTTAACATTTTCACAGTTTTTACGATTAAAGCCCAGTGCTTCTTCAATTTTCTGCGTAGTATAATATTATACTGAATGAGGAGAAATTCGATAAATCAGTCAAATTTCAACCAATTTTAGTTAACAAATACTCATTAAATGCGGAATCGAATTTGCTATTAATAATATGAACAGAAAAAAATATTGTAGAGCAAAATTTACCATGAAAAGTCAAAGTTGTCAAAGTTGAAAAAATGATTCAAAAAATGGTAGATTTCGAAATATTTTCGACTATAACTTCGTGACATTTAATCTCAACTAAATAAGGAATATACAGTTGGAAAGGCATATCTCTCTTCTTTCATATACCATAAAAAAATTCGACATCGAACAAAAAATGGCGGAGTTATAAATTATTATATACATGGACCTCCCGAATAACGGTTTCTTTTTCTAAAATGAGATGAGAAATTTCTAGTATGCCACTACTTTTAGTTCCACTAGACCAGTGCTGTCGTTTGTACTCCGATCGGAATATTTCTACTCCGAAAATTAATAGTGTTCTCCGGCAGTGTTGCCACTCGAAAAATTTCTGGCGTAGCTTTTTAGCATAGTCCAAATGTAGTTTTCGTAGCCACATGTAAAATATTTTTAGAAAACTTAAAATCTTACATAAATATAACTCTATAGAGTAGTAATTAACAGAAACTTTGTTTTAACAAATTTATTGAAACAAAAACCTATTATTCTTCTAACTTAAAAATTAAATAAATAAACTAAAGTAAATATAGGTATATTCGGAATATATAATATTCCTAATCTATATGTAAGACGAGAAAAGAGGAATTGTACATGCATATAATAATTAAATTTAACTCGAGAACTTTCGCCTATCACTCACGATAAAATTGGTTTATAAACAGTTTACCTTTTATTATACATTGTTTAAGTAGAATAGAATTATTAATCACGTCGTAATTTAATCGGTTCTTTTTTTAATTTTTTACATAATTTAAAAGAGAAAAATCTTTCAGCACTTGCGCTGCTGCTGAATATATGTATATTCCCCCAATATATATTTTTTATTTATAAATGAGCCCAGAAACGTGAGCAACTATCAAATCGCTTCTCATTTACAATATACTTAATTCTAACAATATTATCATTTCAGTAAATAATATTTCAATGTCTACAGTTGGTATTGATTTTTAAATCGATTAGATAGGAAAGATAGATCTAGTAAGATACCAGAAAAATGTTTGTCTTTTATATATTCGTAGTCCACATTACGTAAACCTATAAAAATAGGATCATCGAAATTTATTCTTTTTGTGTACAAGATCCTAATAATATTAATTTAAAAAAAATCAGATTTTGAAAAACTGAACTTTTATAATTCTATACAAATATTAGAGTTTAGAATCTTTAAATTTTTTTCTAAATCAACTTCGCTTATTGGAGTTGAGTCTACATAGGCATCTTCGAGAAAGTTTTTCCTCAATATCTTAATTTGCATTTAATATCTCTAGCAATTACATGAATTTTAGGTAATTAGAATTGGAAACTTAAAACGTATTGCAAAAATAAAAAAAAAATTTTAATATTTGTAGAAGAAAGAATATTGAGAATTGATATTGCAGCTTCTGTATTATCATCACGTACGCATAGAGAAAAGTATAAAATTAAAGCATCCTAGCTTTTTAATAAATATTGGACTACCTCATTTAAAACCATTTGGTATCTGACAATAATTATAGAAAAACATTGATTTTGTAATTCTGCTAAGCATTTCATTTCAAACATGGATTTGGACAACACAGGAGAATCTTCATTCATTAAATGTCTAACGTCTGGAATACCTAATACTGATTTCATATTAAATTTATAAACTTGGCTATTTTCATGCCTAGAAATATGCGTTTTACACTTCGTACGTTTTACAAATCATATTTTACAGATTGATATATCATTTTCTTTATCGACTTAAATCCAAGGAAATTGCTGGTTCCATTTGACTAAAACTAGCCTGTTTTTTCATTGTAGTTATATTGTAGACAGACTGTTATTTGGTTTTTCAGTTTCACCCAAATCGGCCTCAAGATCTATTACTCGTTAATATGTACTGCCCGTAGTCAGAGCGTACATGCAAAAATGAATAATTTGGTGAAAATTGATGCCACTGGTATAAAGTTAGTGGTTGTAATTGTTTGTCTACAAATTATACACTTCACTGTTAAACTAGAGCTTTAATATTCGATAAATTTAAAAATACTAATAGCTCACTTAATTAAATTTCAATAAATGGAAAATATAAGATATATAATGTATATAATAATGTTGTTGCAATAAACGTTGTACTCACCTGATCTATGTTTGGCAGTTGATTGACTTGATTTCAATAATTTTAATTGAGTTTGGGATTGGGATAGTCTTTATTCTGGTCGATACCCAGAATAAAGTGAGGTGAGTAGTTCTTACTGCAGTCGAAACCCACAGAATCTTTATTGCGGTCGTTACCCACAACAAAGTGTTTTATTAGTAATTTTCTTATTACAGTCGTTACCCGTAATAAGAATCTTTATTGTAGTCGTTAGCCACAATAAAGTATTTTGTTAGTAATTTTCTTATTACAGTCGTTACCCGTAATAAGAATCTTTATTGTAGTCGTTACCCACAATAAAGTGTTTTCTTAGTAATTTTCTTATTACAGTCGTTACCCGTAATAAGAATCTTTATCGTAGTCGTTACCCACAATAAAGTGTTTTGTTAGTAATTTTCTTATTACAGACGTTACCCGCAATAAGAATCTTTATTGTAGTCGTTACCCACAATAAAGTGTTTAGTGTTAGTAAAATTTCTCATTACAGTCGTTACCCGTAATAAGAATCTTTATTTAGTCGCTATCCAAAAAAATCTCCTAATCTAGTCGCAACCCAGAATAAGAAAAATTTATTTCAATTGTCAAACAAACAAAGTGTTAGACTGTTAATAAAAATTCACAACACTAGGAAATATCACTAAGAAAAAATTATCAAGTCACTCACTCCACTGCCAAACTGAAAAAGAGATCGAGTCAAGTTAAATTGCTGTTTATATAGCCATGGTTTGCACACGGCACCAAAGAACGGTAGTCAAAGGCGCATGGCAACAATAATTGGCATAGAAATAATAACCTAGCATAGCAACAATAACCCAGCATAGCAACTGCAACTCATCATGTGTTTATGCAGTGTTACCACTTTAGTCATTGCTGCTATCAAGCTGTTTTTTGCTAAATATCTTTAAAGTAATTTAAACTAATTTATGTTAATTTCAATCAATATGGTATAAAATGACTTTCGGTTTGTTAAATATACTTACTTGCAATGAAAACAAATTAATTTGTACAGTATGTGCTACTAGAATTTGAATTTTTACTTCCTCGAACTTGATTCATGGTAATAGGGAAATTTGATTGACCCATGGAATTGTGTTAGATTCGATGTCTGTAGTGCAATGTAGATGGCACTATTTCGTTCCACTACGTACTTTCCTTCCATTTTATCTTAAAATGTGTTTCATTCCTCTAAGTTGTTAACATTGTGTGATATAGTTGTAGTGACGTGACAGCTGACATGGTGTAACAAAATGTTTATATTTTGTTTTAGGTAAAATAATTTATAATTTGTTAAAAAACGTGGTTCTTGGTGGTTTTTTTTGTTGCAGAATCCACGCGGGAAATTATGCAATACTGCCGCTCAACATAGCAGTTTTATGGGTAGCAGCGCTAACGAGTGTGATAATGCAGAGGATAAATTGAGCGCTGATTTCGACCCACAAGACATCCCTAAAAGTTTTGGATATATTTGCGGGGAAAATCCTTTTCTTTATAAACATTGTTCAACAAATCTAGTTGGAATCAGAAAATTCTGAGATCGGAAAATTTTCTAACACTGCGCTTATTGAAAAGTAAGACGTTTTAGTATTTCTGACTAATACTATGTTCGCTTTCTTTGATGACTACCTCTGATTAAACGTCGAGATTGAACGAAAGTTCTTTAGGTATTATCTTAACAGAAGCTTTTGCTCTTGCAGTTTCTTTGATATTGTTGTTACCTTTTTACTCTTGGGAGTACTACCAGACTCTCCAGTAGGATGCCTTCCAGAGTGATCAATTTTTGAAATTTTATTTGTGGAAATTGGTTTTTCATGAAATGCCTAAATGTGGAGTAACCCATCAGTTTTTCATCCGTTTTTATTCCGTGATCTTTATATGAATAATATACATCCGCTTGATTGATACCGTAGATAACTTGATTCTTTATCCTCTTAATATGATAGAGTGATACTTTTTCCAAAAATAGAAAAGCCTCCAGACATACTCGCTTTCCCTGATAGACATACGTTGCTCGTTGACGTTGCCGTTCTTTCTGCCTAGAAGTTGTTTTGCTATTGGCCATACAAGCCATTGTTACACCCATTAAATACATATCATGTTCGTTTTTAGTTAGCTCTGCTATATTCAATCTATGTTTATACACTTTATCCGATTCTAATCCTATGAAACAATTAGATGAGCATTCACAGCCATTCCGAAGACGAGCAGCAACTGCTTCAGGTGAATCTTTGTCTTCTTCGTCCTCGGAAGTGTCAGGATTATAACAGAAATATGCAGTATGAAGGTTCTTTTTACGTTTCTTTTCTTTCTTTCAGGATAGAGACACTCAGGCCAGCATATACTGCTGTCACTGGGTTCTATCCTGAACACTTGTATTAAAAAATTCTGTAGCCAAAATGCTTGGGGGTATCCCGGTAGCCAAACGTTGCCTAAAGTAGCCATATGCTACTGTTGTAGCCAATGTGACAACACCTGTACTACTCCTTTTATAAAAGTACTCCGCTTTTCATTTCTTCATACTTAAAACTCTTATAAATGTTGTTAGCAAATAACCTAAAAAAATTTATTCCCCTTCATTTAAAACTATACATTCCTAGTACATTTTAGTAATAAAATCTAATAACGATTCCGGTTGAAAAGTTGGTTTGGTACTACGTTGTACTTGATGAAATACACCAAACAGCAGCTAAGAGCTAGAACATCCATGTTTTATAATTTTTTTCAGTGTTGGCATTCAGCACACTAAAGTGTAATCTGATTTGTTTTAGCCTATTATTGTGTGATTGATGATTATGAAGTGAATAATGAACGCTTTCTACTTGAAGAAGTCCAGAAAATTCTATTCTAGTCTAAAAAACATTTTTTTAATCGCTCTTTGCATTTTCCTATGTCTTTCCTATTTTCTTCATTTTCCCTTTTCACAAAAGTTAAGTCCAATTAACAGTAAATTTTTCGTGGAAGGTTGGGTTTTTATTTATGATTCGGCGAAGGTATTTAGTGATTTAATTTAACTATATCATTTGTAATAGAACAATGTAAAATTTGTGAACTGTGACACAAAGGAAATAACTTGAGAATAGTTACCAATTTTCAAAATACGAAATTCAAGGAACTTACAGCTCACACCATCGCTGTGGAAAATTTTAGGGACGACGATTAAGATTGTCTTCTTTTGTGGAAAAACTAAGGAAATATTTCGTCAGTAACGCTGATTTTGTGTGTTTTTTTTTTAATTTAATTTATTTTAATATAACAACAGTTTAGTTTGCATGATCTGATTGAGATAGGGTGTTGGACTCCTTGTGGACAAGTCCACAGAATCAGTGGTGTTTGATTACAAATTTTGCAAAATACGAAATTCAAGGAACTTACAAGCTAACACCATCTTTTTTAATTAATGCTCATAATGTTGTTAGTAAGAGATTAAATTCTCGAGTTGGGATCTCAATGGGTTTCGAGGCGAGATCATTTTTTTTGTATGGGCTGTTAATGTGTTACATTTGAAAAGACAAAAAATATATCCTTGGTAAAATTTTTTTACGGGATCAAGGATAACAAAATAGATTTGTATGATATTTTTTCCAAAAAAACTAGACCTCAAACGAAAAAAAAAATTCTCGTCTCCAAACCCATTGAGATCCCAATTTAAAAATTTAACCATTTAATAACAACATTATGAGCATTAATTTAAAAATAAAGCAAGGAAAGATTAAGGGAATGCATTTGAAGATATTCATGGCATATCTCTTTATAATTTTCCCTCAACGATTGTACTTTAAAATAACCTAAAGGTCATATCTCTGTGATGTTCAGAACCAAAGTTATGATTTTTTAATATAACTCAGCAGACAAAAAATCTCGAGAAATTTAAGGATTTCAAAGTCCTTCAATTCAACCAGCATGCGGCGCAGCACAAAAATTCATAATTGTATTCTTATCTCATAACTACTTAACTTTCAGCAAAAGAAAAACGAGATTGGTGATGATCGACCATTATTTATAATGACCTCAAGGTTCTTTCAGATGTATAGTTTACTAACTATTCCATATTTACCGGGGAAACAGAGCTTCATACAAAACTGTGAAGTGCAGAGTAAAAATCTAATGTGATCAAAATTACTTTTGCTAATGGAGTAGTAAGTGTCAAGGTATCCAAAATGTATGTCCATAGGTAAAGTACTAAAGTCAATTCTTGGCAATATTGCGTACACAGTATTAAAGTTTCTAAATGTAGTGGCTGTGGTGCAAGCAATATGAATATGACAAATGTATCCGAAGATCAACGGCAATCTAGAGTAATTCCTGGAAATTCAAACAAACATAAATAAAAACATAGTTTCTAGTATAACGACAAATCTAGAGCACGACAACCGATATGTCAAGAAGCCATTCTTGGAAATTTTATGGAATCTGCTTTGTCGCCAATAAAAGATAATAAACAAACTAAGCGTGTTTAAAAATGTTGATCTGTATGCACGCAGCCTTATATATAATAGGCGGTTTTGTAAAATATGTTTTAAAGTTATTGCAAACAAGTAAAAAAACTCGAATTGTTCTAAGACCCATTCTTACGATACCATAGATGAATTCCCGTATGTATTTTCGTATGGTCACCCATCTGTGCAAGTTTGATTTTTGAAGTGGGCTTTCGCATATATTTCTAGAACGGTTCGTCGGACAGAAAAAAATGATTACAACCAATTTTATAGGATTTCGTATTCTGAAGAAGTTTTTAGTGCAATAAAAATGTCTTGGACTGATGGTTTTCAAAGTATACGTAAAAAACCTCCATTTTTATATGCCCAAACCAAGAAGCGGTTGCCCGATTTAGTCCATTTTTGAAATTATATTTACTATTTTTATGAAAACACTATGTACAAAATTTCAGTTCTCTACGTCAACGCGTTCTCAGGTAATATCAAAATAAATACATAGTGAAAAACGAAATTTTTGCATGGCAACCCTACGAAAATTTCACCTGGCTAAGTACACGCGCTCTTGAGTTATCGTGAGGATGGACGAACGGACGGACGGACATGGGAAAATCAAAATAAGTTTTAAATTTATGCAAGGGTGTCTAATCCATTTTGCTCTACCAGAATTATTTCTGTGTATTACTGATTCAAATATTGTAAAAGATTTGAAATGCAGAAAAACTAAAGCGACTGAAGTTGTCAATACAATTTTGCATGGCATGATGACTGTATTAAAATCCTTACAAATATTTTGAAAATTCAAAAGTTTTCAATAATTAAATAATAAAACTAATGATCGAATTTATGTATTTTATTAGTATACAGCTGTATTGATTTCCTTTATGCAGGTATGCTTGTCTCAAGAATAGCTTTCCATAACAGAACCTTTTTACTTCATGCAAGTATGATCTGAATCAAAGCTATTAATTATTGAATCTTTTAATTTTTAATTCAACAGCTGTCAAGTAAACTTAAGAAATTCTTACTGCTGTAAAAAAAAATAATGGGAAAATCTTAAAATAATAACCAGTTGTTTCCAAATAAAAAAATTATATAAATAATGTAATAATAGGAGACATGAAGATTTATTTAAAAATCTAAATATGAATCATTTTAATGAAAATGAGTCTTATTCATATTAATATGATTTTTGGACATCCCATTCTAATTACTGTGAATTCATAAAATTTCGTCAGTCGTGTACTTCGTTTTTTCCGAAAGTACTCCGCTTTGGCAGCAAATTGTACTACTATTGAAATTTTCCAAACCACAACACTGCACTAGACCTACAATCTACACTATGTCTCATCAAAAGTATATTTTCGCTGTAACACAGTATTATTTGGCTTGGTTCCCCTGACTTGAAAATAGTTGTAACAAAGCAGGGCTTCAATATGGAAAGAAAAGTTTTTTGGGCAATAGACATATTGAATAGATCGTATAATGGCTGAGCTAATGTGCGGGAGCATTTTTTATAGAACAAGTTTGTAATTCCATCAAGCCCAGGATTCTTATTTACGTTTAGTTTATTTAGGACTTTGATAATTTCCTCAGAAGATATCGAGTTCAGTTTAATATTTTTGTGAACCTCATTCACCTCGTTTACGATATTTAGTCCAGCTGAAAGATCACCAGCATTGTAAACTGATTTGAAATTACGAGAAAATATTTCTCATGATTTACTGGCAGACCGTGACACCTCATTATTATAGACCATTTCATTTGGATAAGTGTTGGATTTTTTTAAATTTTTGCACAAAGCACGGAATACTTTGGGGTTATCACTTATGTAGTAAACTTACAGTGGTATTAATTAGCTTACTGTAGTAATCATGCAACATTTTCTTGGAAATTCTTCTAAGGTAGGAGAACGTGATGTAAGTTTCAGGGTTACGTGATGTAAGTTTCAGGGTTATGTGATGTAAGTTTCAGGGTTACGTGATGTAAGTTTCAGGGTTAAGTACTTTTTTATACAAATGACGAAATTTCTCTTAATTTTAAGAGTAAGTATATTAGCTGTTTGGAGAACCACTGCGGGTAATGTTTATTTTTCTGTTTAACCTCTGGTACAAAATTGTGGATGCCATTATTTAAAATTCGGTAAAAGTCACCTCGCTTGAAATCAAATTGTTTATTAATATTACTATGTAAAATCTTATCAATTGATATGGAGAGAGATATGTTAATGGTAGGATGATGAGAATCAATCTTGGATAAGGGGGATAATGATGGGGATATTTCAATATTGTAATTCCCGCCTTACAATATTGAATGTCGGTTAATATCAAGTCAAGTAGTCTACTATTATGATTAAACTGGTGATTATATTGCCTGAGATTACACATAGATATAGTATTGAATAAAGACAGAGCTATACTACTAAAAGCTTTATTGAACATCATACTCTTTCTATCAACACAACGTACACAACGTTCCCACTGTAAGTAAGGCAAATTAAAATCAGCCAAAATTAAAAACTGGGAGCTTTTAGAGCAGGACTAGATTCTATGACTGATATTAGAAAATATCGAATTATACAAGTCTATCGAGGACTGAGCTTGTATGTATGTTAAACAAATATATTGCCTTCTATGCTCGGAGCAAACCGCTACCCATATATCCTCATAATCCGTTTTGAATGATTCAATACGATAAGATATTGTTGATCGCGATTAGGCAACCGCCTCCGTCCTTCGCAGCCATGTCAACAAGGTTTCTGACCTTTCTGTAAACAGAATAGTTGCTATTCATTAGTGTTAACCCCCCCCCCCCCCCCTCGTTCCAAAAGGTCTCTGTAAAACATATAATATCATATTCGTTATTCAATATACTTAATCTGACTTCTTCGGTTTTGGTGCGAGGCCCTCTAACATTTTGATAATAAATATTGAGAGACAATTTTTTAATTATGTCCTCATTAAGATTGTTGATGCTAGCAAGACAGGCCCAGTTTTTTAAAAAGATAAGACTAGAGTTCGAATCTTTCTTTAAGTAAATTTTGGAATTTTTAACCCATACGAATTGATACTTAGATTTCAATTTAAATTTTTTGTCACAAAAAATAATGCCCTCTTTTCCTTACGAAGAAAAAAATTATATACGGGAATTCATCTAGGCCTAGGGTATCATAAGAATTGATCTTAGACCAATTCTAGCTTTTTCACTTGTTAATTCTTCGTTCTGAGATTTTATCTCATAAGTTTTATATCAGTTAATTCTTTGTTTATTTCTACCTTAAATTGATACATGTTATCTTTTGATAATGAACCTGAAATTAATCTTCCATTGACTTTCATATTTACTTAAAGTAGTACATTATTGGCAATTTCATATGAAATTTACAAATTCATGTGAAATTTGTAAAATTTGTTAACAATTCAACTCCTAAACTGCTGCAACGATTCAACGTTAATTAGGCTGTCCTGAAAATATGTGACAGCGTCTACTTAATACGATAGTAGTCTGGGTAAGAGTTTTAATAAAAATATATGTAATGCAGCAGAGCCAAATTACCAGAATTTGATGCAGTAATTTCTGAAGTAAGTACAGAAGTCAACAAATTTCAGATTTTGCATGAAATTCAATCTACATTAGCACTTGCGTAGATCGTTCCATTCCCAGCACTGCGCATCTTGTAATTTTCCCTTCTTCAAACGTTTTTTCGATATATGTAGTAGTATAGTAGTAGTATCGCTTCCAGATAGCATTTTTTATATCTAAATAAAAAACTGGTACATATGAATCTAAATACATTGGTGAAGAAGAGGTAAAAGCACAAAATCTGAATTAAATGCAAAGACACAAATTTAAAACTTATTTCATTCATAAGGAATGCCTGTTTCTTCTGCTATGCTTTGTGGAATATAAGCTTTAAGTGATAGATGTCTTACAGTCAACTGATGCTTTTGTTCTGTAGTTAGTTTTTTATTTGATTTACCTTGTAGAGCAGCAAGTATAATTTTACGTGTAATTCCTAAGTCGACAAGGTGCATGACATCCAGAAGGACCTGAGAGACCTAACCAATTCCTAGAGCTTCCAATGAATGTTGCTGTGATCTATAATATGGTGTATGATGATTTTGATGTTCTCTACGGGAAAAAGTGTCATCTGTTCGTAAGCTTGCGGGAGCATCACAAATGAAACACCTAATTTTGAAGTTTATGGACCTCATTTCAATTCTTATTCCGTCTCTTTTTAAAGTACCTATTTCTACAACTAGATCGTCTATGTAATTATCGATATTATAGAGTTTTTTCTCCCCAAGATATGCGCCAATAAGAATTATTCTTACATTCTTAATAATAACAATTCTTCCTAATATTGGCCAGATGGTTTTTGACGAGCTATTAAAAAGTTGAAGGTCATCAATACCCATAGCCGGACTTGGAGAAAGGGCGATCGGGCGCTAGCCCGATGGCCCGGAGGTCTCCGGGTTAATAGCAACCGCACGTATTTACCATGTACTCCGATTGAACGTTGCCGCTGTGGTGGTAGGAAAACATTGAGTTAAAAATACTCAGAAATGCCCATAACTTATAAACAGTTATAAGCCGCGGAGTCAAGGTAACTTTTTATATGGAAAATTTGGCATTCTTGTGGCTTCAGAAGGATTCACTATTTTATAAAAAAAAATGCCAAATTTCTTGCATTATATCATTGTTATTTAAAAAAATGGATTGAAAATTTTTTGTTTTTTAACAAGAGGCTTTCAAAGCTTTGTTATACCTATGTATCCTTTTAAAACAAATTTGAAACTTAAAAACAATTATACTGTTTTTAAATTTTGGTTTTATTTTGTAATTAAAAAAAAAATCAAGTAATTTTATTTCATGCAAATCATTTCTGAAGTAGAGTACTTACTTACATACTTGCATATGGGCAGTGAGCAAAATTATTACATTCACTCCTTATTTGATAATAAATTTTTATATAATTATTTTATAATAAATACGGTAATACTGTCAATACCGGCCAGAAATCAAAATACTTTTGATTTTTTCATTAAAATTGGCACCATCGTACGTTGGTACGATGAAAGTCATTTCCAGAGTAAAAGCTTAGCATAAAATAAAAGCACCCAAATATTAGAATAAGCCTGAATTCTTCCACATTTGGTGAAGTAGTGGCATTGTGTTTGTTACTATATTAGGACATATATATATTATAATAATAATAATAAATACATATTTCGTTATTGCGCACACATGTTGTATAATCTTCTAGAGTACAATTAGGGTAGATGGAGCTAGATAGTATTCTAAGTTAACATTAAAAAAATATATTTAAAATAAATCCAAAACCAAAAAAAGCAAAAAAAATAAAGATGAGAAAAATACTATGATGTTGAAGAATTCTTAACTGATGATTATTCTGTAGCCTCAATTCTGGAGGCAGAAACATGGTAAAAGATTAAGAAAAAAATTAGATGAAAGGGTAAATTCGTGTGTGCCTTGCTGAGCCTTCTGAAATCCCTGACACTGCCCGCCGGGTTATGTGAACAGGAACTCCATTACTAGATGACATCTATAGGATATACTAAGAGAGCTGAAATTTTATACACAGACTTTTAAAAAATAGTAAAATAGTAAAATCAAGTTCGAAAATGAGACAAATCGGGCAACTCCTTCGAATGGAGCTGCCATACAAATATTTCGTTTTCCACTATATATTTGGACACTGCCTGAGAACGCGTCGACGCAGAGAGTTGAAATTTGGTAAATGGTCTTTTCATAGTAATAACAAATAAAATTTCAAAAATGGAATAAATCGGGCAACCCTTTCTTGGTGTTCCCGTATAAAACGAAAGTGAAAACGATCAGTCCTAGACATTTTTATTGCGGTACCAAAAGGGTTTCATTTTGATCAAAGTTTTGTATTTTGCGAAGCAACAATGAGTATTGCATAAGAGATGATATTGATTCGGTATTATGTGATGGTAAAGAATGTAAATATTCAAGAATTTCAGGTAAGTAATTCAGTAAAGTAAAAAGTTTATCAAATAAGCATTTTAAATTCGTAATTTTAAGTACTTAGTGTTAATATTTTTTTGGGCACAATTTTGACTTGAATCTAAAACATAATCAATCAAATCAATACGTTTGAGATGTTTCATTACTTTGTATTCCGATCTTAATATGTTTTTGTTTGCAAGTAAATTGTGAAACGAATTTGAAGAAGTAAAATTAGTATTTATTTATTTAAGTGGTACTAAGAATGTTTGCATAACTTTTTTCCGTGGAAGGTATTCGTCTGCAAACAATGATGTGCTGTATTTAAGTATCTCATCTTTTTGTAGTTCTAAGTCATATAACTGTTTCATTTGGAGTGATGTTATCATTTCCTACATTTTCAGGACACTGACTTTGATTGTTTAAGGAATTATAATTATTTGAAAATATATTATTAGTATTTTCTATTACAGAATTATGTAATTTAAAGTTACTTCGGAAAGAGTAGCAACTAAAATATTCCCTTCTGCAGTTTCTATGCGGACATTGAAAAATTACTGGACTTATTATTTAATGATTTTTTATATGTTTTGTAAAATCCTTAAGATAATATGTCCTCATTAAGACAGATTTCAAAAGCTAATAAAGGATTTTCAAAATAATATGATTTTTTAAAGACTACAACAAATGCAGCTGGATTTTCTAGGCCCACTAAATGAATACTTATTGGTTGAGGTGATATCCCGCCTTCATTACGTACATTTTCTGAATCCAAACTATTGTTGGTTCAAGTTCTGTCTAAAAATTTTAAGAAAATTTAGTATGATAGACATAATGAATAAATTTAAATTTCCTCGATAATGTGGAAGGAACTGACTAGCGACTTCAGCTTTACTTGGTCTGTACGACTTTTTGCTTCTATGCTCCTTATATTAGGGTTATGCATTAATAACAGCAAAATTTTTAACGCATTGAGTTGCAACAAAACTATGCATATTATTACATAATTATTAATTGCAATAATAAAAAATACAAAATATATTCTCCTTTATTATTTGACCCACTCTTACATTCAGCTAAAAGTCCTTTTATTACTTTATCTTTACTTTTCCGCGAAGCAATATCTATAATTTTTAAAGAAAAATCTTCCAAGTCTGTAATGCTCGCAATATATGGGTATAAACTGTCACCGTCAATTATAAGCTGAATATGAATACAAATTTATTAAGCGTATGTTTAAATATTTAATACATGTACCTACCAGTTCATAGCCTTTCTCAAGGTGTATCGCTGGGTATTTCAAAAGATAGTCCTCTGTTAGATTTTTTGAATCCGCTAAAAATTGCATTCATTTATTAATGGATGCTGACCAAATTTTCTTTATATCCTCCCACGGAAAAGTGTGGGACATAACAAATTCGTGTGTGCTGCTATTTCACTTATGCCTTCGTCAATTCTTGCAGGTGCAGCAAAATTCACTTCTAAAAAGAAATAAGGAAACTATATATACGAATTCCTATTATATTTTAGAAAACCTACCGGACACACGTTGTACCTTCGCTCTTATGTGAACGAATTCAACCTCCTGTAGAGCTAGCCTTAATTTTGTGTATGAAGTGTATAATTTCCACTTGCTTGTACTTGTACGATTGAACGCAAAAAATATGTTCCCGTCGTTTCAGTAGGGAACAATTCTATAATTGCCGCAGAAATGTCCGAACATTCCTGTCTATTTATACTGTAATTACAAATAGAATTATTGTGTTGTTCAAGAAGTGTTAATTGAAGCACACGATTTTTTATATTTCTGCGTAATTAAATATTTAATAATTGCTTTTGCAACCGTTGTTCGTTGAGCAGACTCAAGTTCTCCTTTTTTCCCGTATTTTTTTATTATTATCTGTAGTTCAATGTCAGGAATTGCCTTTATATCCTAATCAGTAATTAATATTGATCAGTACGATTTATTTTTGAAAAAATAATTACCTTTGAACACTTTATAAATGTGTGTTGAATAACTAGAAATGATTGATTACAATCAGTTCCAGTTGTAATATTAACCGAAATATTGATAGCTTCGTCACTAAAATTATCTGAAAGCGAGCAGTTGTATAAACAAGTGAAAAACGCTAGAATTGGTCTAAGACCAATTCTTATGTTACCCTAGATGAATGCCCTTATGAAATTCCGTATTGTCACCCTTCGGCGCAAGTTTGATTTTTGAAGTGGTTTTTCGCATATATTTCTAGAGGATTATAGGATTTCTAATTCTGAAGAAGTTTTTAGCATAAGAAAAATGTCGAGGACTGATCATTTTCACAGTATACGTAAAAAACCTAAATTTTTATATGGCAGCACCAACAAGGAGTTGCACAATTTAGTCCATTTTTAAAATTTTATTTGCTAGTATAATAAAAATACCATATACCAAAATTCAGCTTTCTACGTCGACGCGTTTTCAGGCAGTGTCCAAATATATATAGTGGAAAACGAAATTTTTGTATGGCAACCCCACGAAGGATTTGCCCGATTTGTCTCATTTTCGAACTTAATTTTTTAAAGTCCGTGTACAAAATTTCAGCTTTCTAAGTATACGCGTTCTCGAGTTATCGTGGACACAGACGGACGGACGGACAGACAGACGGACAGACATGCAAAAATCAAAATAACTTTTAATATTATGCGTGGGTGTCGAATTCATTTTGCTCTACCATCATTATTTCGAGGTGTTACAAACGGA
The DNA here is from genome assembly GCA_963930735.1 of Dioctria linearis. Classification (NCBI taxonomy): domain Eukaryota; kingdom Metazoa; phylum Arthropoda; class Insecta; order Diptera; family Asilidae; genus Dioctria; species Dioctria linearis. Next base: position 91,128,046 of record OZ005744.1, on the reverse strand, counting down.
ATGACAAACTTAGTATACCCTATAGATTTCATCTAGGGTATATAAACTAGACTTGAATTACACTAGTTATATACCGGAATAAGAGAACAACTCTAAGTTTTCTGTTATGTTGATTTTACATCTAAATACTATATGCACATATACATATAAGCATAGAAGCCTTTTTACTTAGTTTAAAAAATAATCTAAAGCTTTATTGAAAAATAAAACTTTCTACGAGACCTGGATCTGTGAAATTAAGAAAAATTTATTATTTGATAGTTTCCTATGTAAAAATAAATAAAACATTACACCATAGACCAACATTTATCTGGTTCTATTTTATTGTTTTGTGTGGAGTTAACTCATTAAAAGTTGCTAATTTTGTTTGATCGCACATTATTGCCTAAAGTCCGCATTTTAAAATGACCTGTCACGCTCTTTATCCAAGATGCAACCCTTCACCATATGTTGCACTTTTTCTTAAGGATAGTTATCCAGTGAAAAGCACTAATATGAGTTGAAGGGAAGGGTAAAAATAAACTATTCGGAACGGGCTAAATACGCAGCCAAATATTAATAATAAAAAAGTTGGAAGGTACATACCTGTAAAAGATTTGTAAGCTTTTGAAAACAAAAATATTTTTCGCACACGCGTTACAATTCACATCGATTTTATTTACACAATATAAATTTAAAAATAACCGGCCAAGTGCGAGTCGGAGTTTGCGCACGAAGGCTTCCGTACCAATCGTACAAAATTTAACACTATGTACTTTTTATTTACTTTTTCAAATGAGAGTAGGCGTCATGTGAAAAAATAATGCTGTCATTTGAAAACAAAAAATGCCTACTTATGATAATAATAATAATGAATGAGAATAAAACGAGGAAAAAATGCCGAAAAAATCACGTTTCTTTGTTGTTATAATGGTAATAGAAATACACACACTGTTCAAATTTCAACTGTCTTAAGGAGATACCAACTACACGGAAATTACCGTGTTCTACCGTAATTTAGGGTCATTCATAGTAACACGGGAATCCTGCTATTTACACGGAAAATTCGAACGTAACCCAATATTTTGGTTCGATCTGGTACAAGAAGTATGCTTATTTTGATTGAAATGTTTTAAACCAATTGTGCTTTAGATGTGTATGAGTAATTATGAGTAGTGAAAGGGAAACTGGTAGTGAATTTGATTAAGATGAAATTGCTAAAAAAAAGTGAAGAAAGCATTATCATCAAAAGTACAAATCTTCTTGGGAACAAAATTTGATTTTTAAAGGCTGGGTTTTGAGAAGTAAAAAAGGTGAGGATTGTAAGGCCTGCAATTATGATGGCATAGCAGGAATTAGTGAAATAAAGCGACATCCCCAAAGTGTTTCACACATTAAGAGCGCTGAAAGTCTAAAAAAAGAACAAACTATTTTGCAAATAGTTCAAAAACAAAATGGACCTAATATAGAAAACACGGTTAAGGAATATGAACTGCTAATGGCATTATTTCTTGTGGAATATGATTTACCATTTGCTCCAAGCCTCACTTGTCTAATTTAGTTAAAAGAATTGCCGGAAACTGTACAAAAAAGGCTGTGGCAGAAATGAATGTAGGGCGAACGAAAGGTTCGATGATGATGTATTGGGCGCCGAACGAAAGGATGCGTTGCTGAACTTACTAAAGCTACATAAATTTTCAATAATAATAGATGAATCAACGAACTTAAATTGTTCAAAACAAATGGCTATTATAGCAAGAATTTGTCACAATTGCTGGATGTAGAAGAAGCTACTGCAGCTGAATTGTATGGATTAATAATTGGTATAAATGGGAATTCAGGAACTGGTTCTTGAGTTAATAAGTTTGATTTTTCAACTTTTCAGATTTCTATAGAAAAAATATCATTGGTCTGGCTGCTGATGGTGCCAACGTAATGATGGGACATAATAATGCGGTGTCATCACTGTTAAAAGCGGATTGTCCAGGATTATTTTTATTAAAATGTGTTTGTCACTCATTCCATCTTTGCGCTTCACAAGTCCGTGAGAAGCTAACTCGATTCCTTGAAGAGCTTTTGAGAGAAGTACACAATTATTTCTCAAATAGCCCTAAACGAACCTTTGAATTTCGATCGTTTCAAGAAGTTTGGCATCTTAAACCAAATAAAATTCTTCATCTGTCAGCAACGCGTTGGCTTTCTATCAAGTGATGCGTTCACCGATTTTTGAAGCATTATTTACCATTGAGAATGTATTTTAAGTTTCAAGATTGATAGAGAACGTCGAAAGGGCCATAAGAATTAGTAACACTTTGGAAAATCCGACGACAAAACTCTACCTAGAATTTCTGGAATATATTTTACCTAGCTTTAATAATATAAATCTAGAAATGCAAAGCGAATATATTAAAATTCATTTGATTTACGATAGAATCCAACAATTTTTCTTCCTTTAGAAGAAATATATCTAGGTGGCAAAGTAACTGCTGCGTTGTTATTAGGGCATACTATTGGAAAAGTTGAAATTGAAAATTTTCGGAAAAGCTGTTTGAATTTTTATATTGAAACTGCCAAACAAATAACTTGCCGTTTTCCATTTCAAACAACGTCTTGCTTAAAAAAAATGACAATAATAGATTGAAAATTTCAATTCTATACAACCTTTAGCCGTTAATTTTTCGTCAATTGTACCTAAAGATATTTACTTACTCTGATTTAGACAATGATCTCAGAATGATTCGCGTCCAAAAAAAATTACAAATTAAGGACCCACTTTTGAAAAAATTCAATAAAAATATGTACAATCAAAAATGACTAAGTAGGTTTGGCTATTACACTACATCGATTGAATTGCAGATTTTTGAATTTATGTACCTACTACCGAAATATATTATAGGTGCATATTTATATTATTAACATTGTAACTGAATTAAGAATTTTGTATTTTTTTTTATTATTGGAATATTTTATCTTATGCTAGTTAATTTCATATACTTTTCTAGTCTTTCAATAAAGTTACTATTAAATAAATGTTCTCTTTCTTACGATCTGTATTTATTATTATTTTTCAACACGGAAATTTTAAACCCAATCTTCGGTGATTTCAATGCAAAGATTTGGCACCGTTGTGTCTACCTGTTACGGTTAAAGAGATACAGCCCGGTGACAGACAGATAATAATAAGAATTAAAAACGCCGAAAAAATGACGTTTCTTGAATGGTTGCCCCGTTTAATTTTATTTTATTTTTATTATTTGTTATTTTACCCCCAATATAAATACACAGTCTGTGTAAAATTTCAACTGTCTACCTATTACGGTTCATGAGATACAACCTGGTGACGGACGGATGGACAGCGAAGTCTTAGTAATAGGGTTCCCGTTGTTACCTTTTGGGTACGGAACCCTAAAAACGCATATTTACACAACAGCGCTAGTATAACGGGAGAATTAGTCAACAAATTCTGGATGTATCGACTGACTGCACGCACTTGCTTACACTTTGGTAATGAGGATTTATTTTATATGTAATCAAATGTAGCTACGAATTGTTTGATACAGCTGTGTTATACCTCTGACAGATATAATATACCTATGCACAGCTGTCATAAATTAGCTTTAAGTTAGTTAAGTTTTTCATGATTTGTTTTGCATGTTCACACTAAAAATATCACCAGGGGATATTTAATATTTCATACAGAAATAATAATGTTAAGCTTGGTATAGAAAAGTTTAATATATTTATAAAAGTTACATTTTTGTCTTCTGAGTAAATGTTTGTCTGTTATGAATTTATTGAATTATTTTATGGTTGAAAGAGCAGTATTATATTTGCTATAGACTTAAATGCCATAGGTATAAAAAGCTTTACTGCAGCTAAATCAGGAAAAATATTTTTTTGAGTGCACACCATGTTTTTTTCTTCATCGATATATACCAGTAAAATTGACTACGTAGACATTATATTCATTTTGCCTACCATGTTTTTAAGGTTCTTAAGGAGAGAAGAATTGAATCCGGGATGAAGTTTTTTAATAGAGCTACAATTGTAAATCGATGTTTGACAAGGTAAGTGAAATCCCAAATCTTCTCTCATGATTTGATGACACGACTTAGATTTATAGTTAGTATGTGACACATGTTTCTGTACGTCGCTAAAAGAATTTTTATTCATTAGTAACATTTTACAAAATTCTTTTGAATTCTCATTGACCTCGTTAAGTGAATCAATATGTGCTTCTACGTAAATAGATATCTTTTTTAATAATTGTAAGTCGTTTTAGGGTTTATCATTTTCTTCTATCAATCGAATACAGTTTTAAGCATTGCTTATACATTTATTCCTGAAGTATTCAATATTTTTCCGTTTAGATTTACAATCGCTGCAACCAATTATCGTCGGTGGAGGATTTTCTATGCCTTAGGGGTGATTTCAAACAATTTCACTTAACGTGAAGTCCTCATACGCGGTCTTTTTTTAAGCTTGCCCTTCGTACATTTTCTATGTCATAATAATTTCACCTACATGCAGAATTTCGAAATCATATACATTAGCACCTTTTTCCCATTTGCACCTTTGGCCAAGATCGGATTTACGTTCTCTTCAGATATATCAAAATATTTTGTTGGATTAGCGCCTTTTTTCTTCGTTCTTTATTCTTTGGATGGTCAAACAGAGTACAATTTTGTGAAGATCTGTCACAATATGGTATTTCCTTCATAACCTAAGAATAGTGTCGGTAAAGCTCCAGAAATTAGGTTTTGTTTTTTACCAATAAACTAGATCCATTTTAGTGCGGATTTAGAAGATTTAAAAAGATTGTTTTTTATTTTCCATATCATTTGATGAGAGTATACATCCCTTGATAGAGCCTAAACTACTTTCCATACAAGAAAATATTCTTCTAGTAATTTACAGAATTAAGCCCCAAAAAAGGCTACATACACTTACTATATACCTTACTTAACAAAATAATAAAATAGTGTTGATTACAAACTAACCTTAGCATTTTACGCTCAATAACTCTCAGCTGAGTAATAATTGAAAACTTTGATCTGGTCTCTGGCGTATCTCCTCTATAAACATCAATTTTCCTATTCATAATGTAAAAGTTTTGCACTATATCAAAAACACTACCCATTTAGCAATTCAATCCCGGTCGTTTTCTTTGTCATTTTTTACGAGTTTACCTGGAAATCCGTACTATTTGCGCACGGATTTCCGCTTCTTTAACCGTAGCGAATTGCGTCGAGATTCCAAGTCTTTGATTGTATTGTTATTATTTTCGCATGGAATTCCCAGACTTTTCCGTGGCATTTCTATATGGAATTCCTAGGGATTTCAATATTTTTTCTGCATATTTTAATTAATTAAGTAAAATCCAATATATTTTCCGTTCGATTTAGATACTGAATTCAGAAATAAACAGGGGAACATAAATAATTTGTAGGATGCATAGCAGTAGAAAAAGTTTCGAACGTATACAGAAAATAATCAAACTGCCATGACTTGAATCCTTGCAAAATGTTAAAATTGAGCTTGATAAATTCGGAAGAGAAAGCCCCCCCTAAAAATTTTTTTTTAAATGCCCCAATATTAATACAGATCATATCAAAAATTTGCGGATGTTCAGCTCTTAGTTTAGGAAATACAATTTTTTGTATGAGCGTCTCTGCAAAATTCCCAATGAAAATTTTAGAATTTACTCCACAAAAATGATTTTTTTTTAATATTCAATGAGAAACATGTGTTTAAAAATATTATAAGAATAGTCTGTGTTATTATTTCATAAATTTTATAATTTTACTTTTACTACAAAACGAGTATTCTCTGACACTAACACTACTGTCATTTACAGGTATAAAACTGTGGTACTTTTGAGTACCTGCTATTGCCTTGACACGATTATATCTATTTTTGATTTTTGTTTCAATATCGGTGTATTCTTTTGTTGAAACGTGAACATAATTTACCTTTGAATCTTTTTGTGAAACAGCCCAATCGTACAAATGTGTCGATGTTCGAATTTCATTATTTTGCAAGCTAGCTTTTGCTGCATTTTTTTTTAGAACTCCTCCTAAAGCATCGCAAGGTCCTTTCCCATGGCAGGTTGCAAAAAAGTGCCATTCTGCCTCAAGATTGAACTCTTTTTTCATATGACATATATTGTACCAGGTCATCCTATTTTTGTATTGGCCTCCAGACCCATCCGAAAAATGGATAATTTTTTTAACAAAAGGTAACTTGTCCTTTATGAACTTAAAACTTTTTTCCAAAAACAAACGAACTGCGACATGGTTATGTTTTAATGATTCCGCTATTACTACTAAGCTGGTAAATTGCTGTGCGTTGGTATCATTTAAATAGTAAATCGCGAATGGGTGTATGGTACATTGCGCATTTGCCCAGTGAAATCCTTGAACAGCATCCTGAACCACGAAAGAATAATTTTCGGAAAAATCGCAGATCATGATGCATTCGTTTCTCTTTAAGTTAACCTTGCAATGCTTTAAATATTTTGCTTGTTCTTTAGCAATAAAATGATGTGGAACTAATTTGCAAAGTTTTTCGCAAAAGACATCAATGAATTGCTGGGTCTCCATTTGTATCGTCTCAATAGTGCACCGGTCCACTTGTTGCCATTGTTTAAATGTGATCATCTCAATATCCTTATCCAGAAGTTCCAAAAGTATCGCGATTAGATACTTTGTGCCTGGACATTTTACACATTGTTGCAGTAAACACTGATAGTTGTAGTTGTCGCAAATTACTTGGAAGATAAGGTCGTGGTAGGTGGTTGTAGAATCAGGAAGCAGTTTACTTCTTTTAAGAACATCAAACATGAGCTTAATATTCTGATGGTAAATGCAAACGCATATGGAATGAGTTCCTGCTGATTGCGCCAGAACACAGTTTCCTGGACGATGTGTCGCAAATGTGGAAAATCCAATTTTTGTTGCAGGATATTTTTTTTTTTGAACATCTGGTATGCTTCTTTCAAATTGCATAAAACCATTCTACGCTGCTTTGTCATCTTTACTCCATCCTTTGATAAAAGAACAAAATCTCTTTTCCCGGCGCATACACGGCTGATGTCATCATCTTCATAAAATTCCTGTACAAGACGTATTGTCTCATTATCGATGGTGCTGTTTCCCAATTTCACATCTGGTGTTGATAAAATACCTTTCTCTTTTTGTAACTTTTTTGCCCGATTCGCAAGATGAAAGGACACGTTGAATTCTCTTTGTATTTTGCGAGCTGACCAGCTTTTTGGCAGGGTTGTCAGTATGAGATACTTTTCCGTAAATGTTTCAGCTTTTTCAAATTTCTCCTTAAATTGCTCAATCATTTCCCTAGAATTATCTATTTCATTCTCTTCTTCAGAAGCAGGATCTGGCAAATTAAACACATGTTCCGAGAGTTTTGCAGATAATTCGAGAGCCTTCCTTTTTTTATAAGTATTACTCTTAAACCTTTTTGGCTTTATGGGTGAGCTGTTGAGAAACCTCAAAGTATTATTTACACTGGCGATATCAGGAATCACACATTCGAGATCTTTCTCGCTTGGTACTGATACTATTGAGCTCGTAGATGTAGAAGAAGCTATGAATTAAAAATAACATTTCCTTTACAATTTTTGAAACTACTATAATAAAAGAGATATAATATACCTTGGCTGGAAAGTATTTCTTTTAATCCCCGACGGACCAGGAACACCACATGCGTCATTGAAATTCAGGACATTCTTCCTGTATACCTTCATGTAGCAACTTCCGCAAATTTTTTTATTTACTAACAATTTAATATTTTGTTCCTCTGCGCGCTTACATAACGAAATGGTAACATTTCGATAATTTATAGAATTTTTATTCATTTTACACAAACAACATTCGCAAAACATTTTCCTATCTATTCACTTAGTTTCAAAATTAGAATTGAAACTTTATTTGATAATATTGCCCTTATATAGTTGTGCATTTGCAGCGTTTTTAATGACAATAGCATTAGTTCAAGTAACAAGTAAAGGTCTGCATAATTAATATATAAAATTTAAAGAAGTCGCATTGTATTCAAACTATGTATCTTAAGCTCAATACCTAGAATCATTACGTACTACATTTGGAAATCAATATTTTCAGAGAGACATATTTACCTATCAACATTTACATGTATTGCAATTTGTACTTAAAACTGAAGGCAGTGGGATAGTAATATGTCCTTATTTGAAGTAAGAACGAGAAGAAAATATTTTGTGAAAAACTGAGAATGTTTTATGACTGAGTCATAAATACAAATAATAAAAGGATGTTGATATAAGTTGGCCTGCTAGATAGGTAAAATTTAAATCTCTGGAAAAATAATACCTTCTGATTGGTCAATACAAAAAATGGATGAAAAATAGATATAATCGTTTCAAGGAAATAGCAGGTACTCAAAAGTACCACAGTTTTATACCTGTAAATGACAGTAGTGTTAGTGTCAGAGAATACTCGTTTTGTAGTAAAAGTAAAATTATAAAATTTATGAAATAATAACACAGACTATTCTTATAATATTTTTAAACACATGTTTCTCATTGAATATTAAAAAAAAATCATTTTTGTGGAGTAAATTCTAAAATTTTCATTGGGAATTTTGCAGAGACGCTCATACAAAAAATTGTATTTCCTAAACTAAGAGCTGAACATCCGCAAATTTTTGATATGATCTGTATTAATATTGGGGCATTTAAAAAAAAATTTTTAGGGGGGGCTTTCTCTTCCGGAGGGGGTCAAAAATAAAAAATTAATAAAAATTATGTTTTTTTTTCAATATTTTTTATTTTTTTTATCTTTTTTGAATATCTTTGCAAAGCTCAATTTAATACCTTTAATTTGACATATCGCACAAAAGAATCGAATAAGCCGATCCCAAGTTATCAGCAAATTAAAAAACACGTCCACAGTGCAAACATTAAAATTTGAGTCACCCTGTATCCAAAACCTGAGGTCGGCAGACTAAACAAAAAAATAAGGGTCCAATATTTTTTAATACTTAACTAATTCTGAAAGTTTCATCGAAATCGGAGGAGGTCGGGTCCAAAAATTGAAAATTTTGATCGTTTTGGTATGGAATTGCTGATATAACACCTCCTTCCTTCTAGCCTCTTCATATTTTTCTGAAAGATAAATGCCAATATATTTACATGGTTTAAAAAAATGTCTTTAGTAATACCTATTCAAGAGCATAATACTTTAACATTGCTGTACGAGCTCCATATATCTTGCGGTTCAAATCGATTCTTAATCAATTTTGCAAGTTCAGATCCTCTTACATTTGGCCATAATAATTTATCGTTGCCGTACCAATTAGATGGAACTACTGACACAGTTGTCCCGCTGTTATAGTTAACAGTTTCCAAAATTAAGTACATCTAAGAAATAGGAAATAAAGTTACTGCCACTCTCTAGGAAATATTATACAATTAGTTATGAATGAATTAAGGCAAAAAATATCAAGGCTTCATTATCATCTTGCATGACAAATAGTTTTTTTTTCAATGGAGCTAATTTGGTATATGTTTTCTTCATTTTCAGAGCTTTTAAATTTGTATACGGGTGTCCCGTACGTACCGAATTTCCTTTATACCACGGATTCCTCACTCAATTTCGAGAAATAAATTGTATGGGAGGAGAGCAGGAAAATGCACGGTGTGGGCGGTAGGGGGGTTTTGTGATTTTGGGTGCTTTTTATCCAAATACCATGGAACTTTCTTGTTATACACCCTATGAAGATGATTTGCATTTCAGATGATAGTAAACCCTCTACCGTTTCCAACAAATGCCAAACTCCCTTTCCGTCTGCAGTTATAGGATGTCAAAGTCAAAAAATTGGATAATTTTCCACAATCTTTTTCAGTTTTAACGATTTTCCCGCCAAAATGCATGATAACTATACAGTTTTATGACAAGATTTAAAGACCCCGGAATGTTACCTTTAATTTGACTATGCGCACATACCTACCTAAATGCTACCGTTATTGAAATGTTCCCGTTTTTATGGTGCGTAATTTCATTAATTTTGCTAATAATAATAGAAATCGCGCCTAATTTTATGCAATTCCACGCAAATTAACAAAATTTATGAAACTATGAATCATAAAAACGGGAATATCTCAAAAACGGTAGCATTTAGGTAGGTACAAGGATCAAAAGAAAGGTAACATTCGAAGGTCTCGAATTCTTGCAAGAAATTGCTATCCTTGTCTTGCGGGGAAATCGTTAAAATTGAAAAATAAATTGCAAAAATTTCCCAATTTTTTTAATTTAACGTCCTATAACTGCCGACCGAAAGAAGGTAGAGAGGTGGTTGGGCATTTGCTGGAAACCGTAGAGGGTTTACTATCACCTGAGATGCAAGTCAACTTCATAAGGTATATAACAAGAATGTTGCATGGTATTAAGATAAAAAGCACCCACAATCACAAAACCCCCCTACCGCTCACACCGTGAATTTTCCAGCTCTCCTCCCATACAATTTATTTCTCGAAATTGAGTGATGAATCCGTGGTATATTGGAAATGCGGTACGTACGGGACACCCTGTATATCTATTTTACTTTAGCTAATAGGAGACTGGTACAGATCTTCTTTTCTTCCTTTTAAGCTGCACCCGTGTATAATTGTTCATATATTTTATATACACATATATATTTTAAAATATTTCACGTAGAGGTTTATTTTATAACAACATACACTATGATAGAATTAGAAATGTTAAGTCCGGGCAAAACCCTCGAGAATACTTCACAAGCCATGAAACAGACTCCCTCCCTACCACATGGGAGGCCCAACGTAGCCCTTACATTCTAAAATATTTGCAGTGTTCTTATGTAAAAGTGACAAAAGTTTGATTTGAATAGCTTCTCCACCCTAAACTACTATTCATACAGAAAAATGGCGTTGTGTTAATCTTAAGCTTGCTTTCTTATCTTCTGAACCGTAATAACATTTTCATACCTTTCCTAAAAAAATTATTTAAAAAAAATTATCTTAACCAAATGACTACGATTCCGCAAACAAAAATTCTCCGCTGAGTAATCATTGTAATGTCGCTGTGCCGTCATGGCATGCCGTGGGCTGATGATATCGAATCTAGCTGCCTACAGATTCGGACTCCGGCTGCACATACACACATGCAATTATCACTCAGCTGAGTGGTATTGAGGGTAAAATGGTAAGGTTACTTTGTAATCAAAACTATTTTATTATTTTGTTAAGTAAGGTATATAGGAAGTGTAGCCTTTGGGAAGGTAAAGAACCAAGCTTTAAATTACTAGAAGACTATTTTCCTTTATGGATAGTAGTTTAGGCTCATAGCATATATAAAACCAATGTTTAGCACTTTTCCATAAGTATCAATATAGAACATTTTAGAAAACGGACTAAGCACGCACACATATAGATTTCTGTTTCATGGCTTGGCAAAGTATTCCCGAGGGTTTTGCGTAGGCTGATGATATCGAATGTAGCTGCCTACAGATTCGGACTCCGGCTGTACATACACACATGCAATTATCACTCAGCTGAGTGGTATTGAGCGTAAAATGGTAAGGTTACTTTGTAATCAAAACTATTTTATTATTTTGTTAAGTAAGGTATATAGGAAGTGTAGCTTTGGGAAGGTAAGGAACCAAGCTTTAAATTACTAGAAGACTATTTTCCTTTATAGATAGTAGTTTAGGCTCTATAGCATATATAAAACCAATGCTTAGCACTTTTCCATAAGTATCAATATAGAACATTTTAGAAAACGGACTAAGCACGTACAGGTATAGATTTCTGTTTCATGGCTTGGGAAAGTATTCTCGAGGGTTTTGGTCCGGGCAATTTGAAGGCAGAAGTTCAATTTTAGAAGTGTAGGGCCAAAACCCTCGAGAATACTTCCCAAGCCATGAAACAGAAATCTATATGTATGCGTTGTGAGTCCATTTTCTAAAATGTTCTACATATATTGATATTTATGGAAAAGTGCCAAACATTGACTTTATATATGCTATAGAGTCTAAACTACTATCCATACAGGAAAATAGTCTTATAGTAATTTAAAGCTGGGTTTCTTACCTTCCCAATGGTACCACTTCCTATATACCTTACTTAACAAAATAATAAAATAGTTTTGATTACAAAGTAACGTTACCATTTTACGCTCAATACATCTCAGCTGGGTGATAATTGCATGTTTGTATGTGCAGCTGAGTCCGAATCTGTAGGCAGCTACATGCGATATCATCAGCCCACGGCATCCCATGACGGCACAGCGACATTACAATGATTACTCAGTTGAGAATTTTTGTTTGAAAAATCGTAGTCATTTGGTTAAGATAAATTTTTTTAAATAACTTTGTTAGGAAAGGTATGAAAATTTTATTATGGTTCGGAAGATAAGAAAGCAAGCTTAAGATTATCAGAACACCATTTTTCTGTATGAATAGTTGTTTATGGCGGAGGAGCTATTCAAATCAAACTTTTGTTAGTTTTTCATAAGAACAATGCAAATATTTTAGAATGTAAGGACTCCGTTGGGCCGCGCATGTGGTAGGGAGGGAGTCTGTTTCATGGCTTGTGGAGTATTCTCAAGGGTTTTGGTAGGGCGCATGCAGTACACATGTATTGCTTAGTGCTCGACCGGCGCACGGAGCTATTCAAAACAAACTTTTGTCAGTTTAACATAAGAACACTGCAAATATTTTAGAATGTAAGGACTCCAATGAGCCTCGCATGGGGTAGGGGGGAGTCTGTTTCATGGCTTGTGAAGTATTCTCGAGGGTTTTGCCTTAAGCCATTAACAATTTTTCTTATACGTCCAACACATCTGTAAAGCTGAAAATGGCGTTCGCTGTAGCGTGTAAAAACAGCTGTGTGTGCGAGGATGCTGTCACTCTCTTCCACTGGAATTTCACACTAGACCAAATGGGTTCACGCGACCACAGCGCGATCTTTTGGTCGTGGGGAGCTCATGTGTATACTTCCAATATATGTACATACTCCCAAGGTGTGCGGTCAAAAGGGAGCGCAGCATATGACATACGTGTGCCATTCGCCTAAGCGAACACTTTCCTCTGCGAAGTATAGTGCTCCGCAATTGTTGGCTGCTTTTCTATCGGTACACCTGCCAGCCTCTTGCTACTGTGTGCTTGCAACACAACATTCTATATTTAAAAAAAAGAGGCATTACATATGATTGTTTATTTCTATGACCCCTTACGGTTTATCTTTCACTTTGGATTTGATAATATCGGAAAAAATTCTTTGGCTGAGACAAAACCCTAGAGGAATACTTCCCAAGCCATGAAACAGAAATCTATAAGTGTGCATACGAGTACGTTCTCTAAAATCTTCTACATTGATACTTCTGGAAAAGTTTCAGACATTGAGTTTATATATGCTATGGAGCCTAAACTACTATTCATACAAGAAAATAGTCTTCTAGTAATTTAAAGTTTGGTTCCTTTCCTTCCCCAAGACTACACTTACTATATCCCTTACTTAACAAAATAATAAAATAGTTGTGATTTAAAAGTAACCTTACAAAACCCTCCAGAAAACTTCAACAAGTCATGAAACAGACTCCCTCCCTACCACATGCGTGGCCAACGGAGTCCTTACATTCTAAAATATTTGCAGTGTTCTTATGTAAAACTGACAAAAGTTTGATTTGAATAGCTCCTCCGCCCTAAACCACTATTCATACAGAAAAATGGTGTTCTGATAATCTTAAGGTTGCTTTCTTACCTTCCGAATCGAAATAAAATTTTCATACCTTTCGTTCCTAACAAAATTATTTAAAAAAAATTATTTTAATCAAATGACTACGATTCCTCAAACAAAAATTCTCAGCTGAGTAACCATTGTAATGTCGCTGTGCCGTCATGGGATGCCGTGGGCTGATGATATCGAATGTATCTGCCTACAGATTCGGACTCCGGCTGCACATACACACATGCAATTATCACTCAGCTGAGAGAAATTGAGCGTAAAATGGTAAGGTTACTTTGTAATCAAAACTATTTTATTATTTTGTTAAGTAAGGTATATAGTAAGTTTAGCCTTTGGGAAGGTAAGGAACCAAGCTTTAATTACTAGAATACTATTTACCTGTATGGATAGTAGTTTAGACTCCATAGCATATATAAAGCAATGTTTGGCACTTTTCCGTAAGTATCAATATAGAACATATTAGAAAACGGACTCACAACTCATACATATTTCTGTTTCATGGCTTGGAAAGTATCTTAACCCCCGGAATATAATACAAGCCATGAAGCCGCTGAAGGCACCGACCCATTAAAAGGCCTTAACGTGCCGGGTACGGCAAGCATCATATAGTCGTTCATAGTGATTCCTGTTTGAACAGGCAAGCAATCCACAGCGAGATACAGCGACTACATCAGTTTATAGTGAAAATCCGGAGAGGTCATCAAATAATTCACATATTTGCCGAAGGCATTTCATGCGAATTAGAAGTGTGAGTGTGGTGTGGTATTGATGTACTACACAAATCCACTAGCATAATAAACACTAGTGAAGTGAATTTAAAAATAAAAATAAAACAACAGTGTGGTGAAAAGGACACCTTATAGTGCTGTGTATGACAGTAAGAATTGAAATAAACTTGTACAAGTGCAGTGATAAAGGACACCTTTTCGTGATTGAAATAAAACACCAAGTGTAACTCAACATGAGTAAAATAAGTGCAGAGGACAAAAAGACTAGGTTTGAAGCTGAAAAATCAGCTCTAAGTGCCACTGTTGAAAACAGCCTAAAGAAATTATACGTTAAATACGAAATGGGTATTCCGGAAGTTGCCATTGTTGAAACAGCCAGTAGCATGCTCAGCGTCAGAGACGCTCCGCCAGCTTTGAATGCAGAAAAATCAGCCAGCGATGATGAATCTATGTGCACTGACTCGGCCGAGTCATCTTCATCAGAATCGAAGTCGCCTGAGAATGAAGAGGATGAAAACGATTTCACAATCGTTGAAAACAATAAGCGGGAAGCTAAGAGGAGCCCAGTGACATCGCCACTTTCAGCCGGGACGCCAGCAAAAAGGAAGCCAGCGCGTGAAAATTGCGTGGATTCACAATTAACTCTGTGACGCATTTTAAAACGCCCAGGAGCAAGGAATCGAATTCTTTCGTAATTAATATCGGATGTAATTATGATATTAAATTCATAATGGCCACAAATCGCCTTCTGAACCAGATCGTTTACTAAGAAAAATACCGCGCTTCTGGAATCTCCCAGTGCAAGCGTTGCCAGGCTTTCGGTCACGTCGCGAGGAACTGCGCGGTCGACTACAGGTGCGTGAAGTGTAAAAATGTACACTTACCAGGGCAATGCGAGCGGAATAACGAGAAGGAAGGTGCCCCATACTGCGTCAACTGTAAAGCTGAAGGACATCCAGCCAGTTATAGAGGTTGCCCCAAATACAAGGAGGTAGTACAAAAACGTGCCAAGACGACCGAGGAGCGTCAACAACGTGAAGACTTCGTGAAGGAAGCCACAAGGAAGTACGTGCAAGCAGGTAAATCTTTCGCCCTGGTAATCTCTAAAAACACGTTTAATAAGAACAATTCTGTTAAACCCACAGCTCCCAAGCCCCAAGCAGCACCTAGGTCTGCCCCCAACGCAGCTCTTAGAAAACCCAGAGTGTCTGAAATTGACGATTTCTGCACCAAAGAAGCCAAGTCTCTATTTGGCTGCGACCTTTTCGTCCTTATGGGCAAGATCAATAATTTCCTTCCCAAATACAGGAAGCTTTCTTCCATATCGGAAAAACTAGCAGCTTACCTTCAATTTGTGTTTGGACTATGTCTAGGCAATTAAGTAAGCTGAAAATCATCTCACTTAACTGCAATTCGCTGGTAAAGCACAGCAAAAGAGCAGCAGTTAGTCTCTTCCTCATTGAGCAGAAGCCCACATTTATGTTCCTCTCTGAAACTCTCCTCATTGAGAGACATAAGTTAGCTTTTGAGCACTACAACTTCATTCGTCAGGACAAATCTGAGACAACCATCTAGGCACTGCCCTACTCACTAAGGAAAACCTTAAATTCGAAGACGTGAAAATAATTAACCTTTCCAATATGGAATGCACTGCTGTCAAGTTTGAACTTCGTGACAACGAGTCTCTTCTGTAGTACATACATACTACTCTCATATAAATTAACAGAAAAACCCAACATCAAGAAAACCCATGAGAAACAATAAAATCATTCAAACAGCAATCAATGAAAATATTTGAAATTACTTCACGCTAACAGCCGTGAAAAATATTCTA
The DNA here is from genome assembly GCA_963930735.1 of Dioctria linearis. Taxonomy (NCBI): domain Eukaryota; kingdom Metazoa; phylum Arthropoda; class Insecta; order Diptera; family Asilidae; genus Dioctria; species Dioctria linearis. The sequence continues at coordinate 91,111,746 of OZ005744.1, read as the reverse complement.
AAAAATTGCATCACTAAAATACTTCCGCCAAAGCATTCGAAATCATAAACACAACATATGTGTAAATGATGTAAGCCATTCTTACATCCAATTCATTCTTACCTTTACCTTCTTTTGCCGGCACCAATAAACAAATATTATGTAATAAAAACATTTCTCTTCATTGCATGAAGTTACGTATTCTGTGACAATGAATAGTGATTGCACATGGGTCAACATTTCTTGTGAACGATTTGCATTGCGATTGCATGATTGCTTTGAAATTTTTGTCATATATGAAGTAATAAAATTGTATTTAGGTAACCTTAGAAATTATGTAGGTAAGTTAAGAAATTCAAGAATTTTTTTATACCTTATGAGTAAGGTCGATTATATATAAGCAGAACATTTTTGAATACAAATCATTCTTTCTCGAGACAGGAAAAGAAGTAGTCTTTCAATACAAATTCTTCCTGCTCATTAAGTCGGCAGTTCTAGTTGTACTAGAACGCCTAATCATTACTCCGGTAACCATAGCTGGCCCTTGGCTTAGCTTCCGGAAGTCGCCAGTTGTTGTGAAGAAGATACCTCTGGGCATAATTGGAGATTCATTACCTGATTAACTGGGAAGTATAGTGAATCATTACATGGCGACCCTGCCTCCCGAGCTGATAGCAAAGCTGAAGGAAGACCCTAGAGCTGGACCAAGACCAATATCCATTGAGGAATACCGTAATAGGAAAGCAGCCGAGCAGCCCACACAGAAGACAGCAAATAATATCACAAAAAAGAAGAAGAAGAGAGCCGGAAAACTGGTGAAACATAGACGAGAGTTAGCAGAATTACATAGGCTGACCACCCTAGCCGTCACCAAGGTTGAGAAGAACGCGTTCTTGGATGACATCCGGATAAAAAAGCAGCAGTACTGGATTGCGAAGAAGAAAGAACCACACAATTTACATTCAGGAGATAATACAAACAATGGGCGGAAAGGAATCTAAAAATAAAGAAGCCACCTCGAATCAGGACGCAGCAGCATCATCATCAGGAAATTCATTCTTAACAGCGGAAATATATATTGAACATGCGACGGATATAAAAATTTTTTTAGGATTAATAATAGCCTTAATTTTAGTAATGATATTATACAAATACGTTAAAAATAAATTCATAAGTAGAGTAAAGAAAGAAGCTAGTAAATTAGTAGTAGCAGTTTAAAATAGATTCATGTAAGAATTTTTTTTTTAATAAACAAAGACAACATAACAAAAACATGGCTTTGATAAAAGATGCAGAACCTCAAGACTCTAATTAAGGAATTGGAAAAGACTCTAGAAAATTTCAAGAAAAATCCGAAGAGAATCTATTCAGCGCAGTTTTTGCTAGTAAAAAGGAATTGGACAGACAATTTAAAGGCAACGTTTCTTGAAGAATATAATCAATTAAATACAGAGCAGAAGCAAATCAATGGCAAACTATTAAATAAATTTAAAACCTTATACGAAGAAATAAATAAATACATTATCATAAAAACACAGCAGATTCAAGAGGTATTGGAAAAATCCATTGAAGAAGAAGAAGAAGAATTTACGGACAGCTCAGACAATCATAATAGTTCAATAGAGGAAACCATAAATAATAACACAATGACATCCTTTGACATAGCGAGCGTCACTAAAATAGTGCCAATATTTGACGGAGACTCGCAACAACTAAACAATTTCATCAACTTAGCAGAGTATCTCCATGATGAATTAAAAACACAAGAAGATAAAACGAAACTGGTAAAATTCCTGATAAAAACAAGATTATCGGAAAGAGCTCGTAACAGAATAGTTAACGAAGCAGATCCCATAAATTTTAAATCTTTTAAGGAAACATTATTCAAAACTTTCAGACCGCACAAAAATGCACTAAAACTCCAAAATGATTTGTCTAAGATTCGACAGGGAGATAAAACCTTGCAGAGCTACGTTTCAGAGATTGATGCTCTGATAGCAGATTTGAATAATATCCAAATATCAGAACAAGGTGAACAGAATAAAGACATCATTACAAAGATGAATGATAAGATTGCCTTGAACTCTTTTAAATCGGGACTGAGAAATGCAATCAAATATACAGTATTTGCCAGCAGACCTGTAACATACGCTGATGCTATCGATCTTGCACAAGAAATTGATTCAGAACAAGCCAAATCAGAAGAAAACAGAATCTACAGATTCCAAGCGCAAACTCGCAGATCTGGATCATCATATGCAAACAACTACCATAGATACAATAACTTTAACCAGCAATCACGTAAAAACTATAATAGTTACCAACCGCAAAGCAGATTTAATAATAACAGAAGAACATACTTCAATAGTAACGCTAGAGCCAACTTCGCGCAAAATAATTTCAGAAACAATGGAAATCCTTCTCAAAGACAGTACAACAATACGAACAGAGGGAATACCAATTACCAGAATAGACAACCACGACGGATTAATTTGTTAGACTCGGAAAACTACGAAACCGTCCCCGGAGAACACCTATCGAGGGACGAGGAATATCAAAAACAAATAAACAATTAACGAGGATACATTTCATTGATGTAGGCAAGCTAACAAACTACATATCATTACAGACTATCACAACTAAAGCTTCAGCCTCATCATGGTTTATAGATACTGGTGCGGACATCTCGATCGTCAAAATAAGCTGTATAGATTTTAATATTGTAAATAAAAGTGAAATTTGTAAAATAAGAGGCGTTACAAAGGGTGAAAGTGAAACCTTAGGAACATTAACATTGCAATTTGATGCAGAAGGTGAAAAATTTAAACATAAAGTACATATAGTAAGTGAAAATTTCCCTATCGCGACAGATGGACTACTAGGGAAAGATTTTTTCATAAAATGTAAGTGTAAAATAGACTATGAAATTTTTATATTTACAATTTGTGCAGAACTTAGTGATATTAACCTACCCATAATAACTAAAATTCCAGAACAAGAATTCATTACTATACCTTCTAGATATCAAATTATACAACCTATAAACATAGAAATAAGTGATGATAGTGTAGTGCTAAGTAAAGAGATCAGAGAAGGGCTACACGTAGCGAATACTATAATACCAGCAAAAGGTATAAAACATATAAAATTAATAAATGTAACTGAGAATGACATACACATAAAGAATCCGCAGTTAGAAGTTGTTCCTTTGAATAATTTTAGATTCATAAAGAAGACAATCAGACATAAGGTTAAGTAGGAAGAGAGATTTGAACAACTAAAAAGTGAGTTAAATGTACAAAATTTGGATGAAAAAACAAAGGATACGCTATATGAATTATGCAAGAACTATACAGATATTTTCTATCTAACTAATGATAAATTAACAGTTAATAATTTTTACCAGCAGCATATATCGACACACGATAATTCTCCAGTATATATTAAAAATTATCGTCTTCCGCAGACGCAATTGGAAGAAATAAATAGACAAGTGGACAAACTGCTAGATGAAGACATCATTGAGCATTCAACAAGTGCATACAATTCCCCCTTATTGGTAGTACCCAAAAAGGATAACAAGGGTGAAAAGAAATGGAGAATGGTTGTTGACTTTCGTCAACTCAACAAAAGAATAACGGATGACAAATTTCCTCTAACAAGATTAGAAGATATTCTGGACAACCTAGGAAAAGCTAGATATTTTTCGACTTTGGACCTCACAAGCTCTTTTCATCAGATTGAACTGGATGAAGAATCACGACCACTCACAGCCTTTTCCACAAATAAAGGGCATTTTCAATTTAAGCGACTACCATTTGGTCTAAAAATATCAACCAACAGTTTTCAACGCATGCTATCCATAGCACTCGCAGGACTAGACGCAGAGACATTCCTATATGTTGACGACATAATTACTTATGGGTGCAACCTACAACATCACAACAGGAATCTAATAAAAACATTCAATCGCTTAAGAGAATACAACTTGAAGCTAAATCCACAAAAATGCAATTTTCTACAAACAGAAGTAGTTTACCTAGGACACCTTATAACCAGTGAAGGAATAAAGACAGATCCAAGAAAATATGATAGCATAGTGAACTACCCAAAGCCAACAAACTCCGATGAAGCTCGAAGATTCACAGTATTCTGTAATTACTACAGAAGATTCATCGCAAACTTTGCTGAGATTGCAAAACCACTCAATCAGCTTACAAAGAAAAACACACCATTCATATGGTCGGAGCAATGTGAAGAAGCATTTCAAACATTAAAACAGAGACTAATAAGTCCTCCAGTTCTCCAATACCCAAACTTCGACGAACCCTTTATCCTAACTACAGATGCTTCTGACTCAGCACTAGGAGCAGTACTATCACAAGGAGAAATTGGAAAAGATTTACCGATTTCTTACGCAAGCAGATCTTTAAATAAACACGAATTGAACAAACCCATCATAATTAAAGAATTACTAGGAATCTACTGGGCTATAACGCATTTCAGACCATACTTATATGGTCGCAAATTCATAGTAGTTACAGATCATCGTCCACTCGTCAGCCTATTTACTCATAAGAATCCATCATCAAAGATGACACGAATTAGAATGGAATTATCGGAATATGACTTTGAAATCATTTATAAAAAAGGAGCGCTAAATACAAATGCAGACGCACTCTCGAGAATTAAATTGAGCTCAGAAATATTAAAAGAAATGGTACCAAAAGAAATAAATAAAATAGAGAAAATATATAATGTGAAATCACGTGATAAAAATAAAAGCACGGACGAATCGTCAGGCCAACTATTCATCCATCAATGTGCTTCTATTTCAGAAATTAATACAATAAAAAAGTTAAAATTTATAAATTTAGAAGAGGATATCCTAGAAAGAAGATATAACAAGAAAAAGAATATATTTATAAAAAAGAAAGAAGTTGCAATCGAGTATAGTAATAAACCATGCCTTAGATTAGGTTTTATCTTGGAGACACTGTCACTCTCTATGATTAGCAACAGAATACAAAAGCTAGCTCTATCCACGAAAGATAGTATATTCAAGAATGTAAACATAAAAACATTTAAAGAAGAATTTAATAAAATACAAAGAAAGTTGATAAAAGAAAGAAACAGCTCTATAAGAATAATTTTATATGAACCTCCTAAAAATATAACCGACAAAGAAAAACGATTGGAAATAATTAAGGAATTTCACGATACACCACACACAGGTGGACACACAGGAATAAAGAGAACCATCAACAAAATCAAATAACGTTACTGCTGGAAAAATCTGAATAAAATGATTAAATCGTACGTCAATAATTGTGAAGAATGTAAATTAAACAAAGTTGTGAGACATACTAAAGAACGCTTAACAATTACTGACACTCCCAGCACTAGTTTCGAAACATTAGAAATAGACACAGTAGGACCCTTAAGACAAAGTAAGTACTACAGGTACATACTAACATGCCAATGCCAATTGACGAAATACGTTGAAGCATTCCCGATGGAAAACAAGGAAGCGAAAACAATCGCGAAAATTTTGGTTGAAAAGATCATCTTAAAATATGGTGCATTCACAAAAATTAGAACAGATAAGGGAACTGAATTTGTGAACAGTATATTCAAAGAAATATGCAAAATTTTCCATATAGAACATGTTACATCAACCCCATTTCACCATGAGACTATGGGTTCAATCGAAAGAAACCATAGAGTACTGAATGAATATTTACTCTCTACATGTAAAAACGACCAATGGGATGAATGGCTACCTTATTTTACGTTTTCCTACAATATAACACCGCACTCTGAAACCAATTTAACACCATTCGAACTAATTTACGGAAAGATTGCAACACTGCCCAACTTAAGAAATCAAGACATAAGTCCAATATATAACATAGATGATTATGCCAAAGAGGTCAAATATAGAATACAGCAAACACAAAAACTTGCAAAAGCCATATTAGAACTAACTAAGAAAAACGGAAAAACAATTCATGACAGAAACATCAAACCATTAAATATTAAAGTAGGAGATAAAGTTAAAATAAGAGCAGGGAATAAGAGAAAATCGGAGCCACCATACAAAGGACCGTACTTAGTTGTAGAAACAAATAATGTAAATAGCAAGCTTAACATTAATGGAGAAATTAAAGAAATCCACAACAATAGGCTAGTTAAGTACTAGAATAGAGTATATATCTTAAAAACATGTATTAAAGTAAGACAGAGGTTAATAAGATTAATTACTTACAAAAACATCACAGTAGGACAAGATAATATGCAAACGCAAATCAATAAAAAAAAAAAAAAAAAAAAAAAATTTCAAACAATTTTTTTTTTTCCTAATAAAGGGAGGGATGTAGTACATACATACTACTCTCATATAAATTAACAGAAAAACCCAACATCAAGAAAACCCATGAGAAACAATAAAATCATTCAAACAGCAATCAATGAAAATATTTGAAATTACTTCACGCTAACAGCCGTGAAAAATATTCTAAAAAATTGCATCACTAAAATACTTCCGCCAAAGCATTCGAAATCATAAACACAACATATGTGTAAATGATGTAAGCCATTCTTACATCCAATTCATTCTTACCTTTACCTTCTTTTGCCGGCACCAATAAACAAATATTATGTAATAAAAACATTTCTCTTCATTGCATGAAGTTACGTATTCTGTGACAATGAATAGTGATTGCACATGGGTCAACATTTCTTGTGAACGATTTGCATTGCGATTGCATGATTGCTTTGAAATTTTTGTCATATATGAAGTAATAAAATTGTATTTAGGTAACCTTAGAAATTATGTAGGTAAGTTAAGAAATTCAAGAATTTTTTTATACCTTATGAGTAAGGTCGATTATATATAAGCAGAACATTTTTGAATACAAATCATTCTTTCTCGAGACAGGAAAAGAAGTAGTCTTTCAATACAAATTCTTCCTGCTCATTAAGTCGGCAGTTCTAGTTGTACTAGAACGCCTAATCATTACTCCGGTAACCATAGCTGGCCCTTGGCTTAGCTTCCGGAAGTCGCCAGTTGCTGTGAAGAAGATACCTCTGGGCATAATTGGAGATTCATTTCCTGATTAACTGGGAAGTATAGTGAATCAGTACACTTCTCTTAATCGCCCTATATAGTAGATGCCACGCCTCAGGAGTTGATATCCAGAATAACATGAACAGCATTGCTCGAATCTCGGACAATTTCACTTATACGGTGCTTGTTGGTGGTTTCAACGCCAGGCACCCGTTGTAGAATGACTCTGTCGTAAGTCCGTCAGGCAAGGCAGTACATGACTGGCTTCCCTTTAACACCACCCATGATTTCATCGTCATCTCGCAGGATACTCCGCTTTCCCGCGATCTGGGGCAATTCTTGACTTCTATATCTCAACCTATAATCTTATTAATCTCTTTCCCCAATTCTCAAAATACGTCTGCCCAGCGCATATGGTTGAATCTGATCACTTGCCAGTTGAACTCTCAATCACCCCCAGCGAACCCTTAAATATTTTGACTTCTGAACCTCAAGCCTCAACCTCACTGAAAGACGTTGACTGGCAACAATTTCAAGACAGGCTCTCTCAATTCCTCGCAGGAAATCTCCCTGACTCGCAACGGAATCGCACGAACTTGGAAATTGACTTCCACATTGACTTCCTCAACACCGCCATTGAAGGAAATGTCGCTTTCTTTTCCAGTGTAGTGCCGAGCAAACACTACAAATACAAAAATCTCCCGCCTCAACTGCAAAAACTATCCAAATTTAGGCAGAAACTTCGAAAAATACCGAACCCTTAATAGCCACAACCCAGCCTACAGAACCGTGTAAATTGCTTCTCAACAATTATTGACAAACGACAATGTCTCTTAGGAAGAAAATGGGCTCCATTCAACCCGGTTCACACTGCTTTCAGAACATAAATAGGATCTGCAACAGGAAAGCAAAACTCCCCAAAACCATCTTAAGTGGCTCGAACGCTTAAAACCTTTCCCACGAAAAATGCAAAGCCTTCGCGGAATATTTCGCATCCACTTTCATCATCTCTAAGCGATGCAAATTTTAGGACCACTACTCGACCGTTGATGACTTCATTGGACAGGCAGTGGGATCCTCCGCCACAATCTTTAATTCCACAAACACGTCCTTAAATCAGGATGATTTAAGCATCTTTTCAAATCCTGCTCACGTTTTCGCCCTAATGAGGACTATCAGAGGTAAAAAGTCCGCCGTCCCAGATAACATTTCAAGCAAAGTTATCAAAAACCTCCCACCTGTCGCCATAGAATTTCTGATAATTATCTTCAATAATTGCCTCAATAATTCTTATTTTCCTGATGTCTGGAAAACTGCGCGCATAGTACCAATCCCAAAAAAAGGAAACCCGGAAAACCGTAATGAATTCCGGCCAATCTCTCTTCTGTCCAACCTGGGCAAACTTTTCGAAAAAATAGTCCGCCAACACATTGAAAAGACCTGCCTCGACCTAAATATGAAGCAGGACACCCAATTCGGCTGCAAGCCCCAGCACTCCACTTTTCATGCTTTGCTCAAATTACTCTCTGATTCTACAAACGCCCTCAACAAAAGGGAGCAGACAGTAGGCTGCTTCCTTGATGTAGAGAAAGCATTTGATTCAGTCTGGACAAACGGGCTAATATTCAAAATTATAAACCTCGAGGTCCCGCTTTACCTCACCCGGGTTATACATAGCTTTCTGTCATCCCGGAATTTCTACATAGAAATCGAGAATGTTAAATCTATGGCAATCAATGCTGGTGTCCCCCAAGGTTCGGTCCTCGGACCAAATCTCTTCAATCTTTTCACCTATGATCAGCCTGCCAACGACTCAAATTCCACCACACTACCTTATGCTGATGACTCTCTGACGTACGCCCACTCAATGTCAGCCAATTTCGCTGCTACCAAAGTGGAGCGGCATGTCCTCAAACTCGACGAGTTCTACAGAAAGTGGGGGATCAAAATAAATCCTAACAAATCTGAAATGATTTGCATCCGAAACCCATCCACAAGGGGAAGACCCAATCGCGCCACACGAGCCAACAACATCGAAATCGAAGTCAATAACGAAAAGCTTCAGCCTTCAAAGAACACCAAATATATGGGTGTCTCTTTCAATAATCGGTTGAAATTCAACAATCATGCCAAGCTGACCATGAGAAATCCAACTACGCTTACTCCCTACTCAACTCTATTATCAGAAGGAGAAACGGTCTCCCGAAAGACACAAAGCTGCTTATATATAAACAGCTCATCCGCCCCATTATCTGCTATTGCTTTCCCATCTGGCACACCATTTCGCCATCCTACATGAAGCACATCAGCGCCCTCGAAAGAAAGATTGTAAGGGCCTGTACAGGAGTGTACAGAAGACCTGACGGACACTACTTTCCTAACACCTTTTTGTATGACAGTGCAAACATCACTCCAGTCGAGGACTATCTCCTTTCTCTCGCGGCCAAAAAACTTGAGAAGATATCTCAACACCCTAACCTCCTCATTAGCCCACTTCCAACGCAACTTCAAGTTGAAAGCTTCCACTACTTATCACCTCTTCACCTTATTAACTCGGAAACGAGAAACATTTATTACCTGGGCGAAAGATTTACTTTCTTCACTAGTAAAAAAGTAATAATTTCGACATCGTGTAACCTTAAGTTAAAAATTATTCGAACAGTTAAAGTATAAAGTGAATCAAAGACAAAAGTGAAATCTAGGCCAAAATTAAAGCCTGTACGTAAACATTTTCAAATATCCCGGCATATCGGTTCGGTTTATAATTTCGCCATAATTTGTTATATTTCGTTAATCGCGTGTGAAGAACTCTTGACTTGACTTGGGTACAGCAAGCACTAAGAACTCACTCTCAGTGCTTTTTGTATACTCGTCATGGAGGAAAAACTAAAATTTCATCTTAAACAGGTCCTAAAGTCCAAAACTGTCGCTCCCACAGCAAAATGAAGTTAAAACAAATTGCAGCCAAATATGTTTTCTGTCTAATACTTTAAAAAAAAAGCAAACAAATTTATAGAAATTATAGCGTTTGAAGAAAATAAAAGCAACTTTTATATGAAAAACTCCTGCAGTAAGACAAGGCAAGAAGACTGTGGATGTCGCCTGCTGACCGGCCCGCTGCTCTCTTTTTTCGACTTTGTTCATGGCTTGTATATTCCAGGGGTTACGGCAGTATTCTCTCAGCTGAGTAATAATTGCATGTGTGTATGTGCAGCCAGAGTCCGAATCTGCAGGCAGATACATTCGATTTCATCAGACCAGGGCATGCCGAAATTAACTTAAAGGCAACTAATGGTTTACGATTCGTATTAATTCATTTTTTATAATGCACCAGCCGCGAGAAAAGCAGTGCTACGCAAAATAAATACAATTAACTGGAATATTGAGTAAAGTCTGAAACACAATGCGATGCAGTGCAGTGCTTTGACAATCAATTTTTAGATTTTTCTGTGGTGGTGGATTAATTAATTATGTCGAGAAAAGATAAAATAAAAAGAAGATTGTTTGTATTAGCGGCTTGTGTTATTCGCAATAATTTGATTTTATTGAACAAAAGAAAAACGACTTGGACAAGAAGCTATAGTACCGAAAAGCAGCGCGAGCTTCATGTTTTTATACAAAAATCCTCAAAGTCATTAAGGAGGAAAATAGCATCGAGTTAAGGAAATTTACTTGGATGGGCGTTACGCAGTTTAATTTATTACTTAACTTGTTGCGGATCAGGTTGAAGAGATTACATTGATGTAAGCTCTTATGAAAGTGTGTTTAAAAGGACATCCTTCATTTTGGATCCTTAATTTTCAGGTTTCTTTCTCAAGGTGCGAATTTTTTTACAATAGCCTGGATGTTTAGGATTGGAGCATCGAGAGCTCGTCAAGTCATCCTTGAAACATGCGAGGCTATTTGGGAAGAATTGCGCGGTATCTATCTTGGACTTCCGAATAGATGGAAAACACATAAGAATTAAGTGCCCTCCAAATGCTGGATCACTATACTACAACTATAAATAATTTCACAGCATTGTTTTATTAGCTGCCTGCGATAGCAATTACTGCTTCACAGCTGTAGACATTGGGGCCTATGGGGACAAAGTGATGGTGGCGTTTTTAAAGCGAGCTCATTTGGAAAAGCCGTATTGGATAGAAAAATTGACTTGCCTGAAGACGAAAACTTACCTAACTCAAATTTTAAGTTGCCTTTTTTCTTTGTGGGTGATGCAACTTTTCCCTTAAAAACAAATATTATGAGACCCTATTCCGGAATATCTATATCAGAAAATGAGGATATTTTCAACAAAACTTTATCAAAAGCACGTGTAAAAATTGAAAATACATATTGAATAATGACGATGCGATGAATGACGGCGAATACTTTCCTGCAGAATACGTCGACAGTTTTAATTGGGACACTAGAGTTGAAGGATTATGGCGGAGGGAGGTCAGAACCTTGGAAACATGTAGGCTTTTTACAAGGTTTATTGTCCCAAAAGATCCATTTACTATCCGTGACACGTTAAAGGAATATATTGTTAATGCTAGAAGATAGGGCCGCCCTACACGCTGAATTTGTTGTTGATGAGTGACGCTGCGGGGAGAGTAAGGCGACAAGGTGCAAACCATAGCATAGAATACTAATATTGAAAATATTGTACAGAGCTTTTAATAAAAATGCGGCTTTTTTTACACAGATTTATTTTTTTACATACAAACACAGTTCTACTAAATATTAATGTTAAAAGTACTTATTCCTACTGGCTACCTGTTGAAGGGGTGCCACGCCTTTCATGTGCCCTTTCGTCATTCAGAAATTGTAGAACTTTTACCTGGAATGATAGCAATCGCTCTGCGGATAATTGCGCTTCTTCCAATTAAATGCACAAGCTGTTACAAAAGGCAGCTTCCTTTGTGGCGCTTTTTACATCTTTCAAAATCCTCATCAAATTAAGCAACTCTTGATTTGTGTTTTTTCTGCGGACCTCGTAAACCAATTCATGCTGTCTGCTTCCTCGCCCAGTACTCGCTCTTGACGAAGACCTTTCTTGGGAGTTAGTACTTGTAATCTCGTCATTTGATGTATCTACCTCAGCAGTACCACTTAACAAGTCGCTATCGTCAAATGTTTGATCTTCGTACTCAATAATTTCATTAAATATAAACTCAGAGGTAGCTGCATCGTCACAACAACAGTGTGTTCTAGGATATATAAAATTGTATTTCTGAATTTTGTTGTAAATATTGTCAACTTACTCTGCATTTACAATCCTGCATGTCAGCATGTGTTTAAAAATGCCATGCTTTGGAAGAATTTACAATTTTTTAATTTACTGCTGTCAGCACCACTTCCAGATGGTAAATTTAGCTTGTCTTTTAGACGATTAAACCTATCTTTCATAGTTCGTCACCTTTTTTTTGCAGCGTCACCTAAATGAATACTTTAATTAAAATAAAACAAATATATTTTCATATCTAAGTTACCTGTAATTCCTAGTTCTTTCCCGATTTCTTCCCAAGCTTTATCTCTTTTTTCATTTCTTTTATAAAACTTATTACTTTTGTCGTAGAGAAAAGCTCTCTCGCGCACCAATTCCACAATTTTTCTTCCATTTTTGACAACACACAAATGTCAGCTAATGTAGTGTGCAGTGTTTTAGAAATAGAAATTAGTCTAAACGTTTCAGTGCAGTGCATGTGAATTGCCACATGCTATTATATGGGTTCTAAATTTCAATGCAGTGCAGTGCACTGCACTGCATCGTATTGTGTTTCAGGCTTAAGCGAAGTTTTTAGAATTTTCAAGTTGATTTGAGTGTGTATTTCCAGTCTGTATTCAAACGTGAAGGTGAAGGCAACAATTTTAGTGCGAAATTAGTTTACTAGCTACTATTCTTGGCTATGTAATAAGCCAACAATAACCAAAATCTATATCGTGGTTCAAAAGTTAAACTCATTTATTCCCATCAGGGTTCACGAATATCTTCAACTGGCCACCACTCCTAAAGGAAGGTTTCTAGGGGGGGGGGGGGGGGGGGGGGGGGGAAGGGGGGGGGGGGTATGTGGAACAATTTTTTGATCAGCTTACCTCAAGGAATCGCGTGGTATATATTGTAATTTTGTTACAGTAATGAAAGTGCCTTTAAGTTTATTTCGTATGTTTTTTATAAGTTTTGAGAAAAACTGTATCCAAAATGTGATAATCAAATGCATTTATTTTCATATCTTATATTTAGTAATTTGTACTTTTTAATTATTAGTAATATCGACAAAATAAAAATTCCTATTTTCATAAAAACATAAAAACCTGGTTCCTTTAAGTTAATTTCGTGCACTGTATGTACAATGATTACTTAGCTGATAGTTTTTGTTTGAGGAATCGTAGTATTTGGTTCAGAAAAATTTTTATACCTTAGATGAAATCTATAGGGTATACTAAGTTTGTCATTCCGCTTATAACACCTCGAAATATAGATAGTAGAGCTAAATGGATTGGACACCCACGCATAATATTAAAAGTTATTTTGATTTTTGCATGTCCGTCCGTCTGTCTATCCGTCTGTCCATCCGTACGTCCGCACGATAATTCGAAAGCGCGTGCACTAAGAGGGCTGAAATCTTACACACGAGCATTTTAAAAAAAAGTAATTTGAAGTTGGAAAATAGGCCGAATCAGGCAATTACTTCGTAGGAGTGCCTTACAGAATTTTTTTTCACTATATATTTGGGCGCTGGCTGAGAGCGCGTCGACGTAGAGAGCTGAAATTTTGTACATGTTCTTTTCAAAGTAATAGTAAATGAAATTTAAAAAATGCACTCAATCGGGCAACCCCTTCTTAGTCTTGCCATATAAAAATTTAGGATTTTTATATATACTGTGAAAACGATCAGTCCTAGACGGTTTTAATGTACTGTTTTACGTTACTTAGGTATATGTAAAACATAAGTGAAAATAGACGCTTCGGACATCCTGCCGACTGCGCCAATTATAAGTTAGATTTTTTAGGAAGGTAAACAAAATATGTAATTGAAATAAGAGGAATTAGTTAGTTCACAAATTTCCATTATTAAACTTTCACAAAACTTGGTTTTTGTTATTATATTCCCATTTCTAAAAGGCGAACGAAATTTTTAAAAGTCCCGACGGTCATGATTGCTCTATTTGGTTGTCGATCCAGTTTAGTATGGTATGTTTCACGGTATTATAAGAGGTATCGTAAAATGGTTTCGGTCCGATAAGGGATATTGATGCTCCCTTCTTGTTAAGTGTGTCTGCTTTGTCATTCCTATCAATTCCCCCAATGTCCTGGCACCCAGGTGTGTCAAAGTTTGGATGCACTCACACATTAACTTCGTTTTGACCGCATGTGATGAGATGGCTTCCAGTGCCGCTCGGCTATTTGTTTAGTGAAATTTTTAGCTGTACTTCTGTCTGGAATATTGAAGCGCATTTTTCTAGCTGATGATAAAAGTTAGCTCTAAGCTTTATACCATGTATTCTTACTTATACTCCTTTCCCGGCCTTAGAATCGTCGGTGTACAAGATTAGGGCTTTGTGCTTGAGATTTGTATCTATTCCCTCCCTATTTGGTATCTTAATCTAGAAAGGTTGTGCTTAACTTCCATTCTGCCTCATACAAAAGCGTATCTAGGGCGGGCGGGCGGGCGGCACATATTTTGTGGCGGCATTTTTATATTTCTGTCTAAAGTATTTAAAAATAAAAATTGATAACATAATGTTGTAATCCACAGAATCATTTATTGTAATAAGTATTTAATTAAACAAAAATGCGTGCTGACCCCGGCAGTCCTTACCGACGTTGAATTTTTAAGCTTAATCACGTATGCAAACAAATATCAGCTCTTAATGCTACCTTTAGAGGCATTGTGATTATTGTAAACAGAGCCCCCATCGGTCATGGATTTGACCAATACGGAAGAGGAGCGCATTTGTTAAATCATGGTGATTGAAGCAAAATTAACTTAAGAACAAGTTAGGAAGTAAGAATAGATTTCCTTAACAATAGATTGCTTCTTAATTTCTTTTAAAAAAAATTCTGTGTATAACAACACAATTTCTTAGAATTTGTTTACATGATATAATTAGATTTATTAATAGTTGTATTTACCGCCTCCCCCCTTTCGCCTTTTTGTTTCTGATATATGTATGTGTTATACCTATATTGCTCAAAAGCAGTCATTTTGACTGCTTGAGCAATTTAAACTAATTAACACTTACCCCACCGATCGGACAGATCTCACACCTTGACTTTAGCCCTTGTGTATAGAACTATGTAGTGATTGCGAAAATGTTTTACCCTACCAACCCCTACCGACGCTAGGGAAGTTAGAAATTTCGTAATTTTACAACAAAGCAACGTTTTCAAAAATCATATATAGAAAAAAGTGCTAGAAGTGCTCCTTAGTGATTAATAAGTACTATTTTTATGGAAAAAAAAACTATTATTAACAAAATTTTTTGTCGTTCAGTACTGCTATATTTTTTTTTTAAATATGAAGCATTAAGCTTCATTTGGAATTTGAATCAGAAAAATCGGTTGATCTGTTCTCAAGAATGACGCTTCATCGTAAAATCAAAAAAATTTCTAACCGCCCTAGCGGGAGGGTAGGAGGTGGTAGAGGAACACAAAAAGATAAGGGTGAGCTATTTTCGTATTCCCTACAAACTGTGAAAGTTTCCTGTAAATCGGATATGGCCGGGTTTCGGTTTCATGTGGAATGGCTGAACTATTACATACGAGCGCGCCAGGATAAGCCTTTATTTTTTATCTTATTATAAAAATGCTTTAAATAAATAAATAAAATAAATTATTATATATATTTAATTCTATGTTTGTATAAACAATATGTAAAATCGTCAAACGAAACCCAAGAACGGGTTGCCAAATTTAGTCCATTTTTGAACTCGTATTTTCTATTGCTATGAAAACACTATGCACCAAATTTTAGCTCTCTACGTCAACGCGTTCTCAGGCAGTGCCCAAATATATAGTTATAAACGAAATTTTTGTATGCCAACTCTACCAAGAAGTTGTCCGATCTGTCTCATTTACGAACGTAATTTAACTTTTTTTTTAAAGTCCGCATACAAAATTTAAGCTCCCCACGTCTCAGGCAGTTTCCAAATATATAGTGAAAAACCAAAGTTTTGTATGGCAACACCAGAAAGGAGGTGCCGATTCCAGTTTTTCTTTCCCTAAAAATCTTTTACGAACAAAATAAAAAGAAATGAGCTAAATCAGTCGAGCCGTTCTCATGTGATGATGTAACATGTTTGACTTTCCCGAGGCGCGGTGGAAATCGTGTAGTTCACAGTGGCGCGCGCGGTCGGCTAAGTTTTAAATGAATTTTATTATCGAACTTCGTAAATTTTTTATATGACTAGTCCACCCCTGTATTGCAATTTCATGAGCAATGAGATGTGCAATAAACATTCATTTCTTTTTAGGAATTTACAGAAAATATTTCGGCAGATTTTATTCACTTTGGTGGTCGACTGGCCTTATTTTCAGATACAATACTTTCATGGGTGCCGTTGCCGGCATAATGCATACAAATTCTAAAGAAACAAGTAAAAAAGCTAAGGGATGTGGAATGTGATAATCACAAAGTAAAAAAGCTAGAATTGGTCTAAGACCAATTCTTATGATACCCTAGATGAATGCCCGTATGAAATATCGTATTGTCACCCTTCTGTGCAAGTTTGATTTTTGAAGTGGTTTTTCGCATATATTTCTAGAACGGTTTGTCGGACAGAAAAAATGATTATAACCAATTTTATAGGATTTCGTATTCTGAAGAAGTTTTTAGTACAATAAACATGTCTTGGACTGATCGTTTTCACAGTATACGTAAAAAACCTAAATTATTCTATGGCAACACCAAGAAGGAGTTGCCCGATTTATCTCATTTTCGAACTTAATTTTACTTTTTTTTTTAAAGTCCGTGTACAAAATTTCAGCTCTCTAAGTATACGCGTTCTCGAGTTATCGTGCGCACATACGGACGGACAGACAAAGGGACGGACATGCAAAGATCAAAATAACTTTTAATTATTATGCGTGGGTGTCCAATCCATTTGGCTCTACCATCATTACTTCGAAGTGTTATAAACGGAATGACAAACTTAGTATACCCTATAGATTTCATCTAGGGTATAAAAATGTCCAGTAAAGTTCTGGGAAAAAATTGAGCGCATCCTTGCTTGTAACTTTAAATAATATAAAATGATATTAAATATTAATTTTAAATACATTTCTTCTGGATTGCAGAAAGAAGTCGTTTGCTTTTGGGCAATTTAGGTACATACAAAATTTCGGTCTTGATATTAGTATTAAATGTTGATAAGTAGAAAAAGAAAGTAAGAAGAAGAAAAAAAAATAACAAAAAAATTAAACACACATTTAAAAATTTTACGAAGAGATGAAAAATGTTGATTTTGATTAATTTAGAAAGGGCGGCAAAAGCTCTAGCTACGCCACTGGCAATAAGCTCTTTCCAAAGTCCGCACGTGGTGTTTGAAAAAAGGCTATTTCACTTCGTCCAGCACCCTCGAATGTATTTAAAAAAAAAAAAAAACAAAAAATCGAGACTGAAGTAGTGCACTCAATTGAAAATTCCGGACTTGTCGAGGCTCATAATTTTCCCAAAAGTTCATCCCTCATCTGTCCCTTTCATTACATTCAGTTCTGCGAGGTGGTTCAACGTTTAAGTGTTGTTTCCATTGGAAAACAGGATTCGTTCGCCGTTAATTTGAAAAATGTTTATATTCATTTTCAGTGAACTGTAAACACGAATGTTTTGGCATTTCCGTTTCCCGACAGAGGGTTGCCCATAGCATTCTACCACTATAGCAAGCCCGGGTACCGGGATTTCGGGACCAACTCGGCACATCAACAAATCTTTTTGATTGCCAAAAAAGCGTCGTTCGCACCATTACCATTGTGCTTTTTCCACTAAATTACATGCAGCAGGCCTCAAATACCTCACCACTTCGGCAGGCAGACTATAAATATTTCGACGAAAGCTTTCCCCCTTAAAAGAGTAGTGGCTCTGACAGCGGTTAAATATGCGTGGATGAGATTCATGAAAACTATATACCTCTACCCAGCCACATACACTGGTGCGTATATGCGGAAGGGCCTTTTCATCCTTTTCCGAAGACCCCTATAAAACCGTTATCGTTCCGTTCACGAGAAGATTGAAGCTTTCACTAAGGGCTCCCCTTCTTGATAACACGGGATTTAATTTCGAATGGTCACCCATATGTGCGAGTTTGATTTTTGAAGTGCTTTTCGCATATACATATTTCTAGAACGGTTCGTTGGACAGTAAAAATGATTATAACCAATTTCATAGGATTTCATATTCTAAAGAACTTTTCAGTACAATAAAAACGTTTAGGACTGATTATTTGTACAGTAGGTATACGTAAAAAACCTAAATTTTTATATGGCGATAACAAGAATGGGTTGCCCGACTTAGTCCATTTTTGAAGCTTTATTTACTATTACTATGAAAACACCGTGTATAAATTGCAGGTCTCTCCGTTTACGCGTTCTAAGGCAGTGTTCAAATATATAGTGAAAAACAAAATTTTTTTATGGCAATCCTACGAAGAAGTTGCCCGATTCGTCCCATTTTGGAACCAAATTTGCATTTTCTTTTTAAATCTGTGTACAAAATTTCATTTCTCTCCCTCGACGCGTTGTCAGGCACTGTCCAAATATATAGTAGAAAACGAAATTTTTGTATAGCAATCCTACGAAGTAGTTACCCGATTTGTCCCATTTTTATACCCTAGATAAATTCTAAAGGGCATACTGAGTTTGTAACGGACAGAAATAATGATGGTAGAGCAAAATTCTAGTTTGATTTTTGCATGTCCGTCCATCCGCCCGTCCGTCTGTGCGCAGGATAACTCGAGAGCGCGCTTACTTAGAAAACTCAAATCTTGTACACGGACTTAAAAAAACCAAAGGTAAAATGAGACAAATCGAGCAACTCCTTCGTGGGGTTCCATACAAAAATTTCCTACATGGTGTTTTTATAGTAATAGCAAAAAAATTGAAAAATGGACTAAATCGCGTAACTCCTTCTCCCTAAATGAACGGGTAATCGAGTTATCGTGAGGACGGACAGACGGACATGCAAAAATCAAAACAACTTTTAAGATTATTCGTGGGTGTCCAACCCATTTTTGTTACTAGCATTGTTTGTTATTGGACACTGCCTGAGAACGCGTCGACATGGTACATGATGTTGTCAGATCATTATCAAATAAACTTTCAAAAAGGGACCAAATCGGGCAACCCCATCTTGGTGTCGCCAGATAAAAATTTAGGACTTTTACGTACGCTGTGAAGTCCTGGATGGTTTTAATGGGTAAACCATTTTTACTGTCCCACGAACCGTTTAGAAATATATGTGAACAACCACACACTTCGGTTAATCAAGTATACATAAAAAAACATATTCTGGGAATATTTCTTTTCAAATGGTGTATAGGACGCTTTATAAAAGGAATTTTGTGGTGAAAATTATGTACTTTTACCTGAGCTGTGTTATTTTCCATACATTTTATTATTTTGTGACTAATTTGTTATGAAATCTTAAAACTAAATCGAATGAAAAAGTTTTTTAGTATCCACTATATATGTCCATATAGGCTTAAATGGATGATTATATAAATGTTACCGTGACTTTATTTAGGTAACGTTATATAAATAAAAGTTTTATAAAGTGAGTAACAAAAATATCATGGTTAATTTAATAAGTATAACTTCTTACATAGCCCAGGGTGCCCCCGATTAAATTATTTTGGGCATAGCAATAGTAATGTTTCCGGTTACCTTTATAAACTTTGTTTACAATGGTGATGGTAACATGCACATCCACATAGTTTGGATCTCTTTGACTAATTTCTTTTAGTGATTTAAATGAAAGGTGAATTAATTTTCGTTACTTTTACATCTTCCAATTTATATTTTTGGGCATGTACGTAGTGAAATCCAGCTGCAATTTTAGTGTGAACGTCATCGTAAATACTTCTAAAAATACAGACCGCTCTAAACATAAGCAGTATTTAAGAATTTTAATTAAATATGATAAAAATTTAAAATTTTCACTTAGGTGATATCAATTCATAAAAGTAAGATTACATAATTTAGAAATGCTATATACCTAAAATTTCCTTTTATACCTGCAATGCAGAAATGAAAAAATGACTGCTTGTACTTACATAAACAAATCCGTTATAAAAATTCATGTACTTTTATATAAACTCTGGCTCTACTATATAAACTGAATGACCCTTATAAAACTTCTAGAAATATTATATAAATTATAGTATAGTTCTATTCCATGCCTCGAAAATGTGCCTTTGTATACCCTTTGGTCACAATATATTACCTTTGGTAATGATAGATATATATCCGAAAGTAATGACAAAGTGTTTATGTCATGTTATTCTTAAACTAATTTCTGTTGTACACGCCTCGTGTAGTGTAGTGTAGTGAATAATTTAGTTAAGAAAAAATAAATAAAATGTAATGTAAAATCGTGCAAACTGAAGAGGCCAGTACATATATATATGAAAACAGTTTTATAATAGCTCTATTCAATACTCCGTAGTTACTATAGCGTCACCTAAAAATATTGTACAATATTTTATAGGTGGTGTATTTATTACCGAAAGTTTGCAATTTTTATTAAAGTCACCTACATTACCGAATGTTGTCCTGTTATCTAAGGGTAAACAAGGATACCGCAATAAACCCTGATTAGTGATTACCAATTAGTTATATAACGTGGTGTTGAAAACAATTATAAAACTTTTTTATATACCTTCTAGTGATGGTAACTCTAAGTTATATCGGCCGGGTTGAAACATTTTCATCACTAACTTATAAAACCTTTAGTAACTTACTGCCACGATATCAATTGGGCCATCCCATATGAGTATACATACTCGCGTAGGATGGCCCATTAGTAACATTAAAAAAATCTAATATAACTACGTCACCAATTAGTAATATTATAAAACTCTTATGTAACCACTAAAATTCTTATATAATCGAGCAACCATTATATACCTCTTATAAAACAACTCATCACTTTCAGTCACCAAAAATTAGTAACATTTTTCTTTGGTTTTGTTGTTCTGCAGGGCTACTACCAGAGTTCAAAAACCTTTTCTCACGTGAAAAATGTATTTTGTTCGATGGTTCCTTTACGACTTATGAAAAAATCTCGACATTAATTGAAATTTCGACAGAAAGTTTCACTTAGAAATGGTGTGGGAAAACTCCTTCTCTTTTGCCAATGAAATTGAAACTAAAGTGATAAAACACTATTTTGTACATGATAGATTTTACAAAGCAGAAGTTACGCTATAAGAGTTGTGGACCGAAGTATGAGTAATAACAAAGTAACGACTCTTGTAGAAGAGGAAAATTTTATTGCCGAAAAATATAAGGATGTGTGAGACAATTTTTATTCACGGGCGAATGTATAATATCTTCTAATGAAACAAAATGAGGAGAGACTGAGAGAACCATATCTTTATAAAGCTCTTCCCTTAAAATTACAGGCGCTAAAAGGTAATAGCACATATGGCTTAAATGTAGTTGATTATTTATCGTAGTGTGATATTTTGACAGTTTGTACTGTCATAAATTTGACAGTTGCAGGTTGGAAATTTTGAAAATTACACATTTTACGTTTTCATTTGGAAATAGTGAACATTTGTTAATTTTATCTAAAATTTAGAAAAAGCTAAGTGTTCTGCCCAATGAGAACATTCAAAAGAAATTATCAATAATGATGTGGACTGTAAATAATAACGCCGGGGAATATTATATAGTCAGTGGTTTATTGAACGCACGTAAAACTTAAGTACAAAATTACAACTATAACTAAAATTAACCGAATTCAATTTCACGACGCTTAAGAACTAAACTGCAATAGATTTAAAAAAAAGGTCACTTATTCACTACACAATAATAATTTTATTCTCAGTATAACACTGTCAAAGTTGATACAACTTTGACCAATGGCAATTATATATGTATGTATAAATATATTACTCAATATGAATCAAAAAATGTACTCACCAGTATAAAACTATGGAATCGACTTTATGGCGTTGGTAATTAAATAATTAGTGATTATCTTGTTCTAGTCGTTCCCCGGAACAAGATACTTTACTTCAGTCGAGACCCAAAGCAAAGTTGTATTAGTAGTGTTTATTCTAGTCGGTACCCAGAATAAAGATCTTTATCTCAGTCGAGACCCAAGATAAAGGTTTGAGGTTAGTGAATGTTATTCTAGTCGCTACCCGGAATAACTATCTTTATCTCAGTCGATACCCACGATAAAGGTATTAAGTTAGTAGAATTTATTCCAGTCGAGACCCAGAATAAATATCTTTATCTCAGTCGCTACCCAAGATAAAGTTATTAGGTTAGTGATTTTCATTCCAGTCGAGACCCAGAATAAATATCTTTATCTCAGTCAGTAGCAACAGAAAAGTCCGTTGACCTTAGCAGCTGTGCGTAGGTCAGAAGAGTACATTGACCCTAGCAGCTGTACAAAGCAACTGGAATTTTGTGCATTTTTTGTTGCCGTTCCTAATTTTGCCTATCTAAAGCTATTAGGATTATAATTATACAATATGATACCTATTACAATATTGCTAATTTGTTATTTTAAAGATTCATTTAAATGTACAGATTACTTAATCTAATTCCATTTAATTCGCGCACTGTTAGCGAAGACAAGTTACTTTCCTCTTATTGGATTGTGTCCCGGATTTGTTTATGTGGAATGTAGCCATGAGGTGTTGATTGTTATCTCCACTAAAAACTGCCTTATCGATATGCTTGTAGGTAGGTATACATCGTTTCGTTCCCAACCTATTTTCAATGATTAGAAAAACTTGGAATTAGAAACTTTTAAACTATTTTACTTCCAGGTGGCTATTTAATGTTGGTTTGAACATACTGCCCCCTGTTGAAAGGTTGAATTTTAATAGAGAAAATTCAATCTTTCAAGTATTTATTATTATAAATTAATGTACTTAAAATACAAATTAGTTTTAGAATGAAGAGGCGAAGCATACATTTGGTGACTCCTCCTCTTTTTTGTTTTTTATTTACCTAAGTAATTATACCTTGTTATTACCTTCCTAAATGTTTCGGCGATCAGAATCGGAAAAGTACATGGTATCTGTTGCTATTGATTGGTTAGCTGAGTCAGAGCAGCGCATTACCTTGGTTGGCGTCTGTCTCATTGGCGATCACTTTGTCTTGGAAGGGCTTTAATTGTTATGTAATGAACCAGGCTCTCGTTGGCAGCATAGCCGAGCTGCGCTGAGCGCTGATCCGATATCACGTCCCAGGTCCAAGGTTCGAGTGTGGCGAAATAACCTATTTTTTTTCTTTTTAAAAACAATTTTTTTTTGTCTGAAAAAAATATCTTTGTTATGAAGAAACAATAGCAAAGACCTGGACTTTGCATAATGTGATTATGCCCCCTTCTACTAGATGAAAAGGGTTTTGAAATTTGTAATGCAGAAATTGCAGCATTATGTGATCTTTACATGGGAAAAGTTCTGTGTCTTGAAACAGATTTGGGGTTTTTTTTTTACAATTATATGCCGGGTGATAATCTAGAAGAAATTATAGCAAAACCTGAAGTTCGCATAATTGTTATTATGGCCTTTGTGTAATTTTGAAACAGATTTTGTTTTAATTATTGACATGGGCGTATGATTATACGCATGTGTGTGTGTACATGTTTATATACAGCTTATGAAATTAATCTAGAGTATAGATATTATAAATTTTTGTTATCTTTTATATGATATTGTCTTTGGGGCTCTTTTTTTTTTTGTTTTTTAATGCGAAGAGATATTTGAAATTCGGGTGGAAAAAATATTTCAATCTTGTATGCTGTTATAGGAATACTTGAGCGTATGTGATTTATTTTCCACATGATGCTCATGAAAGCGAAGATAATATAGAAAATAATGCATTGAGTAAGCGCAGAGATCGAACTTCCGAAATTTCTACACATGCTTGACCCCAGTTGAACGTTAGGAAGATAATAAAAAATAGATTCTAAATTTAGATTAATCATTTTAAGTTATGATTCGTATACGTCCATCTACAAGTAGCTTTACTTTTATGCGTGTCCCGTCCCGAGCAGTGAAACGTTGTTTTTTTTTTGTGGACCGCTTGAGTTTTTCATATGAGACAGTGATTTCCTCGAATGTGTTCGGTTGTTCGCTGTCTGCAATAAGTAGCTGGAAGTCGTTATCCGAACGTTCTGCGTGAAGAACATTTGTATCTTTTAAAATGCATTCCTTCAACTTCAATGCAGGTTGAAACTGCTGAAGGCTTGATGTCGTCAGTGGTATTCGTTGAGCCTCAGACGACGTGCATTTTTGTCGCTCTGCTGTAGATACAGATATAGCTCGCTGCGACTGGGTAGCTGATTTTGGCAAAATATGATGCCCTGAAGCTGGGCTTGCTGCTTGCTTCAAGAAAGCAGCTAGTTTCATGTGTCCTAAGGCATGATATACTTTAATGCAACCTTTATAGTCTTTGTAAACATTAGAATTTTTAGGAGGTTTCCTTTTGAAGTTATAAAACCTGCGTAAGTCCATGTATTGAGAATCACCTAGTATTGGTTTTTCTTCGATGAATGGTAATCGTACATATCGGCCAGCTGCAATACGACGATGAGTGTTTTGATAAGATCGTTTACACTCTTGTTCGGATTTTGAGAGTTTGCTCACTTGAGAAGTTATTTCCTCAGGTTGCGAAAGCTTTCTCAGGATTTTATCTATTGACCCTTCTTGGTCAGCTTGCGCATTAATTGCTAAAGATGAAACTTTAGAAATAGAGTCTGCTCGCAATAGATTGCCGAAGAGAATCCATCCTAGGGTGCTATTTTGAGCAGTAGGGGTTCCTGGAGGACCTTTTCTTAATCCTTCCAATAGAATTTCCCCGTATACATCTGCTCCCAGGAGAATATCAATTTTTCCCGGCTTGTGGAAAAATTGGTCAGCAAGCTTTAAATCTTTTATATGATCCCATTCTTGTATTTGAATGGTAGTCGGAGGCAGGAACTCAGTGATCTTGTTCACGATTAGTGCTGTCACTGAAGTTGTATTATTTGATTTAGATTGTGGACATACTTTGAAGCATGTTTGTCGTTTAATCTTTGTAGCTTTGCTATTTGCCAAGCCTGTGATTTGGGTGTCAACGCGAGTGGCAGATAGGTGCAGTTTGCGTGTTGCTGCTGCTGTAATAAAAGATACTTGAGACCCCGAGTCGATTAGAGCTCGCATAGTATGCATTGTTCCCTCTGTTGAGGAAATGTGAAGCAATGCTGTGGCAAGCAGTGCTTGAGTACCGCGCCGTGGGCGATTTGTGTAGAATGTTCGTAACGAACTATCTGGTATGACCTCAGATATAGAGGTGGAATTGTTTGGCTGTGCTTGTTTGATAGAATTATTGCTTTGTTTAGTTGAACAGTGAGTACTTTGATTGGATGTACTACTATTCTTGTGAAGCAAAGGATGGTGTGTTCTACCGCATTGCCGACACGTAAATTTGCTTGGGCAAGATTTCGTGTTATGGTGCCCTGATAGGCAGTTTACACATAGACGGTTAGATGTAATGATCTTAAACCTTTTGTCAATGTCACATTTGATAAATTGTGGACATTCAAACAATCTATGTGGCTCTTTGCACATTTGTCTGTAGATGATGAGAAATGTGTTGATACCTTTTTAATGAAATTATTTGAGTTATTTGTTTTTTCTGAATGAATTGACTTTGAATCTAAAATTGCTTCCAGTGTTCGGAATCTGGTCTCTAGGAAGGTTTTTAGAGACTCAAACGTAGGCAAATCTTCTTCATTATTTACCTCCTGCTCCCACAAGCGATGGGTTTCAGTTGGTAGGCATTGCACCAACTTGTATATGAGAATTGGGTCCCATTGCTTTGTAGAAACTCCTAAAGCTTCAAGCTCGAAAATGCATTCTGATGATCTGTCTAATAAGGATCGTATCGCCTTAGCATATTCATTTGTTATTTTAGATAGATTGCACAGAGTTTTCAGCTGAGCATTCATTAATACTCGCTTGTTGTCGTATCTATCCTTTAACGTTTTCCATGCATTTTCGTAACTTGCGTCTGTTACTGGAAACTGTCGCAGCAAATGTTCAGCCTCGCCAGTAACACTTGTTTTAAGAAAATGTAATTTTTGTACTGGAGGTAAAGAAGGATTTATATGAACTAGGGAATTAAACAAATCGTGAAATGATCTCCATGAATCATAAGAACCAGAAAATGTTGGTAGTGTAATTCTGGGCAACTTAAAAAAAGACGAAGATTGCTGATCAGTTCTAGTTTCTGCAGCAATTTTTTGTTCCGCTTTTGGCTCAAAAGCATCTAATGCATCCCTGAGAATACCTCGGAATGTATAGTACTTATTTTCCACCTCTGCAAATTGATCATGTACGAAATACTCGTACTTCTCAAGTTCACTGTCATCCAATGCCTGCGTAGCTTGGATAATTGTATAATGAGTAGACTTGTAATCTGACCAGATTTCGCTTAAAGCGATTAAGCGCTCAGAAACAAGCCCTTTTGTTCGTCTCTCTACTACAGTATTGTTGTAGTTCTTGAGAGATTTTTCGATGATTTTTGCGGAGGTGGCTTGGTTAGCCAAACATTTTTGAAGTGTACTCATGTTTAGACGTGTGAAATTATAAACCACTAGACTTTAATTCTGGCTACGAAGGACCATAAAATGTTCTGCCCAATGAGAACACTCAAAAGAAAATATCAATAATGATGTGGACTGTAAATAATAACGCCGGGGAATATTTTATAGTCAGTGGTTTATTGAACGCACGTAAAATTTAAGTACAAAATTACAACTATAACTAAAATTAACCGAATTCAATTTCACGACGCTTAAGAACTAAACTTCAATAGATTTAAAAAAAGGTCACTTATTCACTACACAATAATAATTTTATTCTCAGTATAACACTGTCAAAGTTGATACAACTTTGACCAATGGCAATTATATATGTATGTATGTATAAATATATTACTCAATATGAATCAAGAAATGTACTCACCAGTATAAAACTATGGAATCGACTTTATGGCGTTGGTAATTAAATAATTAGTGATTATCTTGTTCTAGTCGTTCCCCGGAACAAGATACTTTACTTCAGTCGAGACCCAAAGCAAAGTTGTATTAGTAGTGTTTATTCTAGTCGGTACCCAGAATAAAGATCTTTATCTCAGTCAAGACCCAAGATAAAGGTTTGAGGTTAGTGAATGTTATTCTAGTCGCTACCCGGAATAACTATCTTTATCTCAGTCGAGACCCAAGATAAAGGTTTGAGTTAGTCTGTGCTATTCTAGTCGCTACCCAGAATAACTATCTTTATCTCAGTCGATACCCAAGATAAAGGTATTAAGTTAGTAGAATTTATTCCAGTCGAGACCCAGAATAAATATCTTTATCTCAGTCGCTACCCAAGATAAAGTTATTAGGTTAGTGATTTTCATTCCAGTCGAGACCCAGAATAAATATCTTTATCTCAGTCAGTCCCAACAGAAAAGTCCGTTGACCTTAGCAGCTGTGCGTAGGTCAGAAGAGTACATTGACCCTAGCAGCTGTACAAAGCAACTGGAATTTTGTGCATTTTTTGTTGCCGTTCCTAGTTTTGCCTATCTAAAGCTATTAGGATTATAATTATACAATATGATACCTATTACAATATTGCTAATTTGTTATTTTAAAGATTCATTTAAATGTACAGATTACTTAATCTAATTCCATTTAATTCGCGCACTGTTAGCGAAGAAAGTTACTTTCCTCTTATTGGATTGTGTCCCGGATTTGTTTATGTGGAATGTAGCCATGAGGTGTTGATTGTTATCTCCACTAAAAACTGCCTTATCGATATGCTTGTAGGTAGGTATACATCGTTTAGTTCCCAACCTATTTTCAATGATTAGAAAAACT
This sequence comes from Dioctria linearis, assembly GCA_963930735.1. Taxonomy (NCBI): domain Eukaryota; kingdom Metazoa; phylum Arthropoda; class Insecta; order Diptera; family Asilidae; genus Dioctria; species Dioctria linearis. The sequence continues at coordinate 91,083,627 of OZ005744.1, read as the reverse complement.
TGGAATTAGAAACTTTTAAACTATTTTACTTCCAGGTGGCTATTTAATGTTTGTTTGAACACTAAAATAAAAAGAACCTAAGGGAACAGAGTGAACGAATGTTTTCTGCACTTTTGAATAGCATCAAGGCGGACAACTGTGATATCAAGCTTAATGCTGGAATCAATTTCGTGGTGCCCACACAGATTCTATTCATTTCTTTTATTTTATTATTATTATTATTCATAAATCTATGTACCAATTTCTTTCTTGACATGCACTCAAAAATTAAAATAGAATCTAAAAGACCACTCAAAAATAAGACGGTCAAAAGTTTCCCATCGCTGTTCATGATTATTATTATAATCTTCAATTAATTTGGCTTAAATATCAAAGTTAGTGGTTCCTCTTTTTTCTATTTATAGAAATTGAATTAACTCGAAATTATGATAAGGCTTCATTTCATGAAGATTTGAGAACATTGTATCGAACAGCAGGGGTATGTATAATAGAGAGAAGATGAAATTCACTAGTTCGAGATTTAACTAAAATTTTATTTTAGGTTGACAACACACGGATTGTATTCTTGCTAGTTGACACACAAATTTTTGAGGAAGAATTTTTAGAGGACATAAATAACATACTCAATTCAGATGAGGTTCCAAATCAATTTGAAGATGATGAATACGAAAAGGTAATTTTGGAAACTCGAGATGATTGTAATGCTGCAAGAACTGGGGTAAGTATAAGGAGTTAAATAATAATTTACTTTGAAATTAACTTAACACAGGACTCGACACGTGAAGATATTTACAAATTCTTTATCGAAAGAGTTCGTAAAAATTTACATGTTGTTATTTCAATGAGTCCAGTTGGTGATGCATTTAGACGAAGATGTAGAATGTTTCCATCCTTGGTTTTCTAGTTGGCCACCAGAGGCTTTGTGTTGCAGGAAGAGAAAAGGGTGCTAAACAAAAGCCGGCAACTACAACTGTCTACATTCATGGAGTAATAAAAATAGAAAGCTTTTACAATTTTTATTTATACGACCATGTTTATTATATACTGTTGTGAGATCTAGTCTCGAGCGTAAGGGAGGGTGTCGGTTTTAAAATGGATAACTCAGCTATGATTCAGTCAAATATAAATTTTATTCAAATAATTAGCCTAGATATCACAATTCATTTGTTCAAACTTCAAATTCTAATAATAACTTAAAATCTATTAAAGCTATTAATACTTTTAAAATCCAGTAAAAATTCAACAATGTATAGAAAACAAACAAATTAAAAATTCAAGTAAAAAAAAACAAATTCAATATTAACAAATTCCAATGGTAATGCTCCAAATTGAGTTTTTCCCCAAAACGTTCTCCTTATTTCTGAAATGAACGAGAAGAGAATAATTTTTAATTTATTGGAATTAAACTTCCACAAATCAAATATAGCAGAATTCTCTGAGGGCGAGAGCAACGATGTAGCAGAATTAGACTTCGACTGCAACGTGCTGAAGCGTGTAAACAGAATTATACTTCTGTTACAGCGAATATTGAAACGCGTAGGCAGAATTATACTTCTGCTACAATGTGCTGGGGCGTGTAAGCAGAATTAAACTTCTGTTACAGCGAATGTCAAAACGTATGCGCAGAACTATACTTCAATCGCAACGTCCTGGAGCGTGTAAGCAGAATTAAACTTCTGTCACACGATTGGGGATCAAGTGTCAGATTTTGGGAGTGCGGATTTTACTGAAGGATAGAGCAAAATTATACTTTTGCTCCTAGGATGGGATTCAGATTAGACTCTGATGGAGGATATTTTCAGATTAGACTCTGAAATTATAATATGGTGCAAAATTGGATGTTGGATATAAGTAGAATTATACTTCTACAATAATAGAATTAAACTTCTATATGAAGGAATAAACAAAATTATACTTTTGTTCAAAGTATAGGAAACAGATTAGACTCTGGTGGAGGATGCTTTCAGATTAGACTCTGAAAACCGAATGGTGATTTTGCTGCGGCTCGTCGCCTTTTTATAGCCGCCGTGAACAGCTATGTCCCAGCTTCATAATATGTTACCCTGGCAACGCTTGGTTCAATGGTCCAAATTTGATTGTGGCGACACCAGCTGTTTGACGTAATGTCATTAGATGACATTACAAAAATGTAAATATTCGGAGGGAAGTGGAACTTTGGGTAAGTTTGAGCTATTTTTATTTATTTCACATATTATTAATGTATTTTCTATTTAATTTCAGCTCAAAAAATATGTTGAACACCTGTAGGCAGGATTTGGGATGGATTGAATTTGTTCAGGAGGAATCAGATAAGTTTCTTTCGATAAAATATGATACATTGATTCTTTGTGTTTCCCTTTTTTGGTATTTTTTTAGGAAAAAAGTTTTCATCGAGGGATCGCGGAATTTCAACGAGGGATGTACAAATATGTATGTGGACTGAACATCCTCCACTCTCACAAAAAAAAAAACAAAAAATTGAAGAAAAAATGAGAAGAAAATAAAAATTTCAAGATAGAACTTACTGAGTTTTGTTTGGAGAAGTAATATCCTTTCCTTTTCTTTTTAATTTTTATAGTGATACCGCCGGGTATTTGGAATCGGAAGAAGGATTTTGCACCACGGATTCTATCCCACGGAATGTCTGATGATTTTAATAGACGAACAACATCAGGGGTGGCACTCATCAATTCTCTGATGTCCGCTGGTATGTCTGGCCTTTGTGGTTCTGCATCAGTTGACGGGAGATCCTGAAATTGCCTTGGTGGAGTGATTATTGGATCCTTAAATAGAGTTGATGGATTAATCGCGGAATTCATAGGTTGTATTGGCGGTTCTATTATGTGTGCCATGCTGGTTGCTGGCCTTGGATCTTTTGTCGGAACTTGTGCTACAAGAGTGTTGATCATTTCTTCTGACAAGCTTGATGGTGTTGAAGTTGCTATAGTTTTTGGCTTTAGATACGGTGACATCATTTTGGTATATATTTCCGGGCAGTGTTTGGCTTTACGTTTTGCGGTCTGTGTTATGCCAATGGACTCTAATAATTCGGTGGACATAGTTGTGCTCAAATCTGGCATACTTAATGGTTTAGTGCAGGATGCTGTAGGCAGCCGTGGGTGAGCGTGAACCCGAGTTCCTGGGCCGTGTTTCTTTGATCTTGGCTTTGCTTCCACTATGCTGATTGAGTCCAGTTTTTTGTTGTGCGTTGGTATTTGCAAATCTGTCATACTCAGTGGTGTAGTTGCTGAGAGAGGCTTTAGCTCAGGACGGCGTGGCCGAGTTGGAATTCGAATTCCTGGACAATAATTCCTTGGCCTTGGTTTGAATTTCAGGCATTCACTTGTTTTGAGCTCTTTTTTAAGCTCTTTTATTTTAGATGAAGCTGGCCTTGCTTCAAATGGACTGAAGAGCTTGGTTACAGGCACAACTTTATGAGGTGGTGGCCGTACAATGGCCGACTTTATTTTGGGAGCCTTCTTTGGTGTTGGTGGCAGAGGACTCACAGGCCTAAATGGCTTACAGGAAGCCAAAAGTTCTGGTGGTGTGGGAGGTAGACCAGCATCCACAGAGTCTAAAGACTCTGAATTAAAAATCTCCAAGAGTTATTCTATGGCAAAAAAAATTAAAAACCAAAAAAAAAATAATAAAATAATAAAAACGAAAAAGCTGAAACTAAACCGCACTTGATGTTCACTTGTCACTTTTCAAATTTGAAGTGATTTTTGGCGGATTGTGGATTTATTTATATTTAAATAAAACGGTAGTTTTTGAATTTTTGTATTGCCACAGAGTGTTAGATATTGGTGGGGATTTTGAATTACTGGTGAGAGATATCCGTTGAAGGGAGAGGGCAGACCTTTGCGATAGGACGGGTGAGAGTTGTTTTCGGTGTTTTAATGGTAACTGCTCACACTAAATCATTATGACCAGTATGAATTTCAATGATTTGTTCTAATGGCCATTTTTCTATGTGGATTTGGTCTTCTTTTATTAAAAAGAGAGTTCCAATTTTTATATTTTCCTTTTCAGTCTGCCATTTATGTCGTTGATGTAAAGTATGGAGATAATCTCTCGACCACTGCTTCCAAAAGGTGTAGGAGAGTGATTAAATGTGTTGCCATCTCTTGAGAGGATGTTGGAGAGGATTGAGTGGGGGAGGTTCACATGTAGTGAGGAGATGACGACCTGTTAGGAAGTGTCCGGGAGTGGAGATATTATAGTCAGTTGCATTATTGGACAGAGGGGAAACAGGTCGGGCATTTAAACATGCCTCAATTTTAACTAAGACTGTGTAGAGTTCTTCGTTCGTGAGTTTTGTACCTTTAATGGTTTTGTAGAGATGGCGCTTGGTGGATTTTACACCAGCTTCCCATAGGCCTCCAAAGTGATGTGCTGCAGGAGGGTTAAAGTGCCAAGTTATACCTTGGTTAGCAATTTCGTTAGCCAGATCGACTTCGATTGCTTTGATTGATTTTTCTAGATTTGACTGTAAAAGTCGATTGGCTCCAACGAAGTTAGTACCTCGGTCAGAATAAACGTGTGAGCAGAGACCTCTTCGTGCAACAAATCGTTTGAGGGCGGCTAGAAAGGCTGGTGTGGCCAAATCAGAGACGAGCTCTAGCCTTAGTGGCTAAGCAGACGAATAAGCAGATGTATGCTTTTGTTATCTTCGTTCCTCTTAGCGTTGATGTTTTCATATCAAGCGGGCCTGCATAGTCTACCCCAGTGTGTTGGAAGGGTAAAGATATGTTGACTCTAGCTGAGGGTAGAGAACTCATTAACTGAGTATTAGGCCTTGCATTGAACCGAAAGCAATCAACACATTTGCGGATGCGATGCCTAATAGTATTGCGGGCGTTTAGTAACCAATAGTGATTCCTTATAGTGCTTAATATTATTTGGGTGCCTCCATGTAATGTGTAATGGTGGATGTGATCTATAAGGATATTGGTTATATGATGGTTATTAGGGAATATTATAGGATGTTGTTGGTCGTAATTTAACTGAGATTTTGTAAGACGACCTCCAACTCGGAGAATTTTGTCAGAGTCGAGCTTGGGATTGAGGGATAGAAGTCGACTCTTTTTAGGAAGGGGAAGATTTTTTAGTAAGTGGGAGATTTCGTTGGGGAATGTAATATTTTGGAGCAATTTAATTAGACATCGTTCCGCAATTTTTAATTCGTGTACTGATAGGAATTGAGTAGTCGGATGTAGTTTGCGTACACTATTTATGAATCGGAGACAGTAGGCGGTTATTCTTATCGTTTTTTGATATGATGAATATTTGTGAAGCAAAGGAATTTGTTCATCGATTGTAGTGGTGAGAACCTTTGATTTCTTTTTATACTCTAATTGAGTGTGTACTTCTGGTGTTTGTTACGGCCAGAATTTTTCTTCTTGGTGTAACCAGCCTGGACCATTCCACCATATTGATGCTGTAGCAAAGCTTTTTGGTGGAATTACTCTAGATGCTATATTAGCTGGATTGCACTTTGAAGGAACGTGTTTCCATTGGCTAGTGGAATGTTTTCATGTATTTCGGAGACACGGTTAGCCACGAATGTTTTCCAGGTGGATGGGTGTTTTTGTAACCAAGCTAGAACTATATTAGAGTCTGTCCATGCTGTAATTTTAATTTTTTCAATCTCTAAATCAGTGACAACTTGTTTAATAAGTCGGGAGAGCAGGACAGCACCACACAGCTCTAGTCGAGGTAGTGAGACTGGTTTGATGGGAGCTCCTTTGGTTTTTGCTGTCATGATTTGTACTCTGGAGTTCTCATTAAGATGTATTTTGAGATATAAAACTGCTGAGTAGGCTTGATTGGAGGCATCGCAAAAACCATGTAGTTCCATCTCGCGTATGTTAGGCTGGTAGCCTAGCCAGAGTGGAATCTGAATATCCTGAATGGTAGGTAGTTTATCTTTGAAATGATTCCATTCTTTTAAAACTTCTGTGGATACAGAGTCATCCCAGTCGCATTTAGAGAGCCAGAGTTTCTGAATTAAAATTTTGGCTGTAATTATGCATGGCGCTAACCAGCTTAGTGGGTCGAACAGAGACGACACTTCAGACAGTATTATTCGTTTGGTGTATGTGGTTTTTGGTTCGGGATTGTTGACTTTGAAAGAGAAGAAATCTGTTGTTGGGTGCCAGCGAATGCCGAGAGTTTTTATCGATTCGTGTTCTGAAAAATCCAAATTCGTTTTAACTCTCGATGCTCTAATGGAATATTTTTTAGTAAGTCATGATGGTTGGCTGTCCATTTCCTTAGGTTGAATGTTTCTGAGGCTAGGGTTTCAATAAGTTCTTGTTGTAGTTGTTGTGCTTCGCTTAAGCTGTGTGCTCCCGAAACCAAGTCATCCACATAAAAATCTCTCATGATGCTTTTTGCTGCGAGTGGATAACTGCTAGCTTCATCCTTTGCTAACTGCTGCAAAGTTTTTATGGGAGATATGGTGCTGGTGCTGTGCCAAAGGTGACTGTAGTTAGGACGTAGTCTTTTATTTCTTCCTTTGGTGTATTTCTCCAGATTATTCTCTGGTACTGTTGGTGTTTAGGTGTCATCTGAATCATCCTGAAATATTCTCAATATCTGCAGTAAATGCAAATCTGTACAGTCGCCATATCAATAAGGTGGTCCAAAGTGTTGGTTGGATTGTAGGTCCAATCAGTAATTGTTCATTCAATGATCTACCATTTGAGGTGCGTGCTGATGCATTGAATACAATTCGAAGCTTAGTGGTAGTGCTCTCTTTAAACACTGCATGATGCGGTAAGTAATAGAATGGAGTGTTATCACATGATTTGTTTTCTAATATTAGTTGTGTCGGTGGAATAGGCTTCATGTGTCCAAGATGAGTGTACTCATCGATACAAGCTCTGTATAGTTTATACAATTCTGGATTGTTAGATAGTCTTTTCTCTAGCTGCAAGAATTGTTTGACAGCCATAATTCTAGATTGCCCGAGCTGTGGTGTATTACAGTTTTTGAAAGGTAGATTTACTACATATTTTCCAGAGGGTAATCGTTTTGTTGTTTCATTATAGAGATCCTCGCATAATTGATCTTCTGGAGAAAATTTGGGTCTAGTGGTGCATTCCTCTAGTTCCCAAAATTTTGTTAACTGATTATCTAAATCAGTATTTATAATGGTGTGGGTGGATAGCATTGTCGTTGTCATGCTTTTTGTTTCTGCTGTACTGCTGTACTGCTCCTATAAAGATCCAGCCAAGTTTTGTATTTTGGGCAGTAGGTGTATTGCAAGGTCCTCTTTTTATGCCATTTGTGAGAATGGCGGCGTAAATATCTGCTCCAAGAAGAATGTCTATTTCTCCTGGAATAGCGAATTTAGGATCTGCTAGCGGGAGATTGTCGATGTGTTTCCATTTTGAAACTTCGATAGTTTGGGCTGGCAGTAGTTCGTTGATCTTTTTAATTACAAGCATGTTGCTTGTTATATTAAAATTTGAATGTAGCGAATTAATTGTGACTGTGGCCTGTTTTAAGGCTGTATTAGTGGGTGTCGTGCCAAGTCCAATTAATTCGTGGGTGGTAGGAGATACTTTAAGTTGCAATCGTTTAAAGGTTTTCTCGTTCATGATGGACATTTGAGACCCAGAGTCTATTAGTGCTCGGAATGCCATTGTGATTCCGGATGATGCAGTAATGTTTATCAGAGCCGTAGAGAGAAGAGCTCTTTTCATATTTGACATTAGAAAATTCTGAACTTGTTGTTCATCATTTCTACAGGCGGGTGTGGTTTGTTTGGCTTCCATGTTCGAATTTTGGGTGGACTGATTTAGTGGTTTTGAATAATTTTGCTCGTAGTGGAGCAGAGTGTTATGATTTTTGTTACAATGATAACACTTTTTGTTGCTAGTGCAGCTTGTAGTTATACGGTTGGGTGATAAGCAATTTTTGCATAAGTGCTTATTTGTGACAACTTCGTGCCTTTGTCGGGTGGTCAAATTTCTGAATGTTGGGCAGTGAAAAATTATATGGCTACCTTTGCAATAGCTGCAAGAGGTCTTTTTTGTAGGTGGGTGTGTTGGCGCTGCATTTTTAGTTTTGTTCAAGAGTCCATATGTGGGTTTGGGTGAGAATGGTTGTCTCTGTGTCATATTTGATGACGTACCTTTGTTTCCTATCATTTCTAGAGTTCGGAACCGAGACTCTAAGAATTTTGTTAAAGTGTTTAATTTGGGTTATTCTGTGCTATCGTGGAGGCTTGGCTCCCATAACTGGTGTGTCTCTGAGTGTAACTTTTGTACAGTCAAATATTTAATTATTGGATCACAGTTATTTGTTTCTACTCCTAAGTTTTCTAAGAATTCTAATTTGAATGACTGAGTTATCCGGCTTTGAAGGACCAATGTGAGTTCTAGTCTCGAGCGTAAGGGAGGGTGCCGGTTTTAAAATGGATAACTCAGCTTTGATTCAGTCAAATATAAATTTTATTCAAGTAATTAGCCTAGATATCACAATTCATTTGTTCAAACTTCAAATTCTAATAATAACTTAAAATCTATTAAAACTATTAATACTATTAAAATCCAGTAAAAATTCAACAATGTATAGAAAACAAACAAATTAAAAATTCAAGTAAAAAAAACAAATTCAATATTTACAAATTCCAATGGTAATGCTCCAAATTGAGTTTTTCCGCAAAACGTTCTCCTTATTTCTGAAATGAACGAGAAGAGAATAATTTTTAATTTATTGGAATTAAACTTCCACAAATCAAATATAGCAGAATTCTCTGAGGGCGAGAGCAACGATGTAGCAGAATTAGACTTCGACTTCAACGTGCTGAAGCGTGTAAACAGAATTATACTTCTGTTACAGCGAATATTGAAACGCGTAGGCAGAATTATACTTCTGCTACAATGTGCTGGGGCGTGTAAGCAGAATTAAACTTCTGTTACAGCGAATGTCAAAACGTATGCGCAGAACTATACTTCAATCGCAACGTCCTGGAGCGTGTAAGCAGAATTAAACTTCTGTCACACGATTGGGGATCAAGTGTCAGATTTTGGGAGTGCGGATTTTACTGAAGGATAGAGCAAAATTATACTTTTGCTCCTAGGATGGGATTCAGATTAGACTCTGATGGAGGATATTTTCAGATTAGACTCTGAAATTATAATATGGTGCAAAATTGGATGTTGGATATAAGTAGAATTATACTTCTACAATAATAGAATTAAACTTCTATATGAAGGAATAAACAAAATCATACTTTTGTTCAAAGTATAGGAAACAGATTAGACTCTGGTGGAGGATGCTTTCAGATTAGACTCTGAAAACCGAATGATGATTTTGCTGCGGCTCGCCGCCTTTTATAGCCGCCATGAACAGCTATGTCCCAGCTTCATAATATGTTGCCCTGGCATCGCTTGGTTCAATGGTCCAAATTTGATTTTGGCGACCCCAGCTGTTTGACGTAATGTCATTAGATGACATTACAAAAATGTAAATATTCGGAAGGAAGTGGAACTTTGGGTAAGTTTGAGCTATTTTTATTTATTTCACTTATTATTAATGTATTTTCTATTTAATTTCAGCTCAAAAAATATGTTGAACACCTGTAGGCAGGATTTGGGATGGATGGAATTTGTTCAAGAGGAATCAGATAAGTTTCTTTCGATAAAATATGATACATTGATTCTTTGTGTTTCCCTTTTTTGTATTTTTTTAGGAAAAAAGTTTTCATCGAGGGATATAATTTGATCGCGGAATTTCAACGAGGGATGTACAAATATGTATGTGGACTGAACAATTGTAGTGAATGCATCTGAGCGATTTTATAAAGAAATGAGACGACGATACTATACAACACCGAGCAATTATTTAGAGCTTTTGAAATTATATAAAAGTCTATTAAAAACTAGAGCAGATATTATCATCAACAAAAGGAAACGAATTTCAAATGGATTAAACAAAATATTAGCGACCAATGATATGGTAGAGTTTTTTTTTTATATATATATGTATACATTTATATGAAACAGAAATTTTAATTCGATGCAAATCTTTTTTAAGGTTGCTGTGATGCAAAAAGATTTAGAAAGGCTTGGACCTCTACTTGATCAACAATCAAAACTGCAATGAAGGAACTCTTGAGTAAATTAGCAATCAACTTTCTTGTGCTGATCTTGTAAAGAAATCTGTATCGAGAGATGACAATTTTGCAAAAGTTTAAAAACACAATTTATTTAATCTTATTAATTATAATAAGTTTTGAGAAGAGTTCTTTATATAATTATTATTATTCTTTTATTTTTATAGGAAAAAGCTGCAGTTTGTCAAGCAATTTCAGATAATGCTGCAAAAGATTTAGATTGCAATGCCTGCACTACGAGAAGCTGAAGAAGCACGGAAAAATCTAAATAAAAGTGACATTAATGAGACTAAATCATTCACAACTCCGCCGCTACTAGTGCAATTTTTAACGGAAGCTGTTTGCATTTTATTGGGTGCAAAGTGAGTTTTATATAGTTATATTTAGCACTTATACTTAAAGGAGAATGCCTATTTCGGGCCCGACACCTCCAGACATGAGAGATGTCTCAAACGATTCATTATGATACTCAGAAATTTTTTTATTAACACTGTTTATTTCTATCTAGCCGGGGAAGCTGAGGTATTGGGTCAAAATTTGATATAGTACATTTTGAAAAATCTAGTACAGAACCGAATTCCTTAGGTCTTGAGAAGAAGTTAAAGTACCCACACTCCTATACTCGGAGGCTTAAATAGCTATTTATAGCTCCATACTCACTTTTTTTAATATTTCCCTCTTTTTTATTCGTTATTCTTCGCACCTTAGATTGGCTCTAACTCGGTAGGGCTATGTCCGATCGGAAAACGATTTTCACTGTTCGCCTCAGTTCATTAGCAGCTACAATTTATGTAGGAAATTTTTTCTCTGCATTCTATTAGGGTAGGGTGCAGAAACCCACGGCTTGGGGTGGTTCCAATACCGCATGTTGCATATCGAATTAAAGGTCTCGCCGAGTACTATCGGACTGTGTATATTTTTCCCAATTCAATAAACTTTCGGGACATTTTGGCCGCCGGAAAACCCATTTTCATGCACTTGGGTCACATACACTAAAGCTACTACATTTCGCATATATTTTTGCAGTTCTTTTTTCCATGGTGATCTTTGGCATGTCGTGAAACTTTGCTGTGTTGGCAAGCGAAAAAAGAGCGTGCCTGGGAGTTCCCATCTTTGATGTTAGATGCCCAAAAATAACGGGAGGTGACCATTTTATTTGATGTGCGAATACCTGGGCGAGCAAGGTTGTGGATTGCATCGGTCACTTGCTTCCTAAATATACGTGGGATAAAAGTTCTGGTTCCGATGGGCGAAACTTCGCAGTACAACTGCTAATTTGTACCGATAATTGGAATCTTTTCAAATTTATATTGCGAATTTTTCGTTGCACAATTTCTAGTATACACGAAAAAACGAAAATTTTGTATGGCGACACCACGAGAGGCTTACTCTTTGATACAATATGGTTTATATGGGAGACAAAATCTAATTTATGGTCACACTTGACACCTAAGTCGTAGACAGAATCCACCCGACGAATAGTAGAATTTGAGAATATATAATCGTATGTGATAGGTTTCTGATTTCTGTGGTAAGTCATAACCTCACATTCGTCGGTGTTGAGCTCTAAATTATTACTTTTACACCAATCGTGATGCTTCAGAAGTTCACAATCGTTAGGGGATTTAATCTGAGCGAAACGTTTAATATCATCTGAATAAATCAAGATTTGCACTGCAGTGCTTCACAATAGAAACAATGTCGTCAATAGAAATATCGAAAAACAATGGACCTAAGTTCCTACCTTGAGATACGCCAGACGTAACCATTATGACTCCAGAGATGGAATGACGGAATAACACTTGATACGTTCTGTTATCTAAATAAGACTAAGTCCATTTTAAAAATTATAGAGGAAATTCATACTTTTCCATTTTAATCAGAGACACCGAGTGAGATAATTTGTCGAAGGCCTTGTACTAGATGTTGCAGGTGTTGCTATGGTACTATCTTGATGTATCCAAAAAGACAGAATAAAAAGTCGGAACGTTTAAACAACACAATTGAATATTTTATTTTAAACGATTAACTTGGTTTCACAACTAGACTTTTTTAAGAACAACTAATTATTTATAAATCAGATTTTGTTAGTCCAACTTTCTTTTTTTCCGGACAACTAAACACAAAAGTATTTAATACATTTCTCAGTCTACTCAAAACCTAAAAATATATCACAATAACAAATTTTGAATATGATGAAAATAATTAGCAATCAGAAGAAAACCTGCGACAGCTTATCAAATACAGAAGCCGCCACCGAATTTGCTCCTAGCCACTAATTATTGGAAATTTTTTGAAACGGTAGTAATCTCACTCAACAAGAATACTATTTTACATTCACAGGAGGAAGATAAATACACTTTTCATTTAACAAATTTAACTTGAAAACTACTTTTCACATACAGATTCACATTGGCCAAATTAAAATTTTTGACAATTCGGATGCGAGCTTCCGTAACCATTAACGTGCCGGGTACAGCATACAGTAAGAGCTCATTCACTGCTTTTTGTATACTCGTCATGGAGGAAAAACTAAAATTTCATTTTAAGAGGAGTCAGTACCAAGATTTGCAAGTTTCATACAATTTTCAATGCAAATTTCTGGCAAACTATTTATAGCAGAATAATGATTTACATATTAAATTAAAGATAATGAAGAGGGCTAGTAAACAACGTCGGAAAAAAATGGCATTAAAACGGAGATATTAGCTCGGAAACTTGTAAAAAATAGTAAAAATTGAAGTTTTTCAAATAAAATTTCTGTTAGTAGGTATTCTCATTTCATTAGATTGTGACTATTTTAGAAATATAAAGCCTAGATCTAGCAAATAACGTCGAGCTATTTCATTTTTAGTTTCGCTTTTTATAATTATTTGACTCTAATAGTACTTGTTTTTTCTCCCGATATTTCACCGACGAGAAATTGCAATATTTCGTTGAAAGGTGTTGAAATACAAAGCAAAATAGTATATTTAACAATTATGTGCAATAAAAATTTATTAGAGTTAATTCTCGTTAAAAATTTTCAATTTATTGAAACTGCAAATATTCATTTTTCGTCTTAACCCAATAAGCAAATCGAACGGAATTCCGGCCGTTTTCCTTGTCATTTTTGACGAGTTTACCTCGAAATCCGTACTATTTGCGCACGGAATTCCACTTCTTTGGCCGAAGGGAACTGCGCCGAGATTCCAAGTCTTTGATTGTATTGGTAGATGGAAGTCAACGTGGATATCTATCGGATTTCCATGTTATTTCCTTGTTATTTTCGCATGGAATTCCCAGACTTTTCCATGGCATTTCTATATGGAATTCCTAGGGATTTCAAAGCTTTTTCTAAAATTTTTAATTAAACATAAATAATTTGTAAGATGCAAAGCATTAGAAAAAGTTTCGAAAGTATAGAGAAAATAGTCAAACTGCCATGACTTGAATCCTTGCAAAATGCTAAAAAAGAGCTTGATAAATTCGGAGCAAAGTTTGACAGATTTAGAGTTTTGTAAGAATTAAAGTCATGGCATCTTGATTATTTTCGCTATACTTTCTAAACTCTTTCTACTGCTATGCACTCTACAAATTAATTTAATTCGCAATCGCCTGTGTTTTGCAGAACGCTACATGGAAGCAAAAGAACACAGCTAATATAAGCCATTAAAAATTTTTCGTATTCCTCCAACACATCTGTAAAGCTGAAAATGGCGTTCGCTGTAGCGTGTAAAAACAGCTGTGTGTGTGAGAATGCCGTCACTTTTTCCGCTGGAATTCCGTGCGAAAATTCCACATCTGGAATTTTTGCTTATTGGGAAATTATATAATTTTGTCCAATGTTAGGTTTCTGTTTTTTACGCTAGATGTCTCTAATGTGGTCTGTGGTCTAGGTCTAGACTAATTTTATATGAATTTTCTCACTTTCAATACTCAAACCTACGTATAATACAATTTATTGCCTACAGGTTCGCTGATATCTAAATTGAAATTTTTGCTGAGTATACTGACTCCTTCAGTAAGACAAGGCAAGAAGACTGTGGATGTCGCCTGCTGACCGGCCCGCTGCTCTCTTTTTTCGACTTTGTTCATGGCTTGTATTTTGCGGGGGCTACGGAGCGGCTGTTCAATTCTTTTGTATGTATTAAACATTATCTGTACACGGTTGCGGCTTTCCAATTTCAATGTTTAGGTTGGCTTCATATGTTTTACTTGGGATGCGGCTGGTTAATGGATTTGTGTTTGTGCGATTTACTGGACTGCGGCTGGTCAATGAATTTGTGGTAGTGGGGATTTCCACACTGCTCTCATAAACGATAGTGAGCGATATACATATTTGACATAATCAGCTAATTACAAATATGTAGTTGAACGTCTTGCTCCCATGAGGGTTTGTATTTAAAAAAAACAGGTTCCATCCTCTTATAGCCCTTATGGACAGTAAGCTTTGCGGTGCTTGTAAGCTTTACCAATACTAATTTAGAGAGCTTTTAAATATTTTCATCTCTGTCGTTTTCATGCCACAATTTTAGAAGTCGCTACTTTGTCTTATTCATACTTCGTTCTAGTTTTAGCTTCCATGATTTCGCCACAGATGGCTCCACCGTCGCCAGGTGATTTTAGTCCATACTAAATGTGGGTTCGTGTCTTGCATGTACTGGTTTATGTCTTGGATGCACCATTGGGTCTTGACTGTACTGTTTTATGTCTTGGATGCACCATTGAGTCTTGACTGGCTTATGTCTTGGATACACCATTGAGTCTTGACTGGATTATACCTTGGATGTGCCATTTCGTCTTGACTGCACCCTAGCGGCATTAGACGGTACTACCAGCATGTTCCGGTATTACGGTTTTCTTGGATGTGTGGTACGGTTCCTTTGGAAGTGTGAAGATTTTTCCTCCCGTTGTGCCCACACGTTGCAGCATGTTACGGTTTTTTGGATGTGTACACGGTTTTCTTGTATGTGTGGTGCGCCTAAATGTAAACTTTTGTTGTTTTCAAGTGTTGCGCTTAAATGTAGGCATTGGTTTTGAATTCATATTAGTAATAATTAAAGTTAACAGTAGGAAATTTTTATTCATGCCAATGGATTCTAGATGGTGGATAGGTGGGATGTATTATAATCCGGGATAGGGAGAGAGGTAATGCAATTTTCATCAGAAATCCTCTACGGGCTTTGGTTTTCGAGATATTAGCATATTAATAAATTAAGTTATTCTTGTTCATGTCAATGGATTCTAGGTGTAGTGGGGTGGGAGGGGGACGAAACTCATCAGAAATCCTCTACAGGGGCTGGATGAAAAATTTGCCGTATACACGATTTAAAAAGCTCACCGGGAGGGAAAGTGTACATTTTTGAATTTCAACCCATTCCGTAAGTATCTCACTTAAGTGCTGAATGAAAGTTTTTCTATGCTGAATATTGTTGGAATGAGAAAATAGTCTTTTTGGAGAAGTTAAGTTTAGTTATAAGAAATGAGTTAGATGAATTCACTATTATTAAGGCGGCTATGGCTTGGAGAAGGTTAAAAGAAATAACATAACAAATAATTTTGAAAATACCGGTTGACAAAAACTCACAGGTACCTATTCAATATTCACGACCAAAATGGCCGTCAGAAAATATTAATTAAAGTGTACACAATTTAGACAGAAAAACTCATTTCCATTTTTGCGGAATCGGGACAAGGTGGTGTACAACAAATTTTGTGTACACGCGTAAACTGATAGTTGCGGAATCCAGCCCCAGGTTGGCTTGATATTTTGTTAGCAAATTATTGTTGGGTCTAGGGTATGCGTATTGAAGAGTTTTACGTTTTGTAAACATTTGTTTTTGTTTCCAATAAAATTTCTTATTACAAAAGTATTTCTTATAGCACATTGTCCAATATGAACTTGGCAAGATGGCGCATTTGTGTTAATCTCTATTAGTTGTCACAGTTGTATTCATCTTCGACGTTGATAATGATTTCACCCTCTCCAACTATCTTCTGCATCCAATGAACTTTTTCAGCCCCCTTTACATATATGGTTTTGTTTCGAAGCAGTGGTTCAACTATAGTGTACAGCTTGTGATACGGTATGTAGCCATCATCCCAGCGGAATCCATGAAAATTGTGTTGAAGCCATTTTACTTGCCTCTTTTTTGCTGAAGTCAAATCTTTGTATCTGAACGGGGGTTGAAATATAAAGTGATGCATGTGGTTTTCAGTGGTTAAAATTGCCACTTCTTTAGTGATAAATTCATTGAGGTTTGTTTTGAATCCTTGGATGTCTACGATGACAGCCATCTTCTTAATGTAACTTTCTAACTTCACTTGTCAGCGAACTGTATTCCACTAATCGATCGTGTAGAAGCAGGCAATATCCTGTTGTATTAGCCGGTATATTTTCAGATGTCTTGAATTCTAGCATTATCTCAACAGTTCCAGTTTTTATTGTTCCATTTTGATGTGACAATGATACTGATGGTCATAGTATGATTGTGTAAGCTTTATATACATGTCATACAGCAATGTGTATCTATTCAAATCAAATTTCAAATTCAAATCATCATAGGGATATGATTCTGAGTTCAAATGAACTGTAACATCGGTTAGTTTTCAGTGATCAAACTTGCTTGCATCCTTGGTTTTATCGTTCCTTCGATTCGTTTGTAATGCTAAGATGATAAATCGTTGTTTCTCCAGTTGAGTGGAAGTCTTAACTGACCAGGTTTGATGCGTGGATTTACTGGATACTCATATATGTCCCAGTTGCGGAATGGTATTTGTATCGGGCGACCTCTTCCGATAATTTTAACTAGTTTAAGCTTTTCACCATCGGATACTGTAACATGCGGAATGCCCAATTGAAGTTTGGTAATTTAAACTTTCAGCTCATCTGTGGGTGATATAATGGCATTAGCATCTGTCCTGCTCCGGATCAATATGAGTTCATGTTTGCAATTTATAAGAATTTTCTTATAATCTTCAGCGAATCCCAATAAATATTTCAGAGGTACACAACAGTTAAACAGTCCATTGGCTTGTATAACGGATGAATCTGGCGACCAACTGCTGTTGAGTAGTATCCTGCTTACATTTCCATTTAGCCATACGTAGTTTTTTAATGTTGTTGCAATCCCAAGATTTCTTGTACAGTCAATTTCCACTACATTCAATTCATAGCGTATTTCGTCAAAAGGAAATGGTAGAGCGTTGTAGCTAATTTTGTGGTTGCTGAAACGGTTCCATCCAGCTTTGTTAGCGACACCTCACTGCTGGTAGAAGATTCAAGTCCTGATGTTGTATGGATTTCATAGCTGTTTTTAAATGATGTTAGAAATGGTGAATAGGAGTGATGTTCAAATTTAGTAATACTGTTACTGTGTCTGGTGCAATATCTAGTATTCCTTTATTCATTGTTTCAGCGTTAAGCCTATCGATTGTATATATGCTATATTTGCAGGTGTTAATGTAGGTCTTGACCGCTTCAAGATTGTCCGCTGACTAATACTATTGTCTGCTCCGAACTCGTATTTATCATTATTGTATATTATCAACATGCTGTGGCTTCAAATGTAACCTGATGGTTATAGTCCTCCTCTGAAGTTGATTAAGTCATTGTCTTGGTCAAGGAGCTTCAATGTTATAGAACTTATACAGGCTTTTTCAGCTAATATTTTATCAGCTATATATCGATCACTTGTATCTTTATGTCGCAAGTATGCTATATCATGTTCCTTGCAGGCTACGTCCAGTTGATTAATGCCTGGATCTCCTCTGGCCAATCTTTGTTGTAACTTTGTTCCTGGTCCACAGTACTGGTATCCCGGTAATTTGTTGATGATTGAATTTAAAAATCCTCTGGCCCTTTCAAAGCTTTACTGGAGCGTTTCGATTTGTGATCCGACATCTTATAAGGTTCCGATGATACTGTTGAAATGTAATATAAACAGGTGTATTTATAGGAATCCCGTTAGTCTCCAATATGCGGTTCATTAAATAACAACAAGCTTTTCCTGTTCGAAATGCTGATGTAGCTGTTATGAAGGTGAAAAAGAACCATGGTCCCCTATTGCCTAATAGTATAAGGAGCATCATTGTTGGACCATCCAATTGTGGAAAAACTTATGTTATGATAAGTTTGCTGGAACATCCCAATGGTCTGAGATATGAAAATATTTACATATATTCAAAATCTTTACATCAACCAAGGTATGAATACTTGAAGCGAGTGATGACTCCCATATCAGGATTGGGATTGACCCGTTCTACCACCAGAGGAAACCAAATCACATTCAGTGTTTATTTTCGATGATGTAGCATGTGAAAAGCAAGATAATGTGCGATCCTACTTTTGCATGGGTCACAGTGTGATATTTTGGCAATCTAGCGGGATTTAATTCCTGCCCTTAAGATATAACTTTTGTTTTTTGATAATTGTGTTGAAACAACTACATATTATTTACATTTACTTGAAACTAATGATTTATCGTAGTTGGCTTGGAGATTTAAAAAAAAAAATGAAATAAACAATCTTTATTAATTTTTTTTTATTTTTACATAATACATATGTGCATACGTAATGTATATTTCTAATAAATTTTATTATAAAAGAGCTATAAAATAATAGATATACATATAATTAATTTTTAATCGGAATCAGTTTCGTTATCGTCCTCTGCCGAAGGTACAGAAAGTAATGCAAGAACTTCAGGGCTAGTGATGTTTTGCTTTGACTTTGGCTTATGCCTCAAACTTGTTAAGTAAGAATTTGGAGAAATCAGAAGCCTGTGTAGCAAGTCCATATTAGTATTAACTCTTGACACAACCCCACTTTATCATGATGCGCATTTCATTAGGCAGATCTTGCAAGCTTTGCAATACTTCTCCTTGCGCATTACACAGTCTTCGAACAGTGTGATCAATCAAGGACTGCAGTTTAATTTCAGCTGAAGTTTCTCATACTATTATATCTGCTGGATAGCATATTTCCTTTTCCTCTTTTATTTTATTATATGATGGAAATAAATTGGGAGAGTATTCATTTGATTGCTGCCTTATTAAATTGTATTGGTGTGTAGAAAGATTGGAGTCAATGATTGGAGCCAGTGCCTTATCGGCAGAATAATTTTCGGCTTGTGTGAAAAAGTTAATCTAGCCTTTTTAACATTAGTTCCTCGCTGTGGTGAAGCACTTGTCAGTTCCTTTACAATTGACGCTGAATCTTTTTTACCTAAATTGCGAAATTTCATTTCAGCAGCCACCGATATTTCTTCCGGAGTAGTTGTTTCAACAAGTTCTTTTAGTTTACGCTTTTTTGGCCGGTCACTGCATTGCAGAAATGTTTTCGATGGCCTCCCACGCCTTGTAGTGGCACATTCAGAAGACGATGATGGCATAGTGCTGTAAAAACAATATCTGGGAAATTTACTGGTTCACTTAGCCATACTGAGAACATTATCAAAAAGCGGTCGTGATTTCGTCCACATTTGTTCCATTTCAATTTAATTTGCTGGCATACACTTCTTATCACATCAGGAAACACTACATCACCAAACTGTTCCAAAACATAGGTATAAACCACCTCGAACCGGATTTTGCTATAAGAAATTCGCCAAACCTCAAAAATGTCCTTCCGCAAAATGTTGGCAGACATTCTGAAAATGAAAAACAATTGTATGACCGTTGCAAATATACGCAACTTTGGTCTTAATTTCCTTAAAGTAAACATCTTAAGCTATTATATAAATACATTCTTAGTTCCATATTCGCTCATATCTATATATTTTAAATGTACAATATATTGAACTACATTACAAGAGTACTAAGGGTTCTCTATATTGATTTTTCCAATTTAAATTTAAGAAATTAAAAAAAAATTATACTTACGTGTAAGACCAAAAACAGACAGAAAATAAGTTCAGATAAAACAAAGCACATAAACACAGCACATTCGTCGATAAAAATCACATGAATGAAATAAATTCGCACAATGTCTTTTACCGTGTATACCTGCAGTCCCTTTGTTCAGGACCTCTTCATTTATGAATGGGTGAATTCTTGGAAAATAAAAATGAGGCTTATATCTCCTAGGATAGTTGCCATTACGATAAATACTTTTGGGCATAATTTGGAAATATCGAAAAATTGAATTAAATCCAGCTAGATTGCTAAAATATCACACTGTGGGTCGCCACGAAGATATAAGGCTGAACTACAATAGAAGTAAATAACTTTGCGAAATTAAACGAGACTGAGGTTTACTTACATAAAATTGATACTTTTAGCCTAAATATATATCACATTCAGTAAGAGTTATTATCTTGATGTTTAATGTTTTCAATTTTAAAGTGGTAAAAGGGAAAAAATTAACAAATGGAAGTTGATGTAATTGAAGATTTGTGCCTTCTATTAATTCGCAGTGCCCGAATGACATTTTATGTGTTAAATTTAAGTGGTAAAAGTGAAAAAATTAACGAATGGAAGTTGATTTAATTGAAGATTTGTGCTTCTTATTATTTCGCAGTACCATTTTTATTCCATTTTAATATTTACATTGCACTTTTAATCATTTAGTATTAATTTAATTGTTTGACACATCGCGTTCTTACGGAATGAGCGACTCTTAGCGCACTATACTTACGGAAAATTAGATATTTAAACTTAACGAAAGTTCCCGTCACACGAGATAAAGTTAATTTGTGTACGCCTGTTAAATTAAAGGGCGCGTTTCCTTTACGTAAGTAAATGTACTTACGTATACTTCTATTGTAGTTCAGCCTATAGACAGCTTCTATCTGCGTCAAACATATACGCATATACCACAGCACTTAATACGCTAATTTAATCAACTTATTCAAGAAAGATGACTTGAATTTAAAACATATCTATAATGATCATGTGTATACAGACATGAATGATAAATTTAGAAGCGCCTGTGCTACATGTTGGAAGGATGAATATGGTTTCTTGATGATTGATAAGGACAGCTCATTGAACAAGGGGCGCTACCGTAAAGGATTTGATACCTTCATTGTACTATAAATGGATGAAATATGTGAAATATTCATAAGTCAAAGTTGTGACTCAGCCGAAATCACACCGAATCCTGTGGACCTGCTGAGTAGATTAAGCCTGTTCATCTCTTATCAGACCTGTTTGAAAAGCTGTTTCAAAAGCTGTTAAGCTCTTACCAGAGCTGCTATCAGAGCTGTTTAAAAGCTGTTAACCTGTTATCAGAGCTGTTTGAAAAGCAGTTAAGCTGTTATCAGAGCTGTTTGGAAAGCTGTTTACCTGTTATCAGAGCTGTTTGAAAAGCCGTTATTCAGTTAATATCGAAGATGATTGAAAATCTATTAAAAGAAAACCTCAGACAACACAATTTTTGTGGAAAGTTGTACCCCCCCCCCCCCCTAAGCGAAAATATGTTAAAATGGATGCTAGTAGTACACCTATAAATTATCTCCTTAACATCTGAAGAAGAATTTGCAGCACCCAAACATTCAAGAACATTGAAAGGAAGGTCTCCTGTCACCTCCCCCGATACGACTTGATACATAGTTTCAAACTATTTAAAGCTATTCACTGATAATAGCCCTAAAATTGATCCAACCTATGGAGTTTACTATGATGACAACGCGTGGAGAAGCGGTAATTCAACGTTTGATGTTGATGATGTAGGAAATATTGTTGTCAAGGGGAGAGCTATAAAACAACTTTGGGGTTATGTGAGCTGCTATTTATGAAAGATCCTGTAAAAATTCTGTATACTACAGAAGACTTTAATAATTATGGTATCATTTTCAGAGATACCAATGCATATAAACGTGACTATGATGTAGATGGGCAGCTAAAAGTCATTAAAGGGGCTAAGTATAAAGGCATAATCAGTGAACTTATACACCATAAAGGCATGGGACTAATGCGTCTGCCTAAGGAAAATATTCATCACATTTACTGGGATGATCCAAATGACTCAGTGGATGGGCTGTGCCTTCTAATGGCCTCAAAACAGGCTGGAAACATCAGTCACAACAATGAAATTGTATATATCCTGGACGAGTTACGAGAAGCAAATATTATAGTTTAAATACTACTCCATTACCATACTCCTACACAATCTACAGATGAGCGTTGACAAGTTTGGACGTTTCTCTAAGCGAGGATATCTTGGGAAAGCAGGTTAACGTGGAACAACAGGAGCTCAGGGGCCAGCCGGTGAACAACGAACTCAAAGACGAGCTGGTAAGCAAGGAGCTCAGGGTCCAGCTGGTGAACAAGGAGAGCGGGGTATTGGATTTAATTTAACGATAAACGGAGACTACGATCTAAACTCAAAGTGTATACAACGACTTGTTGAGCCTCTTGAAAATGATAATGCTACTACCAAAGACTATGTTGACAAGAAAATTAAAATAAGTGTTGAAGAAATAAGAAAAACTATCAATATAGAGGTGACAAATTTAACGCTATATATCAATGACGAAATCGCGAAGTTTGAAAACTATCTGTTTACTTCAGTAATAAATAAGAAAGACTTGACACCAAGAGATGGGGTATATGAGTAAAAACTCTTGAGAAATCTGTTTCATTTGGAATTACGATGAGTAAGAGACAGGTAGTAAATGAGCTGCATAAACCAGCGAGAAAATTTTTTAAACAGCGTCGTGTGATTATCGAAGGACTAGATGACTTGTGGCATGCAGACTTGGTTGAAATGGATCCCTACAAGTATGTGAACAAGGGTTACCGCTATCTACTGACAGTCATTGATACCTTCTCCAAATATACATGGGCAATTCCAATTAAAAGAAAAACTGGTGTAGAAGTAAGAGATTCCATGCAGTCTATATTAAGCGAGGGACGAATACCTAAAAACCTGCAGACTGATGATGGAAAGGAATTCTACAACAGTCTCTTTAAAAATCTAATGATGAAGCGTGCAATTAATCATTACTCTACGTACAGTTTCCTCAAAGTATCAATAGTGGAACGATTTAACCGAACTCTGAAGGATATGATGTGGAAGGCATTCAGCTTTAATTGAACTTATCAGTGGATTGGTATGGTAAAGAAACTACTCACTGAATACATCTCAAGAATACATCGAACTACGAAAATGAGACCACGTGATATCAACACCTCCAATAAGAAACAACAGGAGGCTTTTACGAATTGGAGCTGCTGAAAGTTAAACACCTAAACCTATATCTCGTAGAGAAAATCTTAAAGAAGAGTGGAGATAAAGCTTACGTTAAATAGCTCGGATTTTCATCAAAACACAATTCTTGGATTAATAATAAAGATGTCTTATAATTCCTGAAAAACATTTAACAATTTAAAATAAATTTATATTTATAATACTTTATACATGTAGCTATAATGCAAATTTCTTTAATAAATGAAACTAAAACTATAATACATAATTTATGTTCACTTGACTTAGATTCTTTCTGCGGTTACCACTTGCTGATCTGATGAAATGGAGTGATGCCCCCATGGTAGAGTATCCGTCGTTCCGCTCATAATATGTCGCTTATTATCATAAGGACTCAATGCGATCTTCTTTTGACTGAAAGTATACACTCCATGGTACGGGATCGTATGGAGCTCTGATTAGCAGTTAATATTGCTTGTTATTCAAACATTCGACGTAGTCTTCGAAATTGATATGCCCCTGTACTACATTAGTCTTTACTCCTTTTGCTTTCTTTACAGTTTTACCATCGTTTATACGGCGACTGTACATTTTCGAGCGCAAGCCAACAAATTCGCTCATGATTTTCCCATTCAGCTCATCATTCATTAGACCAGGAATCTTTTTATTCATGAGCGGTAAATTGAACTGGTTATCTTTTGGGTAATCACTTGTATCAAATTTGTTTATATTTTCGGTCATAAACTCATATGTATTTTTCTCTTCAAGTTCATATATTAGAGAATATGTATCTGTATACATGACTTTAGATTTATCTCCAAATCCAAATTCGCGCTAAATAAAACTGTAGTGGAAATCGTAGAGGCATATCTTTGTAATTTCCATAACTGCCATTGCAATATAGAGAGGTTTATTGAATAAGATTTTGAGTTGCCTTCATTCCACAGCAACTAAATTCTCATCAAATATCGTTGCACTATGGAAGTTGGGTGCCGCAATCCAAGGTTTTGCACCATAGCAACCTTCCCACTTCACGCAAAGCATGATATCGCTATACTTGCGTACATTTTCCATGGTCTTACCAAAAGCTGCATTATTCATCTTCTTATAGCTGTCCTTCTCATGATCGCTTGTAGCCTGCATCCGCTTGGTAGTATTTAAGTCAATATATTGTTTGAGGCAAGCTGATTGGACGAATTGAAGAACCCGGTGCACTTTTTTCAGGATGAGTCCATGTGATAAGCATTGCTTCAAATTTCGGTAATGTATAACATATTTAGTGTTAGGATGTAATGTTATCAAAAGCTTTTCTAATTTTGCTGAAGGTGGTGCTGCATGCTCAGAGCAAAACTGTAAGTCCTTATCCTTATCATGTAGATGTTGACGATAATCAAAGTCGACTTCGAATATGTATCCAGTTGGAGAATCATCAGGAATTTCGAAAACGTCAATATTAGGAACATCAACCCATTTGAATCCTCCGGTTGGTAAATGCTGTGACATTGCCCATCCATAAAGGTTATTAACATCATTATACATCAAGTATTTCTCTTTCTCCTCAGGTTTAAAATCATCCATATATTTATTATTTGCTTTACTATATCTATTCGAACATTGACTTATACCACCTCGAATGCCTCTCTCTATGAATAGCAGTATATCTACGTCGGTTATCAGCTCTAATTTCACATTAGTGTATTTTAGCATAGCATCCCATGTTAGGCCTGGTGTAATAAATTGTAAGTCTTCATGCACACTTCTCGAAAGTTCTCAAACACATCGGCCAATAGGGAACATCAGTCTTAAGGTATAGATTCTGAAAATTCACCAAGTGTTTGTATTTCAAAAGTCTGCCAGACCTTTTCAGCATGATTGCAGTCCTCAGGAAATATAGAACTGTCAGTCAGTTTGTTGTAGAACGCTTCCTGTGTTGGCAAGTTCCCGAAATCCTATTTATCCCAGTCAACAATAAAATCATATGGGAAGACACCTTTCCGCGTAAGAAGTTTGATAGTGTCATCATCCAATCCCTGTCATACTGATCTTGTAGTGTTTAATTTATCCATTGGCAGCAATCATGATAGTTTATCTAAAGATTCAGCCATAAAACGGAAGGAATCGATGAATCTGAATCTTATGTGGCTGCCTTCCATGTGCTTGGTGAACGGGATATATCTTTCCTTGTTTATTGGTATAAGAGATCAACTTTTCGGGGGGAAAGATGTAGGTATATCCTTAATAATGAAGTGGGCATCATATCCAGATAAATTGTGACAAATGACAGGAACTATGGTCCTCGATATTTTCCTGTTAAAAGAAATTATGAAAAAATGAATGGAATTATGATTCTCAGAATTTACCAGTTAAGTGACAATGATCCCGGACTCGTTCCTTATCTGCTGCAAACGTTTTTTCACATATATGGCAGCAAGTATTTTCTGTATGTGAACGCTGTTCCTCTTTAGTCAGGGGTTGCATTGGCCTGATGTTCAGCTTTTCCCGTACAGCTATGGATGCATTTTTTTGCAATTCTAATGCAAACTATTGTTGACAATTCTTGCCTCGATATGCTCTGTAATATGAGAGCTTAGCATCATGTTTACAGTGGAAATAGAATCCTATGCTATGAACATTATGTTCCTGGATTCGCTTGGTATTTTGAGCGTTTCCCTGAATCGGTTTTAATATTGACTCAAGATCACAATTCTGCAGTCGTTTTGATTCTCACATTCAGGAATGTGTGATTCGAATTTTTCAGCAGAGCGAAAGTAGAGCAAACATCTGTCACATATATACTTTCTACCATTATATTTAGAAGTTTGTTCCGAGACAAGCCGCGAAAGATCTTTAATCCAGCAGAAACGATATCTGCTGGCATCATCATCATCATCGTCATCATCATCATCCATATGATCATCATCCTGGTCATAGTCATCTTGTAACATTAAGAGATTTACATGTCGCTCCATCCTGTGTTTCGTAAGTCTAACTGGAACTGTGGTGAAGAAACGCTCTTTCTCTAGGATGAATACGTTTATTGATAAATCGTTCTGGTCTTCAAATTGCGTTATTTGCTTAAGTATCATGGGAAATGTTATTCCAGTTAAATTAAGTACAGTAGAATAGTGTGGATGTTGCATACCTAAAAAGGGTTAAAAACGATAATTATAATTAATAATTATCATTTTAAAAAAAACATGGAAAATATTTGATTTTCATAAATGGAAATAAGCTAATCATGCTTAAAACATGGTTAGCTTATCTCCTAACAAGGCGAAGAAATTGCCATCAGCAATTTCTTCAAATTCCTTTGCAACAAATAACAAATATTTTCCCACAAAACGACTTGGGTAAAGTAAAAGTTTTAAATTTCAACCCAAGTCGTTTCAATAAAAAAAAAGCCCCACGACAAATTTTACCTTCAGTAAGATTTGTCGTAAATACGATATGTATGTACATATATACATACATACATATCGGGCGCATAAAATTTTACGTCGGTGAAGATTGAAACGATCAAGTCTTCACCGAAAAAAGCTCTTATCAGCAAATTGTCACGAGCTGCATACATTGTGATCGCAACAATGTATGCACGGTAGCAAGACGATGGTTGATATTTATGAAAATATCAAATTTCAATTTCAACCATCGTTCGTCGCGATAATTCTGGGCATGTTTAAACATGCCCAGCGGTAAATAATTTTCTCAGGATAGGAATGCTAATTAAGCACTTTCCTATCCTGAACAACTAGACTTGCGATTACGAAAAGCAAAGTCGAGTACAGTCGGTTTTGAGAGTTGGTTTTAAAAGTCTCGTAGCAATTACATCGCGGAAGATTCGATATCCAGAATAGTTCCGATTTGGTTAAATTAGTTTTTGATAAAAGTGGTATTCGGTGAAAAGGCGGTATGCGGTTGAAACAAAAGTTGTTGAAAGTCATTTGGTTAAAAAGTAAATTGATTAGCATAATCTATTGATATCGGAGTAATAGTACTTAATAACTGATAAGAAACCAAAAGTTTTGTATTGTGAACACGGAAATAAATTACGAGTAACTGAGTGCATCGTGTGTTGATTAATTTTTGTGCTCCCTCTGAACCCGTGAATGGATAGCCCAGTTGAGTGAGTGTTGCTGTATAACGCAAGCCAGGTGACTTTAAACGGGAACAGTGGTTTTGTTAAAGAATTACCCCGAATATATAACATGGATATGATGAGGTCTTATCGGAGTGAACATTTGCAGGATATAGCGCTGATGTTACGGACCATGCGAAGCATGCTTCATTACTATTTTTCACATTGATAAAAGCTTTCTTTAAAGTAATCTCCTTTGGTAGAGGTATATAAAATGATCCTCGAATTGGCTCAAACCTGTTGATATGTACCGCTAAATATATTACAGAATGCAGTGCCCAACGACTATCTTTCTCTTGAAACTCTTCTAGCAGAGTGAGTATTGGGTCGTTATTGTTTAATTTATACCACTCATTCAAATTATCTTCCACACTGATTGGGGCAGTTCTTGCTTGGAAATACTTAATGTCTTTAATAACTTCATTGTCACCAGTTTCTTTTTTAAATTCACCGCAAAACGTTGTAGCAACTTTAATATAAAATTATTGTTTTAATGTATTCTTAATGCGGCGAGTAAGTAATTTGGAGGTATCTTGCATAAATAGCTTAGGATCTAGGTGGCTTACATTTACAATAATAAACAAATGCTCTAATTCTACCTTGCGAATTCTGTTTTTGTTTCTTCCCACTTAACAAAATCACTTCTTATTACTCGTTGATTAATTCCTCCACTTCGATGGGGAGCTTTGATTAACACTCTCAACGATTTAATTTGAGCAATAGAGCTCTCCAAATGTCTTTTCATAGCATTCTTATTGCACTTCCGAAATGCTGCTTGAAATTTACGAATGTTTCTGTTGTACTCTTTAATAATATTGTTTTTATCCACAGAATTTGAGTCACTTAAACACTTCAACACATCTTCTCGCAATTTTTTAATTAATGAAAAACTTTCATTTACTACTGTGATAGACATTTTTGAATTTTTTTTTATCGGACACTAACACTGAGACTCACTTAGATTGACTGGTGCTCCCCAAGAGTTTGCTAAACGGTTTGTAAACATGAATGATCCTGTTGCTACAGTAATCATTGCACAGGATGAATTCCAACGAATTTGCTTACAGGCTGAGATGATATCGAATTACACAATAAACAAAAAAAAACATAAATCACTCAAATTAATTTGATTACTTTATTCTGCTGGTCGAATTTGTAAATGTGAATGAGATTGATTACATGAATGCATTTCAAGATAAAAAGAAAATGTGAAAATTTGTTTACGAATTCCTATGAAACGTTTCGATCAGTAAAATTCTTGAAATTCAGCTTAGTGTGCTGATATTGCAAATTTCCTTTAAGCAGGATTAAACTTGTCTTGGAATCATGACTATAAATTGAGGAGCTGAATCAGATTTGCAATCCGTTTCATTTTGGAGTTTAAATGAATAACAACCAAGGAGAAATTAATCTGAAATGGCAAACGCAATGGAGGAACTGAAGAAGCTGGAGCAGTACCCACCGTCTCTAAAGACATCTGAAATGGAATTTAATAAGGAATACAAGATTCTGGGTGCCAGAAGATGTAAGACTGCATTTGGATCTCGTATCATCCTGGACTTGGAGGACTGTCAACTTTT
Source organism: Dioctria linearis (assembly GCA_963930735.1). Taxonomy (NCBI): domain Eukaryota; kingdom Metazoa; phylum Arthropoda; class Insecta; order Diptera; family Asilidae; genus Dioctria; species Dioctria linearis. Next base: position 91,054,651 of record OZ005744.1, on the reverse strand, counting down.
CCTTCCTGCACTGTACAGCACAATTACTGACGATACTATACTGGAGATAAATACTGCAGGAGATTTTTATGCTATAAATAGAGGTCCTATCGGGCGAACGTTTAAAATAGACTTTATTCGCCATGATGTTAATCTGTATCCAATTAATTATAATAATCGTGAAATAAAAAAATCAATAATGTGAAACTAGTTTTTATTATTAATATTTCTAAATTATTAGTGATAATGAAAGTTACGTTTAGTACTAGTGCTCCACAAGTTTATATAATTGAATATGAGCCCAGAAAAGGACCTTGGGAGACATATGCTCTGGAACGCTTTCATTTCCAAGATAGGATACATAGAACTTCACTCATATTGTTGCCAATTTTGAATATAGAACATAGGGAAAAAGTTTGTAACTTAAGATTTAGAAATAAATAATGATTTTTATGTGAATAAATATTGAAATTTAATTTGGTATATTATTTGTAGTTGATAACATTTTTTTCAGCAAAAGGAATTGTATCAATACACTTCACAGCAACCATATTTTTATACCCTAGATGAAATCTAAGGGGTATACTAAGTTTGTCATTCCGTTTGTAACACCTCGAAATAATGATGGTAGAGCAAAATGGATTGGACACCCATTCATAATATTAAAAGTTATTTTGATTTTTGCATGTCCGTCTGTCCGTCCGTCCGTCCGTCCGTCCGTCCGTCCGTCCGTCCGTCCGTGCGCACGATAACTCGAGAACGCGTATACTTAGAGAGCTGAAATTTTGTACATGGACTTTAATAAAAAAAGTAAAATTAAGTTCGAAAATGAGACAAATCGGGCAACTCCTTCGTAGGGTTGCCATATAAAAATTTTGTTTTCCGCTATATATTTGGACACTGCCTGAGAACACGTCGACGTAGAGAGCTGAAATTTTGTACATGATGTTTTTACTACATTAGCAATTAAAATGTCTGAAATGGACTAAATCGGGCAACTCTTTCTTGGTGTTGCCATATAAAAATTTAGGTTTTTTACGTATACTTTGAAAACGATAAGTGTTGTAGCTTGGCCGCTCGTGCTTCCCTGGTAAGGGGGGAGAAGCGGTCAATCGAAGGATTTTAAATGGAATTTCCACAATTCTCACAGATTTTTTTTTTTAGTTATAACTTCTAGATTTTTCACAAGTATTTTTATTAAATTTCAATTCATTGGCTTTCACAATTCTCACAGATTTTTTTTATTATACTTTTGGATTTTTTTTCACAAGTTTTTTTTTTATTAAAATTCAATTCCTAGGTTATCACAATTCTTACAGATTTTCTTTTATTATCCTTTTGGATTTTTTCACAAGTATTTTTATTAAAATTCAATTCCTAGGTTATCACAATTCTTACAGATTTTCTTTTATTATCCTTTTGGATTTTTTCACAAGTATTTTTATTAACGGCACTTGACTTTCTTCGATCGATGTTTAAAAAAAGACTCCCCGTGGTTTGGGCTTGATGGCCCCAGGTACCCACGATCATTTTTTTTTTAAAAGCTTTTTTATCTTATTGTTTTATTGCTTTCTCACGACGTTGAAAAAACGTACGTGAGAAAATGCAAAAAACTTTGGTAGCAATGCATATGCATGACAGCAAAACTGTAATCCGATATGCACTTGTGCGCCCGTCTTGAAATATTAATTTTAAGCGGGCGAGAATAATTGTAATAATTGTATGTATGTATGTACATACAATTAGATTACAAATTGAATAATATACGTATGTGCAGTGTACAGTGTACGTACAAAAAGAGAAAAGAAGAAGACACTGTACGTAGGTAAGTGTGCAGTGCATATCGTGGGAATGAAATGCATGCCTGATAACAAAATGCAATTTATGCTAAATTGCATTTTGTTATGATATGGAAATGCATTTTTAAATGCATTTTAAATTTCAAATGAAATTTTAAATTAAATAACTTTTCATTTTCAGGGTCATTTATGTGATACATCAATATATTGTATAGGGCAATATATTGATGTATTGACCTAATGGTTGTGATTCGGGGCATAGGTACCTGAGTCACAACATCCCTCCCCCCTGGGGAAAAGAAAGTTTTATTCTTTTGAGAAGAAAACTTTCTTTCTAACATATGCAGAATTTCAATACTTACAGGAAATTTTAATATATCATAATCTTATAGCAAAAATTGATCAAAATATGTACATATATTGTATATTTATTATTATTTTTTTTTGTTTTTCTTTTATTCTTTGGTTTTAGTATCTATAATTCGATAGGAGTTACCTATCATATGGGTATTTGTAGCTAAACTAAAATTTATAGCTGAGCTGGGATAAAAAGGTATGAATAATGCTAATAAAATAATTACAATTTTTTTTTTTTTTTTTTTTATAACTATTATGTTTATCTTATTTACTTATTACTTTTTAATATTTAGTAGGTACACTAATATGTACGGTTGTTATTTACTTATTTATTTAAAAAGAAAATGTTGGTGCTAATGTATAGTAAGTTCTTTTTTTTTGTTATTATTTATAATACCTTAATATTTGATATGTTTAAAGCTTTTAAGCTATTAAAAATGAGGTGAATAATATTAAATTTGTAATTATACATAAATGTTTGGTAGTTTTACAGCTACTTGCATTTACCTTATTTATTTATTTATTTTATTTATATAAATCTTTTTTTTACTATTATTAGTTATGTTTTTTTTTTTTTTTTTTTTTTATACAAAACTAGATGTATATACATGTGAGATATTATTAATCTATTGTTGGAATGAGGGTGGGTATTATTGAGGACTATAAAAAAAATGGGAAAAGGAGGTTACTGTTGTTCGTTTCTTGTTTCTGTCAAAGTTTTCTAATGCCTGTTTTTCTTGGAAGTAGATCCCTGTGCTTGAATTCATTGGATTTATCTCGATTCTGAAAACATGAGTCCATTGGATACGTACAAATATAGTGTATATATTTAAAATAGTTATATTATAACATTAATTGGAGAAAATTTCTCCAGTTTTCCTGTTGGGAGCAGGAGTTATCTTAAATCTTATCTCTCTAGGTGCAGGCGTAGGAATACTTTCCAGTTCTTGTTCTGGGAGTGTATTTTGAGATTCACGGGTTTTTCGTTTGTATTTAATATACAGATAGGCGCCAATAAAAGTGATGATTAAAGCCACTGTTAAATATGACAGTGCATAATGGTGGATATGATGGCTATTTATGGGATTAAGAGGAATTTTTTCCTGATCATTTTGGAAACGAATGGATTTTAGAAGTTTATCTAGATCCATGCTGTTTGTAATATTTAAGGGATTTCTTTCTGTGGGTGTTTCCACCGTGGAAAACGTCATATTCCACAGTATACTGGAAATGTTAATTGATGGGACGAAGTTTGAATTAAATTTGGATATTTTTGCATTATGTCCGTGCAAGATGAATTCTTTGCTTCGTACATAACAACCGGGATGGATATACATTGTTCCTGTTCCATGCAGGGTTTGTGAATTAATGGAATTTTCACAAATTATATCTATATGTAGGGATTCTTTTAGGGAGAAAAGCCAAGCGTTTTGCTGCGATAATTGCGTCCAATAATGATTTTGTTCTAATTTTTGGATTTTGCATTTCGATGTAATTGGTTCCTTTTTAATCAAATTTACTTCACATTGGTTTGCTTTTGTATTTGTGTTTAGGATAGGCGATAAGATCTTACAGTAAAAATGCGTTTGGTCCAACGTTGCGCAATTATGGATATCCTGAAGTGTTAATTCAATATAGTGTTCACGATTGTAGTCTATAAGGATATATTCCTTTAATGGGTTAATGTACACGAAAGATCCGTTGAGGAGTGTAGGTAATGGCATTGCTTTAAAAATTTGATATGGTTCCTTGAAAGGAAGGGGAATTCTGAGCTCTATAATTATTTTATTATTGAAGATATTTGCGGCTATTGTACTTAATTTGTATATCTGTGTAATTATATTTTGTCTGGAATTTATGGGAAGCATCATTGAACTGGGCAATTCCTGCCTGATATTCAATAAAACTTCTTCAATTTTTTTCGGGGATATGAGCGTAGGGTGGAATTTTCCATGCCTTGAATCTGTTAGAAGATCTATTAGCTCTGTTTGGGTATTTTGGTATCTAAATGCCATTAATGAGATTAGTGAGATTAGGGATTCGAGTTCAATGGATATTTTGTTATCTAATGTTCTGTTTTCCATTAAAGAAGAGGCTATCTGAATCGATATCAACTTTTTATGCATAACCAGGAATTCCTTTTCAATTGCGGTTTTAGTTTTGTTGAAAATATTTGCAGTTGCTTCGACTATTGCAGTTTGGCTTTTCATAAGGGAAAGGAGGGAGTTTTGGTTTAAGGTAAGGTTATGGATTTGCTCATCATATAGCCTGGCATCGTCTTCGTCCAATGTGCCAAAAAGAGCTTTAGAGATTGAGCCTATTGCATTAAATAGCGCTCTTTGTTTCCTATTTTGTGTTACAAGTAACATATTCCTATATTCTATGTTTGCTATAATAAGATTTATTTGTAGCAACGTACCGTTACAGGTGTGGGCCATTGCTGAATTCCCATTAAGTCTCTGGCAGGTCATCGTTATTTGCTGTGCGATGAACTGGATATTATTGAATTCCGATTTAAAATTCGCCAGGTCGTAATAGGTGACGACTTTCCATTCGTTGGTATAGAAATTGGCTCTGCCAATTTCTTCAAAATAAATGCCTGCACTAGCATTTAGTTGCTTTACTTCTACTCCTGAGCCATAGGCTAAAGGGATGAAGATTAAGAAGACTGCCATTTGTATCATCTTGAAAACCTGGAAGATGATATTGCGTTATTCAATTGGAATAAGTCTTTTTGAAGAGGATGAAGCTTTTTGTATTAGTCCGAAAAAAGTTTTAAGTCATTATTATGGACTCTTCTAATTTTATTATTGACTTTTATAGTGGAATTTTCAGGGGAATTGATTTCCATTATCTCATACGGGCCTGACCATAGTGGGGAGAACTTGTTATCTCGAACTCTGCTCTTGAGTAAGACTTTATCTCCTACTATGAAGGATTTCTGGGCGGAGTTTTTGTCGTATTGCAATTTGGACTTTTCTTTATTGGCCATGGCTATGTCTTTAGCTATTTTGAAGCTGTGTTGTAGACGCGCTTTCAGCTCGTTCGCATAATTATCGTAATTATAGCAAACTGCTGGTGATGATTTCAAATTGTTTGGGATTTCGGCTGGGAATCCGTATAGGAGTTCGCGTGGAGTATAATTAGTACTCGAATGAGGGGTGGTATTGTATACAAACATGGCATATGGGATCCATGTATCCCAGTCTTGTGGATCTTTTGCCACATAAGATCGGAGATATTCAGCTAAAGTTCTGTGGCTCCTCTCCAATGCACCGTTAGTCTGAGGGTGATATGGAGTAGTTTTGAGCCTTTTAATCTTCAGCAGTTTTGACACCTCGGCGAACATGCCACTTATGAGGTTGGAACCTTGATCTGTTAGGATACTTTCTGGAATGCCATGTCGACAAACTATTGTTGTCGTGAAGGCTTCCGCTAATGTCTTAGACTCGGTGTCGACTATGGGAATAGCCTCAGAAAATTTTGAAAGGTCATCTTGGAATGTAAGGAGATATTTGTTTCCAGAATGAGAAATTGGGAGAGGTCCTACAACATCTAGGTACACTCTTTCGAACGGTTTGGAGCTTATGCTCGAGATTTTCATTGGAATTTTTGGATTTCTGGATACTTTGTTTATTTGACAAAGTTTACATTTCCTTACGTACTTTATTATATCGTCTGACATGCCAGGCCAGTAGAACTGTTTTTTAATTCTTTTGATAGTACGGGAAACGCCTTGATGGCCTCCCGTCGGTAGTGAATGAAAATTCTTTAAGATCTGCTCGATCTCATTGCTGTCGGATAAATATTTAATTGAATCCTGATGGAGTTTGATGTTTATTTGCTGATTAGCGAAGATCTGGGTAAAAGCGTTTTTAATAATTATTAGATTCTGTGGATCTAATATAGGGAAGGAGATATTTATTTGTTTTAACTGATTTGCTTCTGTGTATGAGCAAATCTCAGTTAAAATTTTCTCAAGGTCCAATCTATCTCTTTGTGATCGAAAAGGTAAATTAATTTTTGAAATAATTACTGTTGACTCTTTTCTCTTGAAGAAGTTCAGTTCATTTTCTAAAAGTGGAGATTTATCTGAAAATCCAACACTCTTTCAAGTTCTGTATCTTGCATTGGCAAGATGAAAAATTTAGGATTCGCATTTTTAGTCAGTAGGAGGGGAAAATTAGTCTCAGTTATTGTAACTGCGGAATTGCTCACTTGTGATGGAGCTGGATTTTGATTAATTACACTCGTGTTGGGAGTATTCAAATTCGCCTGAGCTCTGGCTTGATTCCTTGTTACCACATTTACGCTAGTGGTAGGTTCTGCGAACTTTTCGTTGCTTTCTGGAATGGCTCTACTGAGAGCATCTGCATTTGTGTTGAGCTTGCCTGATTTATGGACTATTTTGTAGTCATATTCCTCAAGACGTATTCTCCATCTCATCAGTCTTGAGGAGTGATCCTTCAGATTCATGAGCCATACTAATGGTTTATGGTCAGTTATAATTGTAAACTGTCTGCCATAAACGTATGGTCTGAATTGCTCAACTGCGAAAACTATTGCCAAGAGCTCTTTCTCTATTGTTGAGTAACGAGTCTCTGCACCATTGAGAACTCGACTCACATAGGCGATTGGATGATCTTCTTGATCATCAACTTGTGAAAGTACTGCTCCGATGGCGTAGTCACTGGCATCAGAGGTGACAAAAAATTGCTTGTCGAAGTCGGGATATGATAAAATTGGTGCTGAAATTAATTTGTTGCGTAATTCGCAAAATGCTTCGTCGCAGATTGCGTCAAACTTGAAAGGAGTATCTTTTTTCAAAAGACTTGTAAGAGGTTTCGCAATCTTTGAAAAATTTGGTATAAAGCGGCGATAATAGCCGACAAAACCAAGGAAGGCTTTAATATCTTTTTCCTTCCTGGGTCTGGGGTATGACTGAACTGACTTAATTTTCGCTGGGTCAGGTTTGACTCCATTTTCTGTAATTATGTGCCCTAAATACATAATTTCCTTTCTTAGGAAATGGCACTTGTCTGGTTGGAGTTTCAGATTAAAATTTCGGAGACGGCTAAATACTGCTGTGAGTCTTGTGTTGTGATCTTTTAGATTGTATCCATGAACTACAATATCGTCCATGTATACGAAGCAATATATGCCTTGAAGGCCAGATAAAACATTATTCATGGCTCGTTGAAAGGTTGCAGGGGCGCCTCTTAAACCAAATGGCATGCGATTGTATTCGTAGTGGCCATAGGGTGTGCTAAAGGCGGTTTTCTCCCTGTCCTTCGAGTCCATCTTTATCTGGTGAAATCCACTGGCTAGGTCGAGTGTGGTGAAATATTTCGACTTCCCCAACTGGTCTAATATATCAGTGATATTAGGCAGTGGGTATGCATCGCCAATAGTAATGTCGTTAATACGACGAAAATCTACCACAACTCGCCACTTTTTATTTCCATTCTCATCTGGTTTTTTTAGGAACCAGGAGAAGTGGAGAATTCCAGGGACTATGGGAAGGTTTTATAATATCAGACTGCAGCATTTCTTGTATCTGCCGGTTTATTTCAGTTCGGCTTGCCTCAGGAAGTCTATAAGGCTTGGTGTAAATGGGCGGTTTATCTTGGAGGGTCTCGATTTTGTGGGTAATCGCATCTGTATATGAAAGGAAATCCCCTTCTATGAAGAAGAGATCGTTGAATTCCCTACAGATATCGCGAATACTCTCGGACTCTTCTGAATTACAGTGATCCAATTTTATAAGGTTTTGCAGTTTTCTTATTCTGCCCTTAATTGGATCTCTGTTTGAGTCTGTAGAGATGACTACAAAGTCGTCCAAGTCTTGGTATACTGGGTTCACCTCGTAAGGGCCCAGATCGGCGTCCTCCTCATTTGTATTGAGGATTAGGACTTTTGCCATACCATTGACTGGTTCGACGATCGAGTTTCCAAGAAATAAGCCTGGCCTTATTTCCTTCTTGAAACAGACCGATTCATCTTGAAGAGAAGGAGTTGGAATTTCAATGATGAATTCTGATCGAGCCGGAATTTTAATTTTGTTTAATTTATCCGATTATTTCTGATGTTTGTTAGGAAGGAGATATGATTCCAACTTTTGTGGAATTATGAAGGAGTTATTCGATGATTCCGACTCGATAGAATTTGAAGAAGTTAAACATTTATTGAGATTCCTTGACTTCTTTTTTGATTTATTACTAGACTTCACATTTTGTGAAGTGCTAGATGATGGAGATAGATTTTTGTTCGATGCAGCCTTTTGTGCGGCTGTAGATGGGGATAGATTGTCGTTATTATTTAGTTCCATTTGGGTTGGAACTACTGATGGTGATATTTTTATTTTGGAATTACCTTTGGGCTTCACTTCCTGTGAAGCATTGGATGGAGATAGATTGTTATTATTTTTTCGCTTCACTTCTTGTGAAGCATTTGATGGAGATTGATTTACATTGCTTTGCGAAACAATTGATGGAGATAAATTTTTATAATTTTGTTTGTTGGAGAATGTTATCTCCGTATACAGTAAACTTTTAGTATGAGACCTCTTTTCTGGGTCTTCGCTTTTCAAATAAACATATGGGTAATTTGAATAGTATTCCTCATACGGATAAAATTCATTTGAATCGTTAGTTTCTAGAGAAATGTATTTATTTTTGTAATTGTATCGAGATAGAAAGTCGTGACCAAGCAGGCCATCGTATGAGAGGATGGAGTTATTTCCCACTATTTGAAATGGGTGTTCTAAGATGGAGATATTTTGCTCAGATTCCAGAGATAATTTTGCGAATATTAGTCCTTCTGTACAAGTGGACTCAGTAAACAATGTATTTATATTACAGACAGCATCTCTGTAGCAGATACTGTCTGGCTTTAATGGATGGGGTTTAATTAAACTGATCTCTGCTCCCGTGTCAATTAAAAATGTGAGTTTTGGAGCAGAGCAGATATCGATGGACAAGGAAAGAGTTAGCGAATTTTTATTTATTTGGACAGGGATTTGAATTAATTTGTTTTTGTCTAATTTCCTGTCGATATTGTTTCGGGACTCCTGTGAACTTGTGCCTTTGTTTGTATCTGCGAGAGGTTGCCGAAATTTACCTCCCGCTGCTTCCAGTTTCCCTGCCTGGATGCCGATGAACTTCTATTATTTTTCCTCATTGGAGATGGTGATCTTTTTGCCGAGACGTTTGCGTTGTTGTATCTCGGCGGTGGAGCTCGATTTTCTCGGATTACCGGCTGTTGCCAGTCCCTGTTTTGTGGCTGTCTCTCAGCCGTGTTCGTTCGCGGAGTATCGCTTACCTTTTGAAAATTATTTCGATTTCCTTTGCTGCTATTAAGACGATTATTATTTGCAGCTCTAGTCCTGCATTCCTCGAGTGTATGTCCCATCCGATGACAATATCGACAAGATGGAACCTGTGACGGAGATGTAACCTTATTGTAATCTGTAGGACGTTGTTGTAATTGCGAATTAATTCTTGGAATTGTGTTAAAATTTTGCGTTGAGCGTTGTATGACTGGGCATTTTGAAACAGCATGCCCCAGTCTACCACATTTAAAACAAAGTAGATTTGAATTGCTATTCTGTTGAAAGGGATATTGATTTACTTTGTTATTTGCTTGAAAATTAGGTTGCCTTTGCTCTATACGTGATGAGTGATCTAGAATATTTGACCTTAGTGAAGCGAAGGATTTATCAGGATGAACTTTAGCTAAAGTCTGTAATTGTGGATTGGATAATCCGTCTTCAATTGCCCTTACAGCCTGACTCTCATTATCTTTTAATAATGATTTTAGTAGTACTTTATCCGTTGTGTAAGAGTGCGTTGCCTCATTTAATTTGGATAGTGTTGCATTTAGTCTTTGAAGGAAGTCTTTTACACTTTCCTCTCTACTTTGTCTCGAATTACTTAATTGAGACTGTAAGGTGGATCTAGGAGTTTTAACTTCAAAAGTTTGAGTCAATATCAATTTTAGATCAGGCCACTCTGATATCTCATTGTATCTATATACATCATATGCCTCTGCAGATAATTTACTCCTTATTAAGCTAAGGAGGGAGTGTTTTTCGTTCACCGTCGATGCCGTCGCGTATATATCATCACAACTGGAGATAAATTTGTGGAGATCTTTCGGATTTCCACTGAAATTGGGGATGAGCGATCTAGCTTCTGATAGGAAGGAGGTAGATTGGTCTCTAAAGGAGACATTACTATGATTTTCCCTGAAATTAGTTGTATTATTTGTTAAGTTTTGGGATCTTGAGTCCAAGTGTTCTTGGAGCGCAATTATAGTGTCTGTGTATGATGTTTCTATATCGGCGTAAACATCATTTTTAAAATAGTCATTTTCGACGTCGTTGGGGCTGGTATATGAAATTAATTCATTGTGCGTTGCCTCGAAATCATCCCAGTATTTGTTCAATGAATTTATCTTTTGTGTCAGATATGTCTGTGTTGTAGTCGATAATGAATTAAAATTGATCGATTGTATAATTCGCGATATTGACTTTTGCCTATGATCCTGCAACCTAAACCTTACTGAATTAGATTGATTATTGTCTGTGTTGTCTTGATTATCAGCTGCAGTTGTTTTTTGTGAAGTTTTTGGAAGTGGAATGTAAAACGGGTTATTTGTGCGCTCTGTATGGAGTGAAATGGATTTTAACCTATCAGACAGAGTTGCCTTGGTAAGGTTGTACCAGTCCTCTGTTTTGTCATAACATGACTGTTTATAATAATCATGAGATTCATCGAAATCTTCATGATCTTGAATAAGGGTTTCCGTTTTTTCGAATGAAGCCCACAAGTCTTCCAATCTTTGAAGTTTTTCGGAAGTAAAATCCGAAGTCCTTTTTCCTTTATTAGCTTTGTGATATTCGGCCAAGATTTGTCTAACTTCTGCGGTTCTTTGGACCTGAGACAAGCAAAGCTCGTCGAATGTTTTGTTTTCGTTTGTCATGTTTTGTTGAGCAGTAAAAATCCGAGAATTAGGTTGAAATTTAGTATGAAATTTATTCAAATTGGGAGAAATTAGGTATATGTTTACGTATTTTTTTTGTAAAGAAACAAAATTTTAAGGAAAATCTGAGAGTTGTGCGCGAAAATAAATAAAAACACTTGCTTGTTAATTATAATTGACTTTGTATATATATATGTAGCAGCTGCCAAGCAGCAGATCAATTGATGGGATCGGAGAATATTGGGATCAAGTTTGTTAAATTTCTCAACAACAATAGGCAGAGAATTAGTTTGTCATTGCCACCAGATGTTATATGTACATATGGTTACGTGAAAGAAAAAATGTAGACAGTAATGGGTGAGAAATATAGGAAAATAGTAGGAGGATAATTTGATAATTTAAATAAATTACTAGGAATCTCAATATATATATATATAAAAAAAGATTATTATTTGTTTGTTATAAATATCTCTGTGAAAATTGAGAAGAGAAAAAAAACTGGAAATAAATTTTATTAAGAATAAGGAAAGTATAGTGATATGTAGGGAATTTGTTAATAGGGAAACTTTTAATTAAAATTTTTCTATGTAATCATTTATATAAAAAAAGGAAAAACAGGTAAGGACAGCACAACTTCCATAAGAATAACCAACTTCAGAAAGAGAAGGAGAAACAATTTTGATATAACAAAAAAAAAAAATAGCACTAAATACTTGCGTCCACAATTTTTTGTTTAAAGAAAAAAAAAAAAGGGAAATATTTCTAGTAAAAAATAAAATGTTAAAATATTATTTATATGCATAAGATTGTTTTGTTTTCCGATATCCTTTTCTGTATTGTGGATCAGAATGATAAAATAATGAAATTGATTAAAATTGGGAGCGTGTTGGTATATATATATATATGTATCACATAAGATAATAATTTTTTTTTTAAAAAAAAGGTTTATCTGTGTTAATTAATGTCCAACTTTCGATATATTGTTAAATGATTGTTCTTCCAATCTACATCTTTCTCCTGACCGATAGGCTCACGAAGTTCTACCGCAGGGGATCGAATATAGATTTTTGTCGAAGTCCTCTGACCAGCAAGCTCACGAAGTCTTGCCGCAGAGGTCGCTTCTAGGAAGAGCGTATCTTAATCGGGGATGTTGTTTTCAATGTAATAGACAAGATAATGCAAATTTATCCAACCAAGAGTTTTATGGAAAGCAGTTGTTTAAATAACTACAACTATTCCTTTCTGGAAGAAAGTTATTTCTTACTAAACTACGGTAAATTGAGGGAGATAAAAGAAAATGTTTAACTTTGTTTTATTTTTGCCGGTAATAAATTTTGTTATGAATATGTCTACTATTATGTATATATATATATATTTTCCATTTATATATTTATATCCAGAATTTATTTTTTTACCTTTGGAAATGTGCCCGTATGTTTATAGGTTTTAGTACCATATTTTGCAACTTAATACTATTTCATTAATTCAATTCAATATTATCAGGCCCGTTCAATATGGCCACTGATCTCAATGTTAGAGTTGCAAATGATTTATATTATTAAAAAAAATATGTATATCTTGGTTTTATGACTACCTTAATTCTTATCCGTTTTATAGTTCAAGCTTGTGTCTAATGTTGGTGATAAGTGTGTCTCACGAAGTTGAAGGTGATCTTTTGATTGATTGTATTGGGTATGGTATGTCGGTTGTCCTGGCTGACGTGCCCTTGTAGTCTTCCTTCCTTCTCTATATCTTTGTTGTGGTTGATGTTGGATGTTGTCGAGGATGAAGATGATGAAGATACGTCACGCGTTCTTGGTGATGATTTCTATAAGTCTTCCTTCTTGGAATCGTCTCGTTGAGGCAGGGATGAAGCCTCGCTAAATTCCCTCGTTGGAGCACTAAGGCACTCTAAACTTATATAATATTTCCTCTAAGTACCCTGTATAAAGGGTACCCGGGCTTCTTTTTTTTTCAGGTATTATTTATTATTTTTTCTTTTATATAAAAAAGAATTATTTTTATTTATTTTAGTTTAAATTTCTTTTGCTGCCATCAATTGTAATAGTTAGGGGAATATTTCGATTAAAAATTTCGGTTATTTGAATTAATTAATGTGATTTTTTTTTTTAGCACTGATTTAATTTTTGAGGTAGGTACACCGCTACCAAAATGTTAAAGCGTTCCTTTGTTGTTTTATTATTATTTTGTTTTTTAATTTTAATTAAATTACCAAAAAAAATTCTTTTTAGGCGTTTATTGTTATTATTTATTTGCACTGATTTTTAAAAAATACCGCTGCCACCAGTTGTTGTAGCTTGGCCGCTCGTGCTTCCCTGGTAAGGGGGGAGAAGCGGTCAATCGAAGGATTTTAAATGGAATTTCCACAATTCTCACAGATTTTTTTTTTAGTTATAACTTCTAGATTTTTCACAAGTATTTTTATTAAATTTCAATTCATTGGCTTTCACAATTCTCACAGATTTTTTTTATTATACTTTTGGATTTTTTTTCACAAGTTTTTTTTTTATTAAAATTCAATTCCTAGGTTATCACAATTCTTACAGATTTTCTTTTATTATCCTTTTGGATTTTTTCACAAGTATTTTTATTAAAATTCAATTCCTAGGTTATCACAATTCTTACAGATTTTCTTTTATTATCCTTTTGGATTTTTTCACAAGTATTTTTATTAACGGCACTTGACTTTCTTCGATCGATGTTTAAAAAAAGACTCCCCGTGGTTTGGGCTTGATGGCCCCAGGTACCCACGATCATTTTTTTTTTAAAAGCTTTTTTATCTTATTGTTTTATTGCTTTCTCACGACGTTGAAAAAACGTACGTGAGAAAATGCAAAAAACTTTGGTAGCAATGCATATGCATGACAGCAAAACTGTAATCCGATATGCACTTGTGCGCCCGTCTTGAAATATTAATTTTAAGCGGGCGAGAATAATTGTAATAATTGTATGTATGTATTTACATACAATTAGATTACAAATTGAATAATATACGTATGTGCAGTGTACAGTGTACGTACAAAAAGAGAAAAGAAGAAGACACTGTACGTAGGTAAGTGTGCAGTGCATATCGTGGGAATGAAATGCATGCCTGATAACAAAATGCAATTTATGCTAAATTGCATTTTGTTATGATATGGAAATGCATTTTTAAATGCATTATAAATTTCAAATGAAATTTTAAATTAAATAACTTTTCATTTTCATGGTCATTTATGTGATACATCAATATATTGTATAGGGCAATATATTGATGTATTGACCTAATGGTTGTGATTCGGGGCATAGGTACCTGAGTCACAACATAAGTCCAAGACATTTTTATTGTACTAAAAACCTCTGCAGAATACGAAATCCTATAAAATTGATTATAATCATTTTTTCTGTGCGACAAACCGTTCTAGAAATATATGCGAAAAACTACTTCAAAATCAAACTTGAATAGATCGGTGACCATACGAAATTTAATACGGGCATTCATCTAGGGTATCATAAGAATTGGTCTTAGACCAATTCTAGCTTTTTTACTTGTTACCTTTAACTTGAAGTTTTCTGTTAAATATTTACAACTTCGATCAATCATAAATTACTTTCATTGTATACGAAAACTACATTGCGCGAGTATTTAAGGGTTAAATCAAGCGTTGATATTACCTCAATTGGTTTACATGTAGAAAGATTTGAGGAGAGATTTGCTGACATTGCTTCAATATGCCTCATATTTCTTATCTGCAAGTGTTGATGTTACCTAAATTTGTTTATTTTATGAGAATTACGCATCGCACCAAATTACTAATTGCCAATTAGATAATTACCAACCAAGCTGATAATTGCCAATTAGTAATTATATAATTGCCAATTAGCTAATTGTTTGAACAAATGTCGCTAATATCTCGAAAACCAAGGCCCGTAGAGGATTTCTGTTGAAAATTTCGTCCCCCTCCCACCCCACACCGCCTAGAATCCATTGACATGAACAAGAATAACTTGAATTATTAATACGGTAATATCTCGAAAACCTAAGCCCGTAGAGGATTTCTGATGAAAATTTCATTAGCCCCCTTCCTATAATACCCCCACCTACCCCCAATCTAGAATCCATTGGCATGAAAAAAAATTTCCTACTGTTAACTTTAATTATTACTAATATTAATTCAAAACCAAAGCCTACATTTAGGAGCAGCACTTGAAAACAACAAAAGCCTACATTTAGGCGCACCACACATCCAAGAAAACAGTAGCATTTTTCTGCCACGTGTGGGCACAAGTGAAGCAAAAACACGCATCCAAAAAAACCGTAGCATGCTGCTACGTGTGGGCACAAGGGGAGGAAAAACTTCACACTTCGCCTCAATATTGGTTTGCCCCATCTGACAAATTTGATATTTTGGGTTATATACGGTTTTTGAGATTATTACTGTTGAATTAAATGCTTTAATGAGATTTTTCTAAGTTATATATGTATCGTGATAAATCAGGTCATTTTTGCCTCATAAAAGTTTATACATGGGGCATGAAATACACTAAATACTTTAAAATATTTTCTTAAATATTGTTGTGATACACGTGCGGAAATTTAAAACTATATTTAAATTGGATTGCTCCATGTGGCTAAGAACACTGCCACTTAGAGTAAATCAAAATCAATTTTGGTAAAATCTTGATTTGCTCCATATAGTTGCTGCGATATTGCCTTATATGCAAATAGAATTCTTGTATTAAAAAAAAGAGCGTTTTAAGATATATTATAAAATGTCTGCAGCACAGGATCAAACTAAATTTTCTGTCAATATTCGACCAATATTTGTCGGTTGATCTTAGTTTTGGACAATTTGGAGGATTTACTTTCTTGGGTACTACGGGTATGCATTCGGCTACGTAGAAATCTCTTTCTTTTTTGCCGTAGTGGCATGTTGTTAAGTCCGGCCAAAACAAAACTAATGCATCATGCTTTCTCAAAAATGAAAGAAAGCGCTTCTGAAGACACTGGTTGAAGTTCATTTTCACCTAAGCCGAGTTTCGTTAGGAAATTCAGTTGTGGATTTTGCAACTTGGCTCTTTTTTTTTTATATTATTAAGCCAAGCTCAGGGGATACCCTATGATGCAAAGCACAGCATGGCAGGAAGGAGATAGGGAAAGGATTAGGGGATATGAGGAAAGTGGCGGAGGTGCCGATGTATGTCGCCCTTAAACTTCCGCAGATTGTATGCCGGAGGAAAAACAGAAGATGGTAAGCTGTTCCACATTCGCACTGTTCGGGATAAAAAAGCATCTCGGAATTTTACTGTACGGCCGAAACTAATTTGAAGGGTTAAAGGATGTGCGCGGTTTGCAGCGCGAGTATTGCGTGCAGGAATCATTCTACAAGGGATTAGACTAGATATTTCATCAGAACATTGACCATGCATATAGCGATAAAGGAGCGAAAGGCATCCAACATTGCGGCGGTGCTCGAGTGAGTCGATATGACAAGTTATTGCCAAATCGCCAATGAGCTTGAAGACTCCCTTTTGGACAATATCCAATGAAGCTAAGGCTGTGCGACCAGCCCCGGCCCATATATGGGAGCTGTATTCCATTCTAGGTCTAATGTAGGACTTGTAGAGGAGCGCTAGATTTGACGGGCTGAAATATTTCTTACACCTTTTCAGAAATCCAAGACATTTCGATGCTTCTTTGGCAACAGAGAAGATGTGATCTGTCCAGTTTAACTTACTGGAAATATTAATGCCAAGAATGCTTAGTGACGGTGAATCAGAAATGAATGCTCCATCAAAAGAAACGGGTGTGGTTAAGTTATGATCTTGTTTTAATGAGATAAGACAGCTTTGGGACTTTGATGCATTGAATTCGACGCGATTCGCTTTGCCCCAAGCGAGGATATTGGCAAGATCGTTATTCAATGGTCTAGTCATGCAATCTCGTTTAACACATGCAGCATTCCCCCTGGATTCCGCAAGAGTGTCAAAGGAGTAAGCGAAATCAAGAGTACTGTCATCTGCGAAACTATGGATGGGATTGAAAGTAAGGGAAAGCAGATCATTAATGAAAATTAAAAAGAGAGTTGGAGAGATAACAGAGCCTTGAGGTACACCGGCATTTATGGGATGCGGTTCAGACGTAACGCCATCTAATACAACACGTATTTGGCGACTAGATAGGAAACTTTCAATCCATAATACAAGAGGAGGGGAGAGACCAAGTGCTTTGAGTTTGGCTAAAAGGGCTGGGTGCCAGACTCTATCAAAGGCTTTTGAAATATCTAGGGCAACGATTTTAGACTCACCAAAATTGTGAAGACTACGGTTCCAACGTTCCGTAAGAAAGGTCAGCAAGTCTCCAGATGAGCGTCCAGCTCGGAAGCCATATTGGCGATCGTTGATGAGATGATTAGTTTCTTGATACTTCATTAATTTGGAGTTAATGATAGATTCAAAAACCTTTGAAAGAATCGAAGTGATAGCAATTGGTCGATAATTTGAGGGATCGCTACCCTCTCCATTCTTAGGAATAGGCTGAACGTGAGCTAGCTTCCAAGCAGTTGGAAATTTTCCTGTCGAATAAGACAAGTAGAAGAGTTTGCGCAGAGGTTTAGCCAAGGATGAGGCGCAGCTTTTAATTAACAGGGGCGAAAAACCATCAGGACCTGCGGCTTTGGAGACGTTGATCCCCTTAAGGACCCTGAACACATCCCACGTACGAACGTGTATTGGCTCTTGTACACATTCACACGGGCGATGCAAAACAGGTGTTTGTGAAGTTGGTGGAAGAAGCGAATCTAGCAGCTAAAATATTAGCTTTATCCAGGGAGTCAACAATCACTTCACCATTATTAAGAAGTGAAGGTATAGAGGAACTGGTGAAATTGTTCCTAATGGTTTTGACCAGGGACCAGAAACCTTTGCTACCTTTGCGGCTTGTCAAGATTCTTTATCTAATATTCTGGTCAAAAAGAAATTTTTCTCTCTGGATAATGGACTTGCAGGTGTTCCGTGCAGTCTTGTAGACTTGTTTCATTTCCGGACATGGATGCAATTGATAGGCGCGAAAAGCAGACTCTTTCGCTTTTATAGCTTGGTTGCACTTATCGTTAAACCAGGAGCGATCATGCTGTTGTTGAGACCTGCTGTAAGAATACGGAATGTATTCACGCATGCCAAGATTTAGTATGTTACTAAATTGTAATGTGCATTCATCAACATCCCTCGAAGCAAAACAGACCGACCAATCAATTTCTTTAAGATACTTATTGAGACTTTCCCAATCAGCATTCTTATAGTGCCAAAGAAGCCTACTTGTAGGTGGAGCAGTTGGGCGGCACAGGTTAGAGGTGGTAAATTGAGCCGTGATTAAACAATGGTCTGAATTTCCAAGAGGGGAACCGACTGAAATGGAATATTTGTCAGGATGAGATGTTAGAAACAAGTCAAGTAAATTAGCTTTATCTCCAGCTGCATCAGGAATTCGCGTTGGCGCATCCACTAGCTGTTGCAAATTAAATGATTCACAGAAGAGTTCAACGAAACGGCCCGCAGGACTTGTGGTAGAAGAATGTCTGAGCCACGGTATATTATGAACATAAAAATCGCCTGCCACGACGATTTTGGAAGAGGTGGAAACAGAAAGCAAATGATCAATATTGTTGGAGATATTGTCAAATACGGATACCGTGTCGTCATCAGACATATTTGGGCTGCGATAAAGGAAACAGAAGTATATGATGTGCTTGTGAAGTTTGAACCTAATCCGGATATAATTAAACTCTGGATTAGCAGAAGGAAAATCTTGATGAATAGTAAAGGCCACATCATTCCGAATATATACTGCGATCCCTCTATGCTGAGAAAAAAGAGGCACGAAGCTGTAACCAGGGACGTGATACTGATTAATATCAGCATCAGAAACGACCTTGGTTTCACTTAGCGCAAGAATTGCCGGATTTTTTGAGTTAAGGTGGCAGTACACTGAAAACCGATTTGCTCTTAATCCGCGAATGTTGCAGAAATCTAAAATAAAATTCTGCATGCTGAAGGCAAAAAGAAAAAGCAAAAAAGAAAAAAAAAGCGACACACAACAACACAAATATTTGGGCGCCACCAGCAGCAGTCAACGACACAGCGAGGTGTTCTGTTCGGTGTTTTCTGAATATAGAGACTTCGTAGCGTACGCCTTCTCTTTTTTTAATTCGATAGACCGTAACATATGATGATCCAGCCTAATCAGCCATATCCCTCAATGACAATTTGACATTTCGTTTAAAGTTGTCTACCACTTCTTTGGTCTATCTAACCTGATTTTCTTCCTAACCCGGACTTTCTCTGGACACTATAAGATTCTCGAAGTTTAGGGAAAACATTTTAAATGGTCGTCTTCGGAATTTTCAACTTTTTAGCCAAGCCTCGTTGAAACATATTCGAATTTTCCATACAAGTGGAAAGAATTAATTTGCGGCGTTCTTCTTGGCTGACTTCCATTTCTACTGTATAAGAATTTTTCATTTAGTTGCTTGCAATTATAAGTACACACCTTTTTATAATGAAGTGTTACCAGCGGTCCCTAATTTACCTGGTGATGAGTAATGGAAAAGGGGATAGGTTGTCGGTTTTTTCTTTAACAGTCCTTATTTCCAAAACTATGTATTTACCGATTCAAATCAACCAAGCTGGATTTAAAGATAAGGCAAAAGATATAAAATCTCTTTCAGATGCGAATAGAAATTATTATTAAATAGTCTTAATTCTCAAATATTTTATTTTGTTTCTGTTATTTCTTATTTTCCTTTTTTTTTATTAACTATACTGAACAATAATAATTGTAAGTAGGCGTTTTTGGAATTCTCCGGTATAAACGAAACGCAAAAAGGGTTTTTTTTTTTATTTATTGTATTACACAATTATTTTTATTAGGACGGCTACATTTCAAGTCTTTGTTCTACTCATCAACAGGTCCCAAGCAACAAAATTGAGTGACTCGAAATACAACATGAAAATAGAAGAATGGGATTTTTTTTGCATTCTCCTATTTTCATTATTTTCTATTTTCTTGAAAACTTGAAACTTTGTTGCCCTAAATGAAATGATTGTGTGATAGAATAAATATAAAATTCCGTTCCTTTGGGTTTCGTTTGTACCGGAGATTACCAAAAAGTCCTATTTGAACAAGTGTAAACTTTACCCGGTAAAAAAATCATAAAAAATTATTCATTGCGAATGAAGAAATGTATTTTTGTTTAGAAAAACTAGAAAATATTCAAGGCTAAATAAAGATGTTGAAGTAATAAAATATTTCTTTTAACTTTATTAGTAAATTGTTTTGCCCCATATCATGCAAGCTATATATTGCTTGGAAATCTGGTTTTGCCCCATTAACAACATAGTTTCAAGTTAATGAAATTTTAACGGAAATTTACTTCTATTGAAACAAAAATAATTGAACAAATAAAGAGACGGAAAACAACTGAGTTTTTATGCAATTTAATAAAAAATGTATCGAACAGTTTTTTTTAAAGGTTTCAGCTTTAACTGCATTTATCTCAAAACTACATTTTTGCATATGGGTCAAAACAGTGTTGTGTTATCGTCTTAAAATACTTAATACTTTTCTTTCAATTTTTTTCATTATTTAGTTTCTTGTAGATTATCATGAGTGGTAGCGGAAGATGCTCCACAGAAAACAATTGTCAACAAATAGAAACTCAAATAAAAATGATGTAAAGTACAGTAACCTCGTGACATATTTTTTTACAACAATTCAAAACTGTGTGAACTGTAGAGCGCCGAATCGAGAATCCACTTCCAATTTTCTATATTCATGATGGATGGGCATGGAATATGCTATGCTAGAAGAGTCTGCTCTGAAAAGCTCTCAATATTTACATTTTTCCCAATCAGTAAAGCTCTCTCTCTCTTTGAGTCCTAGAAGCTCCTACCTTTACGTATGTAACTGTGATATGGCTTTTAATGTAGAGGCTATTCGGTATGCTACCCCAAAAACATTGACATAGTAGTCTGTCATACAACAAAGAATGGAAAAGTCTTAAAGTGATCATAGGTCACAGAATTTTCTGGGAAAACTAAATTTAAGTTGTTGGAAAATTTTTATCCTTGGGTTTAGTCTGTAGCAAAACAAAAGTTTTTTTTTCATTGTCCTAGATTGAGTAATGTGTGCATTCTTCCGACAGACCTCGCTCTAAGAATGTCTACGTTGGGTAAAAAGTGATTGCAAAGAATCTGTCCTCGGATTTAAAGGCTAAAGTGCGGTTAAATAAGTTTCAGAAAAATCTTTTTCTGAAGTTATGAAAGATTTGTGGTTTATTGAATTATGAATTAATAAGTTTTTCGCATTAGTTTAGTAGTCCTTTGCTTTTCAGTGCGGTTGTTTTTCTAAAACTCATATAAGTGGTAGATAAATCCTTTAGAATCGAATATTAATGTAGTCATCATAGTTAGTGAAAGTTCGCATTTTGTAATGCAAAGGGTGGGGTCGGTTCAATACTACTACATAGCTGCCCCGACAAAAATGCTTTAAAGGATGACAAAATATATTGCGCGAAATGTATGAATTCTGTGTTCAAGTGTCGAGTATCAATCAAAATAATATGTTAAATTAATAGAACAGGTGAAAAGAAGTTTTTACAAAATAGTAATTACGGAAAATATCCAGTGCTGAGCTAACAAACAATTTTATTGTGACACCATTTCAATTTTTTAAGTGATCTTAGGTGGATTAATTGCCTTTTCCGGTGAGTCCTTTTTCCCAAGTGTGCTTGCATGGTTTAAAAAATACATACCTACCTTATTATAAAATATATATGTGCTTAATGTGTGCATAGATTGCAGAAACATGAAAGTATATTTAATGAGTAGGTATATACGTGTAAAAAGGTTTTAAGAATGTACACTCATGTAAATATATTCTTTCGTTTACAGAGTTTGTAATTAAAATTTATTAATTTGTGTATAATTTTGTGACCTTTTTTCTAAAATTTCAATAATTAAAATGTACTTGGCTAATGTATGTATGTACCAAGAAAACCATATGCCAGAGCAAATTGTAGGTAAGCATAGCGCACATGTAGGTATGTGTCAAAGTTAGCAATAATTGTTGTGAAATTCAACAGGCACGAAAACCTTTAAGTAGCATAATAAACAATTTTAAGTAGTATAATAATAAAGTAGTATAAGTATGTATAAATAGTAATTATATTTTACCATATAATATAATTAGTTCTTTTGTTATTATTTAAGCTAAAAAAAAAATTAAAAATGTAAATATTTACAATACAAATAAGTATGTAACGAGTCAGAAATCATAAATGCACCACCGAGTGGGTTGGTGATCAGCGTCGATTGTAACAGCTCCTGTACTTACGGTAATGAATGAATTCAACAAATATAATATTACATATTTGCGATTTAAAATACTTCATGAACTACGTACTATTAACAATGACTTTAAAATCATCATATATACACCTTAAAAGACTGCACAACTACTGAATGTCCTTTTAATGAAGCGCATCAGTTGTAGGCGAGGTAAGATTTTCACCATATCCGCAGATAGGTGGGTACTGGGTAGACCCAAGAGTATTCAGCCTCCGCCGGGCAAAGGCTGGACAAGCATACATAAAGTATTCGGTTGTGTCAAGATCCCCTTCCAAGTAGGACAGAGACGCAGAGCTATTAACAACTCCAATCTTTGTTAGATGAGCCTGAAGCGGGCTGTGGACATGATAATAACTTAAGTTCTGCAAGGTTTTCTTCCTAGCCCAAAAAGTAAGTCCATGAACTTCCTATTTAGCCCATCAAGAAACAGTTTCGTATACCTGCTAGTGCTCAGGTTCGTCTACCGCTGCCGATGCTTCGTACGAATTTCCACTCATTAAGGTGGCAACAATGTGTCAAAATTTTAGTGGCAACACTTGTCTTCTATATAAGTACCTTGGGTTGTCAGTACTGAAAATCTTACAGCAACTTTGAAATTTCTCAAAGTCAAAGTTGAAGTTCCTGCTGCTACTGCATTTATTGTGACAGCTTCAAGTTCAACCAAATAAGATACGTGAACTCAATGACGTCAAAGTTGAAGTCAAAGTTACTGCAGGGAATGTGTTTCAGGCTAAACACTCAGAGCTCGCGGTGAGGTGTTTATGTGGCATAAGAAGTGCTAAGTGCTACCACTGCCATTTCAAACTCAACTCCCGGGAGTTCCGGAAGTTCAGTTAAACTTTGTTATATTTAATAGTTTTAATAAATATTAGAAATTTTAACTTGTTTTATTTCGGTTGTAGTGTATAGTGTTATTAAGTTCAGTGATTTGTGAAATTAAGTCTGTTAAGTTATTAATATAGCGTTATGAATTGTGCGGTGCAATGCTGCACAAACAACCGCCGAAATTCCGGTGGAAAATCGCTTTGTAGGCAAGTGAAAATATTTTAAACAAGTTAAAAAGTTAGAATTGGTTTAAGACAAACCCCTTGAGAATACTTCCCAAGCCATGAAACAGAAATCTATATGTATGCGTTGTGAGTCCGTTTTCTAAAATGTTCTATATTGATACTTATGGAAAAGTGCCAAACATTGACTTATATATGCTATAGAGCCTAAACTACTATCCATACAGGAAAATATTATTCTAGTAATTTAAAGCTTGGTTTCTTACCTTCCCAAGCACTGCACTTCCTATATACCTTATTTAACAAATAATAAAAAAGTTTTGATTTCAAAGTAACCTGACCATTTCACGCTCAATACATCTCAGCTGAGTGATAACTGCATGTGCGTATGTGCAGCCGAGGTCCGAATCTGTAGGCAGCTACATTCGATATCATCAGCCCACGGCATCCCATGACAGCGACATTACAATTACTACTCAGCTGAGAATTTTTGTTTGAGAAATCGTAGTCATTTGGTTAAGATAATTTTTATACCCTAGATCAGTGCTTCTCAAACTTCTTTGTATTGCGGCTCCCTAAATCCGAAAAAAAAAATTCAGTCCTCCCAAAAAATGATAATAATAAGGTACCATTTATCATTAATTTTTATTAAACAACATATATATTACAAATAATAAAATTCTTTTAAGTTTTCCAAACAAAATAAACTTCAAAACCATTTCAAAAATAATATAATAAGAATAAATAAGATTTTAATGGGAGGGATGCGTTTGCATATTTTTACATAAATAATGAATATTCGGTGAAATTTCAGAAATACTAATTCGAAGGTTTTGCTCCAAAGAGTTCGTTGAAAGGCACGATTTGTGTTTATTTTTAATTATAAGTAATGAAGAAAAAGCTGTTTCGCAAAGATATGTCGTTGCAAAAGGCATTAAATTGAGCAATGCTTCTTTTGCGATAGACGGATATTCTTATTCTTGCTGTCGCCTTATCCAAAATTCTGTTAGACTTTTTTCATCAAACTCTAATTCAATTGAATTATCGGATCTAATATCAATCAATTCTTCTTGAGCCACCCAAGTAATATGATCATATTTCAATGTTTTAGCAAATGGCATTCTTACCCAGTCGTACTTTCGATCCTCGTTTAAGTTTGGGAAATATTTAGCAAAAAATCGTTTAGATTCGTCAATATGATTTAGTATTATTTTTTTAATTGAACTTGAGATTGATATTTCATTGGTGCTAAGAAATTCATTTAGACAAGGGAACATTTCAATATTTCCTTCGTTAATAGAGTTTGACCATGAACAAAGCTTTTGTTGGAAAGCAATAAGTTTTGTATTCAAGACTAAAATGTTGGAATCTTTTCCCTGTAAAGAAAGATTTAATTCATTTACTTTATCAAAAAAATCTGCTAAATAAGATGTAAGACACATCCACTTTTCATCACTAAAGTGCGAAGCAAGATCTGGCCTTCTGTCTAAAAGAAATAGTCGAAGTTCATCTTTAAGTTCTACAATTCTGTTTAAAACTTTTCCACGTGAAAGCCACCTTACTTCAGTATGATACAACAAAACCTCATGTAGTGAACCCATCTCTTTACATAAAATATTAAATAATCTTGAATTTACAGCACGATTTTTTACAAAATCAACGATAGTTGTAACACCACACAAAATTTCCCTGAGTTCGCAACATTCGACAAACATGTTCTCTGTGTATTAAGCAGTGAATATGTTGCGCTTCTGGCGACACTTTTTGTACTTCTGCCTTGAATCCAGAAATTCTCCCAGTCATGGCTGCTGAGCCATCTGTGCATACTCCTACACATTTTGACCATTCAAGCTCATTCTCTGAAAAGAACTCATCTACTTTTACAAAAATATCAATACCTCTTGTTGTAGTCAAAAGCTCCCGGCAAAACAGTAAATCGTCATGAATTTGGCAGTTGTACTGATATCTTACAAAAACCATTAACTGTGCATAATTTGTTATATCAGTAGATTCATCAAGTTTTATGGCGAAGAAGCTGCTATGTTTAATACGAGATATTAATTGAGCTTTAATATTACATCCCATCATATAAATTCTTCTTTTCATAGTATCGTTTGAGATAGGAGTAGACTTCAAAGGATTAGCAATTTTATCATTGTGTATAATTTCACAAATTTTAATTGCTGCGGGTAATATAAGATCTTCACCTATCGTGTAAGGTTTTTTTGGTTTTTGCAATCAATAGCGCAACTTCAAAAGATGCTTTTAGCAGATCATCAGTTAGCTTTGTATATTTTGAAAGAGAGTTCGTTTGTCCCTTTTTATCAGCTGCCTTTCTTTGAAAAAAATCAAGCTGCTTATTTTGGTATTCAGGGTGCAAAGTAGCTAAATGACGCACTAGTTTTTCTGGCCTCATACTGTCGTTTGATAATTGGTTGAAACAAATTACACACATAGGTCTTTCTTGACCATTAAGTGTCGAAGAAATAAATCCATATTTCAAATAATCAGAATTGTATTTGCGATTTTTTAACTGAGGCTTATTATTTGGGACCACTTTCCGTTTATTACCAGTTGTTAATGTTGATGTTGACGGAGAAGTTCCTGGTAAAGTTGAATTTGTTGCAGATGGTAGTTCTACTGATTCTTGTACAAGTTCATTATTGTTTCGCTCAGTCTGTGTTTTTATTAGCCACTTATCCATTTTTAAAGCTAGTACTGAAATCGGAAATCGTTGAAATGTTACGAAAATAGCAGTTCAATTTATTAGTTAATTAAAAGCAATAATAATAATTACCTCGGATATAGGATCAAATTTATGAATTTTAGAATATTTTAAAATACACTTGTTTTAATACGTTCACTTTGTTAACTTTTTTAATAGTTAATGCAAAAAACTACACAATCCGATATTGTTGAAACCAACGAGGTAATAACTAAAGGCGATGCAATCATACGTAGGATCCATGTAAAAGAGTGTAGTCAAAATGCATTGCATTTCTGTGTGATTCATTCCGCCATTTTTGGTCTTCGCGGTAAAATTCATGTTTACTTCGATGAAAATTTTGAATTTGTTTTGGGCTTGGTGCATTGATGCAGGAAAAAATGAAATAACCGAGGGGGTGCGAAACAAATCTTACTAACAAACTTTTTACTACTGAAATTTTTCTCCTAATATATAATATATAATTATTAACTTTTTTATGTTCCTGTTTGCAAACTCAGTCAATACTTTTGGTCGTAAGAAAATAAAAACGATTAAAATTGTGCACAGGTGTACAAGTTTTACGGAGCTGATGTACAAACAAAATTAGTGACAATGTGTTAAAATGGCTGCATGATATTTGCTCATTTTCATCGCCTTTAGTTGGTTGAAACAAATGATTTTTTTCT
The DNA here is from genome assembly GCA_963930735.1 of Dioctria linearis. NCBI lineage: Eukaryota > Metazoa > Arthropoda > Insecta > Diptera > Asilidae > Dioctria > Dioctria linearis. Next base: position 91,027,728 of record OZ005744.1, on the reverse strand, counting down.
AAAATTTTTTTAAAATTTAAAAATGAACTTCTGTGTTGCTAAGTAACTAAGTATACTGCGAAATCAAATTTAAAAGAAATGACGGGTTTGAAAAGTAAATAAATTTAGGAATACATAGTTTTTCATAGAATTTTTCTTTATTTTTTAAAAAGAATCTAAAATTTTTAAATAGTAAATAAATATAGAGAAATAGAAATACTTAAATATTTCGCGCCCCCTTTTAAGAGCTTCACGGCCCCTAGGGGGCCGCGGCTCTCTGTTTGAGAAATACTGCCATAGATGAAATCTATAGGGTATACTAAGTTTGTCATTCCGTTTGTAACACCTCGAAATAATCATGGTAGAGCAAAATGGATTGGACGCCCACGCATAATATTAAAAGTTATTTTGATTTTTGCATGTCCGTCCGTCCGTCCGTCCGTGCGCACCATAACTCGAGAATGCGTTCACTTAGAAAGCTGACATTTTGTACAAGGACATTAAAAACAAGAAAAATTAAGTCCGAAAATGAGACAAATCGGGCAACTCCTTCGTGGGGCTGCCATACAAAAATTTCGTTTTGCACTATATATTTGGACAGTACCAGAGAACACGTCGACATAGAAAGCTGAAATTTGGAACATAGTGTTTTGATAGTAATATCAAAAAAAAATTTAAAAATGAACTAAATCGGGCAACCCCTTCTTGGTGTTTCCATATAAAAATTTTGGTTTTTTACATATACTTTGAAAACGATCAGTCCTAGACATTTTTATTGTACCAAAAGCTTCTTCAGAATAAGAAATCCTTTAAAATTGGTTATAATCATTTTTTCTGTCCGACGAGCCGTTCTAGAAATATATGCTAGAAACCAATGCAAAAATTCAAAATTGCTCAAATGGGTGACCATACGAGATTGCATACGGGCATTCATCTAGGGTATCATAAGAATTGGTCTTAGACCAATTCTAGCTTTTTCACTTGTGTTTTTAAATAATTTTGTTAGGAAAGGTATGAAAATTTTATAACGGTTCGGAAGATAAGAAACAAGCTCAAGATTATCAGAACACCATTTTTCTGTATATGTATATACAACAAAAACAGAAAAATATACGAAAGTTTAAATTTTTTAATATGAGAAATGTCAGAAGGATTTTTTTTTTCAATGGAAGCCCTATATTCTTTATACCTAAAGAAAGAGAACGATTTGTTTATTTTACATAGCATTTTGATTATAAAAAATGTCCCCCTTCAAAATGTCAGAATTTCATTACTGCCATGCCATGACGAAACGAATGCAAACACAGCACACTAATGCATTTCGCCGAGTGGCTTAGGTTATCATCCGATATGTATTTTCCTTGTTAGATATTTATTCAATGCATATTCCACGTGCCTGAGTTCTCATCGTTTAAGTAAACAAGTGTCATTGCATCGTTATCAGCAACAATATTTCACTTACAAGTCGCAGTAAACACCAACTATATCAAAATTACAGATTACGTTAGTGCCGGAGCTTAATAATAATCATCAAAACGGATGATCAGAAATAAGGAAAGTCCATTTTTTATTTGTTCGAATAATTCAATGTTCATAATTTGCAGCTATCAATTAATTTATTGCTCTTGTTCTACAAATAATAAAAATGAGTTTATCGGATGATGAGACGGATTCAGCCACAAAACCAAAATTTACAAATTTACGTGCGCAAAGAGGAGAAATTTTTAGTTAGCAGATAAAGTTGAAAAAATATTTTGATAACAAGTTCGACACTTTGTCTTCATCTGAGCTCGAAGCGCGTCTTGGTTTGCTTGAAGGGTATTGTAAAAATGTTCAAGTATACTGCAGGCCAAGATCAAGTTTTTAGGTGAAATTGAACGCAACGCAGTAAGAGATAAATATATGAAGAAACTTATTGTGACATTACGACAAAAATATTGGCGGCGATCGATAGAATACATGCCCGTTCTTCTTTAAGTATATGTGATCGAGATAAAACCATCGCTAGATCATCTCAAAGTATAAACTCTTTCTTACCCAGACTTCAAAAAGCTTTACAAATATTAATACACGATTAATCTTTCAGGCACATTTAGGAGAAATGTTTACCCTAGCTTCGGCAGAGAACAGCTTCCTTTAGTGTCTGAAACAGCTGACTCTCATCTCAGAGCTCTACAGATATCAGATTCTAGTACTAGAGTTAAATGGGAAGAGGAAGCACCGCTGGACTCAATACCAACGTGGAATGAATTTTATAAGCATTTATCGATAAATTTTAAGACAGAATCACAAAGACATGATAATTGAATGTTTAATGGAATTCTTAATTTTTCAATATTTACAAATTGGTTTGGTTGCTTGCCAGTTATGCTCAGCAGTATAATTGCTTCTAAATTCATAATACGATCGCTAAAATTTGTTTCAATAATAATATGCGTCTTATATTTAACTTTAGTCTGTTCTTCTTCTTAAAAGCAACTGATGAGCAAGTCATTCGGACTGTGAGGCTGAATCCAGAAGGGCTCTGTAGGTAACAAATGACCTGCGTCCTGCGATAATCTTTAACTTGTACGAGAGCTGTTGCTAGGAAAACATCCCTAAACGGGATAGTTTCGATATCTTTTGTTATAGTCGAGGAAGCGAGTGCGATTTTAGACTGAAGAGAAGGATCGACTGTTGTTCACACTTGGAACCGAATTCGATATGTACCTTGATGTCGAAGGATCGTTGTGTACTTTGTATTTTTGTTACACCAATATTTGCTAGTCTCGTTTGACGGTATTGTATTTTTTACTGATTCGTTCAGAGACTAGAGTGGAGTCCATGGACATTTACGTCTGGATTCTGGGATAGGAATCCTTGAGGCTGAGGGAACCTGTAGGTAAGAAAACGACCAGCTGACCCAATGTCAAGCTGGCCCATACGTATGGTTCGGTTCGACTTTATAGCCTTTGTTGTTCTGATCTTGAGCTTGGAATGATTAGGATACTGACACGGTATCGTCCCTTCATGGTGGACAGTAGTGTGAGTCAAAGACAGGCGGGCCGGCGACGCTTAGTGAACAGGCTGGTACTAACCAATAATGTGACGTGTAAGCACCTCCTTTCTTTAGTTGATTCTAATTTGCTGTAGTCTTGAGTAGAGGTCAGTGTCTCGCAATTCTTCTTCATACAACAGACAGTGATAACTAAAGGAAAGAAGAACATCAAACATGAGAAAAGGGCTGCTACCTGGGCGAACGTGAAAATGTACCCCCAATATTGATGTGAAGAATTAAAAGTCTGGAGTTTAGATTTTGGTATTTCGTGCTGTTTTATCCTTTTATTTATATCTGTGATTCAAGTAAAATAAAGTAAACGTTATAATTAATTCTTACTTTAGAAAAACCAACTATCCCGGAACAAAACTGACGTAAAAACTAAACTTCTTTATTTCTATATTCTTTCCAGTTTGCAATGTATTTTTTCTCTGAACTTAGCGCAAATCCTACAATTGTGATGTGGCCGCCCATTGTGGATCGCCACGCGTCATCAATCCGCCACAACACGTTGCACCGTCACCAGCAGTCCCAGGCGGGGACTGCCCCGATCAGTAGTAATGTCTGACAGGTCCTCAACAGAAGGTATTTTGGCAGATGACAAATGTTGTATTGTTGGAGCATGCTCTTAACGCGGTTTCCGTTAAAAGTATGCCGTTCTTGAGAAATAACCCAGAATGGTAGTTTCTCCATTAAGAGGCACAGCTGTAGCACGCATAACTCAACAAAAGACCATGTACTACCACACAATAGCGGCGCTTGATGAGCATATCGTCAAAATTATCAGTGACCTCGCTTACAACCCTCCAGAGGGGAATGAATACGATCGGTTGAAGGAAGCATTGATCCCCAGACTCTCTGGCAGTGAAACACCTCAATTAAAGTAGCTGTTGACCGACTCACCCTTAGGTAATTCACAACCCTCGCATCAGTTTAGAGAGATGCGAAACTTAAATAATCGCAAATTGCCCGAGGAGGTACTCAGGTCACTGTGAATGCAACGGTTGCCTGCTCACATGCAGGCTATTCTCGCCTACAACAAGGAGAAACTGGAGTCGTTAGCATCATGCGCTGACACCATCGCCGAGGTCAATGCCAACCCTCAGGTGAAAGCTGTTTCCACGACTGCTGAAAGCCATAATTCTGCTCTTTCTTTACTAACGGAAGAAGTTCGGAGTTTGACCAATCCGATTGCGGATTCATTGATTTTACACAAAACCCTCAAGGTGTTAATAGCTTCCAGTCTAGAAGTAAGTTCACACAGAGATCGCCAGCACCACGCTTACAATTTGGACATCAACGTAACGTCTGCTGGTACCATAAAACATACGCTTACGAAACAAGAAAATGCATTCCACCTTGCTCCTTTAAACTGCAAAATTCTAGTGCCAATTCGGTTATTTCTTCTTCAACAAACTAAACGGCCCTCCGCCATTGACGACGGCTGGAATTGGCCGTGTAAATAACCGTCTGTACCGTTATGACAAATTTTCAAGAAAACAATTTTTAATTGATACTATGGCTGGCGTATCGGTCGTCCGGCTTCATCAGGCGATCGATATGCTAAATCTGATTTATGTTTAGTCGCGGCAAATTCTTCTGTTATTCACACGTTTGATAGGAAAGTCCTCACATTGGGTTTAGGACTCCATCGTGCCTTCCCTTGGCAATTCATCATTGCGAACATAGCTAGACCCATCTTAGGCGCAGATTTTCTAGCTCACTATGATTTACTGGTCAATGTCAAAGAAAAATCACTCATTGATCCTTTGACCTCTCTGTGATCTTCTGGGCAACGCGTAACTTGTCAAAATTCAACACTTTCTGTTTTAATAAATCCAGAAGTCACGGTCGAGATTCAGAATGTTTTGCATGAACACCATTCCATCACCGTGGAAACTGGTTTCATCAACCAGGTGACACATAAGGTAACACACCGTATTATCACTAATGGACGATCCATCGCGTCCAGGGTACGTCATCTCTCACCAGAAAAACTCGCAGCCAGAAAATAAATTGACTTTCATTTAAAACAGGGAATTTGCAGGCCTTCAAGGGGTAGTTGGTCCTCGCCATTACATCTCGTCAAAAAAAAAAAATTGTGAATGGAGGCCTTGTGGAGACTACAGGTTTTTAAACGCTTGTACTGTCCCTGACCGCTATCCAATTCTGCTTATACATGATTCTGTCTATAGCTTGCAAGACTGCAAATGCTTTTCGTCATTAGATCTGGCTTAAGGCTATCACCAAATCCCAATTGAACCCAAGGACATTGCCAAAACTGATATATGCTCACCATTTGGACTCTTCGAATTCTCGCGAATGACCTTTGGCCTATGTAATGCAGCACAATCATTGCAGAAGTTTATTAGCACCATGCTCCAAGAATTTTCGTTTTGTTTCGTGTACCTCGACGACATTTTAATTGCTTCCCGATCTAAATTAGAACATTTAACCCATTTGAAGAAAATTTTCACGCGGTTAGCGGAATCCGGTCTAATATTAAATGTTTATTGACATGTTTTTACAATCCCAGGCTAAGTTCTTAGAGCATCTGGTTACAGTTGAAAAAATAAAACCATCTCTTGAGCGCGTGGCAGTCATTTCCAACATTAAGACACCTAAAACTGTAAAAGACCTACGTTGCTTTCTAGGCATGATAAATTTGTATCGCCGATTTCTTCCGCATGCGGCCAGTCATCAGAGGTCCTAAGAAGATGGGAGTACAGATCATCAACTGGTCTACGGAAGCCATCAAAGCCTTCGAGGAGATAAGATCCCAGCTATCTCAAACAACCCTCCTGGCTTTTCCTGTCCTTTCGGCAGAACTTGCATTATACGTGGATTCATCAGGCTCAGCAATAGCAGCCGCACTCCATCAAAAAGTCGAGAATTACTGGCAAACACTCCGTTTTTATTCTGTCAAGCTGAACAATGCTCAGCACAATTATAGTGCTTACGACAGAGAACTACTCGCTGCCTATCAGGGCATCAACTATTTTCGTTACCATTATTTAGAAGGAAGAACTTTTACTCTGTATTCTGATCACAAACCTCTAGCATTCGCATTTAGGAAAAATCTGGATTAAAGCTTACCCAAGGCAGTTACGGCATTTAGATTTCGTAGGGCAGTTTACTACGGACATCAGGCACGTCGCAGCAAAGTGGTAAGGCATGTCAAGACAGCTCCAGACTCGTTTCCTGCATCGTCACATCGCTTCCAAGACATACATGTCTACTTCATCAGTCCTATGTCCCCATATTGTTTCAGACTTTCAAACTTTATTAATCCGAGAACTGACCTAACTTAATGAAAATATAACTAAGCTACCTGGCGCTTAGGTAACCTGAACCGGCTCTAATCACGATAAGACTGTACACTTTACGGGACTCGCCAGTCCAGTCATTGGTCTTTTATGCACCAATATTCGGAAGTAGACTTTACTTAACAACGCGGATGTAAACAAACGACAACAACCTTGCCTTTTGTTCTACCGTTGCAGCACCTGAGTCGCTCAGTAGTAAACAGTCGCTTTACATAATAATTACCATGCTAGGTTAATTATTATTGTAATCGTCGATTGCTCCACTAAGCGCTCATCGCAGCCAGCTGTTGAGCTAATCAGCAAAATAACCGACAGTTGCAGAACAGTACCATGCGAGGTTACTGTTTAGCAATTGCTAATTATTTCACTAAAATGCGCTCTTGGCCGCTGGAAGAATCTTCCGTAAATTGGGCCATAACATCCCTCCCCCGTTGGAAAAACTAGTTTCCGCCGGGAACTAGATCTGGAGAGTGCAACAATCTTAATTAAAAACTGAAAATGTCTTTATCCTCGTTCGGTTCAGATTCTTTACATTTTTCATTATATACCTACTATCTAAATTGTCTTATTTTACTTTTTTAAACCGTACATTTTGCATTTTTACATCTTTTTACATTATTTCTCTTTTCATTGTCTTTTACATTTAACTTCTTTAAATTCAATATTTCATTTTCACATTTAATTCCTTTCTTTCATTTTTACATCTTTTTACATCATTTCTTTTTTTTCTGATTTTACAACATATCTATTTACTTTTTTTTTTTACTTCATATGTCCTTTCTTGGAAAGTTCCTCCACTTCTTAAATACCTTATTATACTAATAATTTCCTACATTTGAATCTTATAATAATTAATGTATTCCTTTCCATTGAACATGATTGAATATTAATAACCATCTATACATATTTTTATTTCTATATAAATTTATACGTTAATCTCTAACTATAGGTTGCCCTTAAATTACTTCTTCGTTATACAAGTGCAAAAAATATATATGTATACTTAACTAAACCTATGGCGGCTACCCCAGCTGCACAAGTTGTTTCCCCACAATAGTTGGCAGATTGGTGGTTGGCAGGTTCGCTGTCGTGGGCAAGATTGTCTCAATGGGTATGTTTGCATTTTGGGCCTTGGGTTGCTGCTCTGACTTATGAACTATATGTAGAATCACTCTGTTGGTGCCGGCTTGGGTATAGTTCCTCTTCCAGCACTTCAAATGGCATAATACTCCTATCAGGATTACTAAGCTGATGACGGCTAAACATGTGGTTGTAGTTGTCGCTGCTAAATGTACTGGATGTGGAATGGCACGTCTACTTGCCTCCTACGTGCTGATTTTGTCTTCAACCCTCTTTATAGCGGCATCCTGCTCTCTCCATGCTTGATTAAAGTTGTCACCAGCCAGCAATTGTATTTCATCCTTTTTTCCTTCTACTACCTCCTCTCTCTGCCTGTCTGTCTGTGTTGCGATGCTGCTCCAGGCTGGTAACTCCATTCGTCTGGGCTGCCATAGAGATATATTTCGCTGTGAGGCATCTTCAGCTTGTACTCGTAGGTCACCGATTTGCAGGTGACAATGTTCTTCGATGAATAATACCCCTCTGTGCTTCAGCTCACCGATGGAAGTTGGTGAATGTTGGCAGTTTACTTCCAGCTTGGTCTTCTCAGACATCACAAATAACCAGTGGTTTCTCGTTACCATTCTCACTAAGCTGCTCCACTTTGCTGTAACTCTTTCCTTACAGGCCTTCGCATTTACGTTGAAGCTCCGGAAAAGGTTCAGCATACAATTTTCTGCAATAGCAGTAATAGTTGGGGCTAATTGTGGGCATAAGATTTGCGGGTAGTCCGATGTGGTTAACAACCTCTAGCACTTCTGGTCCTGTTGGTAACACAGCAAGACATACTGTCGTTCATGATTGTTGGCTGCCACAAATTCAGCGTTCAGATCATATACATGATACCCAAATTCATCTATAGCTATCGGAAATGCAACTCGTTGCGGCTGTGGGATATCTACCCTGACTAGGATTTCTTGGCCACCCTGGAGTGCTTGTACCTTTGCAATTTGTACCAGCAATTGGAAATTCTGGAATTTTTCAGCTAAATCCAGTTTACTAGTGACATTCTTCATTATCTCGGTCATCTCTCGGGCATGAATTATCAGCGGGTGTAGCTTTCCTACGCTTAGGGAGATTAATATGCTCATCATTGTTTCTTGCATTTCGCTGATTTCTCTTAAGTGAAGGCTCATTAGCGTAATTACCTCACTCAATTCCATTCTTAGTTTCAATGGCAATAATTCCCGATATTGACCCTGCTGCTCTTTAACGATGGTTGAAAGTTTATTTTGTAGCTCTTCTCTCTCTTCTGCTGCCTGTAGCCTTGAAGCATTAAACAAATCGAACGTAGATTTGACGACTGTAATTTGGTCCTTCAGTAGATTTAATGTTCGGCTCTCCTTCTCATTAAGGTCATCTATAGCTGCATGTATTTCTTCCGAGTCGGCATGGTCCATGGCTCCGAACAGTGTCTTGGCCAGAGATCCCACTCCATCAAAAATTGAACGCTTGTTTCTTCGGGGCGCCTCATTTTGGGTATGATGCGAGAGTTCCCCATCCTGACGCTTAATTTTTTCCACCCAGCCTCCTATCCCTTTGACTGCTGCCTTACACCTTGCAACGCCTCCAGTATCGGTTACGTCTGCACATAATCCGCTTATCAAACCGCTGCAGTTGTTGACGAATTTTAAATCTTCAGTGAGATCTGGTATTTGGAACTTAGACAGAATAGTCCAATGTTTCGTGTATAAATTAACTACCCCGAGACTCTCGAACAACACTCCCGACTGTGGTATCGGCTCGATGCTATAACCTGCCTGCTCTGCTTGTATCCCAGCTATCAAAGCGAAGATTAAAATTACTACCACCTTCATCGCGAAGCTAAACCTTCTTTTATAACTATATAAATTTAGGGCAATCCTAGTATTCTTAGACTAAATGAAGTTTATTTTTCTTTAATATAAACTCCTAATTTATTCTAATAAATTTCTTTTTTTTTACAACCTTTATTTCTCTTACACCTTCTTTCTTTAGCAATGCTCTCTTCTGTTTACACAACTTGTATAAAAAATTCTCTTTCCTTTAAATTTCTAAACCCTTTTTTTTAATCTTTTTATTATTAACCTCTTATTTATGCTTTCTTTCAACAGCTCTTCTTATTTATTTTCCATTAGTTCTTTCAAAATCTCCTATCTCTTTTTTTTTTTAATCTTTATATCTTGTTTACTATTCCTCTTTTTTTTAAATTACTATCTCCTTTAAATTCTCTATTTCTTCTTTTTCATTCAATTAATCTTTGTATACTCTATCTTCTTCTCTCTTAAATCTCTATTTTTTCTTTTCTATTTCAATATTTCCTTTGTTTTTGTTCTTTTTTTTTTAAAAAAAATCTTCAATCATTCTTCTCCTTTTTTTTACATATACTTACTTACTTCCCTCTATTGGCAATCTTTTCGGATCTGCATAATCTTCTATTTCCTTTCCTCTCAGCCTAAATGCTTTAATGAACCTTGTTCTGCAAGAAAAACAACGAAACTAAAAAAAGACTAAATAAAATAAAATATTCAAATTGTAAAACTATTCTCTCGTGCTTCATTCCACTTAGGTTATCGTCCTTATATGACGAACAAACTGTAATCTTAAAATGAATCATAATACTTTCTCAAACGATTCGTATGAATCCGCTTGACCTTTTTCCCTTGAAGTATAGTTACATTCTCAGGACTGTGAACGTAAATTACCTCATATGGACCTTTAAAAATGGATGCTAATTTCCCTGCCCTAGCTAAGTCTTTAACTAGAACTTTATCACCAATATGTAAGACTTCCGGCCTAGCTGAATTGTCATGGTACTTCTTTGCCACTAGTTTGCTTTTAAGTAGGTTCTCCCTAGCTAATTGAAACGCCCTCTGCAATTTGACCCGCAATACCAAATGGTACTTATCCATATTGTATACCGGTTCAGGCTGACGCTGTACGCTACTGGGGATTTTCGCTTAAAATCCAAACAACGTTTCCATGGGTGTAAGTTTTGTGCCTGCATGCACGGTGTTGTTGTACGCATGCGCTGCGGTTCTCAGCAGCTCGTCCCAGTTTCGTCGCTCCCGATCAACGAAACTCCTCAGATAGTTGGCTAGCGTAGAATGCTGCCTCTCCACAGCGTTGGACTGGGGATGGTAGGCAGTTGTTTGCAGTTTCTTTATCTTCAACATTTTACAAAGAGCCTTTAAGACTTCTCCAGTGAAGTTTGCTCCCTGATCCGTTACTAGCTGTTTCGGTAGCGAGTACCGGCTGAGGATTTGCTCAAACAAGGCCTGGGCTACCGTGTTCGCTTCTTGATCTGGTATCGCCACGAAATCTACAAATCTAGTCAGATCATCCATCATAGACAAGATGTACTTGTTACCCTTGTGACTGACTGGCAAAGGTCCAACTAAGTCAACATAGACTTTCTCAAAAGGTCTTTCCGCGATTTCCGTCACTACTAATGGCATCTTGATGGCTCTAGGTGCTTATTTTTTTGGCAAATCGTACAACGTTTAACATACCGAGCTATATCTTCATTCCCTTCCAACGGTAGAAGCGCTTCACTCTGTTGAACGTTTTGTTCCTTCCAAAGTGTCCTCCAAACCTAGAGTCATGATAATCTCTTAGAATTAGCTCAATCTCTTCTGGATTGGTCAACAGTTTTGGTTCTTGTTTCTTCAGTTTTTCTTTGGTGATTATCTCAGTCCCTTAAATACTGTTACCTTCGTTTTCAGAATCTCGTAACGGTATTTGTTTTAGTTGTTCCCTTTCTTTCTGTTCCCTAGCTTGAGCACGAGTTATTGCAAGGCATGGGTACTCCTTGTTATGATATGACTCAGGTTCTTCAATGTGCCTTGGAATTCTGCTTAGGGCATCGGCATTACAATTTTCCTTTCCAGTTTTATATATAATCTCAAATTCATACCCGATAGTTTTCGGTGAAATCTGAGCATACGTGAAGTAGTGTCCTTCACCTTGAAAACTCCCCGTAGCGGTTGGTGATCCGTTACTATTTTGAAAGGTTTGCCCAGAAGTTAGCACTTACAGTTCCGTACTGCCCACACAATGGCCAACATCTCACGCTCTGTAGTGAAGTAGTTTCTTTCTGCCATGTTCAAAGTACGACTAGCGTAACTAATTGGCTTGCCCTCTTGCTCCAGAGCTGCCCCTAAAGATTCCCCACTTGCATCCGGATTTATCAAGAGTGGTGGTGTCGTAAGAATTTCCTTGACACGACTGAAAGCCTTGTCACACTCGAGTCCCTATGTGAACTTAACGCTTTTTTTAATAAACTATTAATGGGTGCCAATATTTTTGAAAAATTCGGAACAAATTTTCGATAATAATTGGCTAGCCCTAAAAAAGATTGAACCTGACGAACAGTTTTTGGTTTTGGGAAATTTTGCACTACTTCTACTAATTGTTTATCAGGCTTTACCCCTTGTTCTGAACAAATATGGCCCAGCTACACTACCTCTTTCCTTAAAAACTGACATTTTGAAGGCTGCAACTGCTAGTTTGCTGTTATGTTCGTCCAAACTCTTAGCAAATATCACGAAATCGTCGAGATACACGAAGCATTTAATCCCTTTATGTCCCGTTAGAATTCCGTTCAGTAGGGATTGAAAAAATGGGGGGGGCCGTTTTTAAACCAAATGGTAATCGTTTATAATGGAAATGATTAAAATTGGTACTAAACGCCGTTTTTTCTCTGTCTTTTGGGTCGATTAATACTTGGTGGTACCCGTTAGCTAAATCTAACGTGGTGAAGTATCTAGAATGACCCAAACGATCTAAGATGTCCTCAATTCGGGGAAGAGGATAAGAAAAGGGGATGCAGACTTTGTTTAGTTTACTGAAGTCTACATATAGCCGATACTTTCTTCTACCGTTATCATCTACTCCTTTCTTAGGAATTAGAAGTACGGGGAAATTAAATGGACTGTCACTAGGTTCGATGAGATCGTCCTCGAGTAATTTTTTGAGTTGTTCCTGACACTCTTCTCGATGGGCTTCTGGCATGCGATATTGCTTTTTGTGTATGGGGACCGTATTAGCCATTAACGGTAACTTTACCGTTCGTTGGCTTAATTATAGCATTCCCACAATACACTCCTGGCCTAATTTCTTCCGCCATGCACACTAAATCTTCCTCACCTGTGACAGGTCAACTTAATTCTTGTCCCCTGAGTGCTTTTACTCTTTCCTAAGTAATACTTTTCCTTTCGCTGTGTAAGATGTACCTTTTCGCTTTGAGCCTCTGCGTAAGCTGTAGCTTTAGAGAGGTCGCGCTGGAGTTCCATGCGAGGAATTTCCAGCTCCTTTTCCCTTTTTCCTGCAACACCTTCTTGTTCTCTGCTCCCCATCGGTTTAGTCCTATTAATGGGTGCTTCTTGAGAATCTTTTTGATTCGTTCCCGTGCTAAGGGACTGGACCAATTGTACGAAAGGCCACTCCTCAGCTGTTAGAGCTGGCTGTACATCATCTTCTTTTGGAAAAGTCATCTTTCTTTCTTTTATTTCACCATCTTGGTAAGATTCTACTTCTGAAAGATACTTTATGAGGCTATCTGATACCACGCCCGCTTTGGATATAATGTCGCGCAAGGCTGCGACTCGATTCTTCATTCGTTACTGAATCTCTTTTGGGGAAGAATACACTGACTCTTCTTTCTGGATTGTCCTGGGTGCTTTCCTTCAACTCTATTAGCTCCATTTTCTCCTTTCCAGTGATGCATCCAAAAAGAGGTTTTTCTTCCTTTATTTTCTCCTTTCACTGACAGTTTTCCATTTATACAATCAATGACTGCCTTGTCCTTCAGGAACTCGATCCCCAGAATACCGTCAGCTGGAATCGAATTAGTGTCAAAATGGTGTTAAGCTCGCATGGCTGTTCTACTCCACCTATGCGTAGTGTGGCTTTGCAAGATCCAATTGAGCTTTCTTGTGCCCCAAACAACCCTCCAATCATAATTTTCTTGAGAGTTTGTATAGGCGTGTTTCCTTTAATACGATTTACCTTAATTATATTACATGTTGCACCTGTATCTACTAATAATGTTAATTTACCCGTTATACCTATATCCGATTCTACTGAGATAATGCAGTTATTTAACAAACTTAACTCTATGACACTGGCTTCTTTCTGTGAGGTCTTCATGGTGTTTAATACCTAAAAAGGGTTAAAAACGATAATTATAATTAATAATTATCATTTTTAAAAAAAATGGAAAATATTTGATTTTCATAAATGGAAATAAGCTAATCATGCTTAAAACATGGTTAGCTTATCTCCAAACAAGGCGAAGAAATTGCCATAAGCAATTTCTTCAAATTCCTTTGCAACAAATAACAAATATTTTCCCACAAAACGACTTGGGTAAAATAAAAGTTTTAAATTTCAACCCAAGTCAATTCAATAAAAAAAAGCCGCACGACAAATTTTACCTTCAGTAAGATTTGTCGTAAATACGATATGTATGTACATATATACATACATGCATATCGGGCGCATAAAATTTTACGTCGGTGAAGACTCAAGTCTTCACCGAAAAAAGCTCTTATCAGCAAATTGTCGTAAGCTGCATACATTGTGATCGCAACAATGTATGCACGGTAGCAAGATGATGGTTGATATTTATGAAAATATCAAATTTCAATTTCAACCATCGTTCGTCGCGATAATTCTGGGCATGTTTAAACATGCCCAGCGGTAAATAATTTTCTCAGGACAGGAATGCTAATTAAGCACTTTCCTATCCTGAACAACTAGACTTGCGATTACGAAAATCAAAGTCAAGTACAGTTGGTTTTAGGAGAGAAGTCGAAAAGCGTTGCTTAAAAATCAACGAACGGGATCCTCACGCGAAAAAAAGTATAAAATTGAGAATAAAGCCCCAAAATTAAGAAACGGTCAGGAAGATAAAGAAAAAAAGGCAGATACCTATTGTCGGTCCGGTTATAAGACGGGTTGGTTTATTTCGGTGGTAAATAAAAAGGTGTTTGTACAAAAGATACCAACTAAGTGTAAAAAGCGTGTTTCTAGTTAAGATAGTAACTAAGTGTAAAGATAAAGGAAAGGAGCAAAACAAAATAAAACAAAGTGATAGTAATCTGTGGAGTGCAGGGGTGACTAGGCAGGTAGGAGTACGTCTAAGTTCATACCCCCATAAAATATATAACAAAATTGGCGCAGCCGATAGGATACTGGAAGCCTGCTTTTCGAAAAGCCAAAAGTAGAAAAGTATAAGAGCTATAAAATCCGCTATCCTACGAACCTAAGGGGTCCCGTTGACTAAGCCACTCAGGCCCAGTCACCCCCAATACTTGGGTAGATACCATTTCTAGGCGCCTCTGCTCCAGGCGGGCAAGCGTTTACCCCAATTAGTGCACAAGCACCACAGAGGGATACAAGTAAACAGTCTTTAAGTCATTAAGCCAGCTGGAAGTAGCCCGACAACCAGCTCAAAGTTCCCGGAAGCAAATCATCAGCCTTTTGAAGTACAACGATCCTGAGTTGAAGAGGAAATCGAAGACGGCTCATAAGCCCCCTTTTCAACTAGATCCAGGGGAAGTTAAGACGGCCCAAGGCCCCCCAGCTGCAAAAGTAAGCCGAAATCAACCGACCAAGGATTGAGAGGGAACTAGAAGGCGGCTAGAGAAACCCCCCTCTCAATCACAGCAAAGGGACTTAAGCAGGCAAGGAGCCCCCCTTTCACCAAACACCGAATCATATGCCAGCCGACAATCCTGCTCTACCTCAGCAGGAAACAGACACAGCAGCGAGGGAAAACTCTCCATCTTTAGCCGACGCGGGATCAGCCCCCGGTGCAAAAATTCAGCACCCCGGTGAAGGTACAGCATCTGCTGCTGAATTTTGCCCAACAGGACTTCGACTTCGAAGCGGAACCGTTCTGCCAGGTCCGAATAGTCAAGTAAGAAAAGTATGGAGCTGAGACAGTCCCGGCTGTGAAAACACAGCTAATGGACTTCGCCAAAAATGCTCTTAAAAGTGGAGTAACTAATCCACATTTGTGTCAATATTTACTCACACAGGGAGAAGGTGATTTACAAGCACTAATTCAAAAAGCCCTGGACATTGGAGAAACTACAGCAAGGTGCTACATTCGTCCACAGTCCTCTGGCACAAGCTCCTCCAATGGCTCCAGTAGACCCAGATTTACGAGTGAGAGCTTACTATAGAGCTCCTTACTGTCAAATGCCATCTACACCTATGTTCGCACCACCTCGAGCTCCACACCCACATCAGTTTTCACGCAATGTGAATAACCCAGGTTCATCACAGTTACGGCAAAGGCCATTTACAAACACTGATGTCAGAAAATCGGACACAGATGCACTGGTCCGTAACATCACGTGCAATTTCTGCCAGCGAAAGGGTCACACATACACAGATTGCCTTAAGCGCAAGAACACCCCTTTTTGCTCAAACTGCAAAATCTATGGACATGACGTCCGTGATTGGAGAAAAACCCAACAAACACAACAGATTGTTCCTCCACGCCTCTTCAATAGATCTACACAGGAGCATCACAACACAAAAAGTCCTCAAGTCTTCAATATAAGACTCAAATGCACCTTTTGTGGTCGCCGAGGACACGCAGACGAAGATTGCCGCCAGAAGAAAAAATGGGAAGCCCGGAGTCAGGGAAACGACATGCAGTCGACCCAAAACTCCCTGGCTCGACTTTAAACCCACAACGAAAATCAAAAGGGTCACCTCAAGCGCCCGAATCCGGTGTCCCTACAGTGAAACTTCCACTGGACATAAGCCTTAACGGCCATACAAAACTAGTAGTGGACACTGGCGCTGAGGTTAGTATTATTAAGAAAAGAGCAATTAAAGACCTCAATATAATTAATTCCAATGAGGCATGCACTTTACAGACCCCTTTTGGAACCGGAAAGACATTGGGAAATTGCAAGGGCAACTTCAATTTTAAAAATAAAATTCCCTGGAAGTTTCAGGTGGTACAAAACCTGCCAGGTTCTTTCCGATGACGGCCTATTAGGAAACGATTTCCTTTCAAACAATTGTAATATTGAAGGCCCAAATAAAGCACTCAAGTTTCCTTGTACGGAAACAAATCCCGAAGAGTTTACTGTGCCCTTGTCATGCAAAACGGACAAGCTGTATTCCAGAAAGGCAGTCGAAGTGAGGTCACCTGCTGAAAAGATGGAACCTAAACTGGTTAAGCTACATGCAGTGTCTCCAAGGCATCTCAAAAGAGTAATGCTGTCTACCAGGTTCAACAAAAGCCGACGGACGGAATGCGAAAAGAGCTGTCTGGGTGATCAAGAAACCTGCGAAATGAGGCAGCATCTGGTTACTTTAGAGGAACCAATATGCATACCTGCTAGGTCAAAAATTATCACCACAGTCCCGTTGCGAGTGAAGGAAGAGATGCTCTGTCTATCACAAGAGATAGGCGATGGAGTCTTCCTGGCCAACAGTTTACTCCCTACTGGGAAAGAAACAGTGCTAGTTGCCATACTCAACAGTAACAATTTCCAAGTAGTCAGCAACAGTTTATTATTACAACTGCTCCCTATACATGACTACGCCGTCATAGGAGAAGCCACTGATACACAACACGTTCTCAAGCCGAATAAATCGCAAGCGAGTAACACAAACATCAGTGAGCTTCCCAAGACGGAACAGAAGTCTAGCAAGACTTCTTCCTCAAGAATACCTAGATATAAGTTACTAACAAGGCCCAAGAGCCCTATACAAGACGCGTGCGAGCGCAGTAAGACCCGAGTAGAGGCAACAATAACTCCACCGTCCACGAAAATAAGTTATAAAATTCTTACATGGCCCCATAGCCAAATTAAAGATGCGAGCGAGCTCCAGAAGCCGACAAGCAAAATGCAGCTGACTCCTCCATCCAATATACCTAGATGTAAGATAACCACAAGGACAAGAAGCCCAACGACAGGTGCGTGTGAGCTCAGTAAGACCTATTCTCAGGCAAAGATGACTCCACCACCCAACAAAGTTAGTGTTAAGAAACATCAGTGGCCCAAGAGCCCCATCACAAGTGCGTGCGAGCTTAGTAAGACCTATTTAAAGGCAAAGTCGACCCCACCACTAAGTAACATTAGTGTTAAGAAACAACCGAGGCCCAAGAGACCCTTCACAGGTGCGTGCGAGCTCAGTAAGACCTATTTAAAGGCAAAGTCGACTCCACCACTTATCAAAAGCAGTAATAACAATCAAAAGTGCCCTATGAACCCTATAAAAGACGCGTGCGAGATCCGTAAGACCTCATTAAAGGCAAAGTTGGCTCCACCGTCAAATACTCGTAGTATTAAGAAAACCAATTTTTCAAGGCCCATAAGCCAAAATACGAATGCGTGCCAGTACTTGGACCAATGTAAAGTACCCATAAAGCACGGTACTCCACGAATAAAAGAGCAGGAAGCACATACCCTGCCAATTAGCAAAGTAAGTGAAAGTATAAAAAGGTACAACAACCCAAAACTAAAGTAAGCTTTTCGGAAAACAGAGCTAACTTACAACACGTAAGATACTTATTTCCGGATCAGGAAGATCCCACACATACTCCGCGAGTCAACAGGCTAGACCAAGAGCTCAGCCTAGACCCAAATCTAAACGCGGAAGAAGAAGCTTCGATATCCGAACTCTGTTACGAGTACAATGATATCTTCTTTCTAAAAGGTGATAAGCTCACATATACAAATGCTATCACCCACAATATCCCCTTAATACAAGATCAAGCGCCCATAAACCAAAAAGCCTACAGATTACCAGAAACCCAGAGACAAGTCATAAACGAGCAATTAAGAGAAATGCTAGAAACTAGCAAAACCCCTTGGAATTCACCCTTATTAGTAGTCCCCAAAACGGCGGGACCCGATGGTGAAAAAAGATGGCGCGTCTATTTTCGCAAATTGAACGAAAAGACAATTGGCGATGCATTTCCGCTACCACGAATCGAGAATATTCTTGACCAACTAGGTCATGCCAGGTACTTTACCACTCTCGATTTGGCCAACGGCTATCACCAAGTCTTAGTCGACAAAAAGGATCGACATAAGACCGCTTTTAGCAGAAATTACGGGCACTACGAATTTAAGCGTATGCCATTCGAACTCAAAGGAGCTCCCGCTACATTCCAACGCCTCATGAACTTCGTTCTGACAGGCCTACAAGGCCTCGAATGTTTCGTTTATCTTGACGACATCGTCATTTATGGTAAGAACCTAAATGACCACAATGATAAACTTCGCAAAGTCTTCAACAAATTGAGAGAAAACAACCTCAAACTGCAGCCAGAGAAGTGCCAGTTCTTCAGACATTCCCTGTTCCTAGAACAGTTAGGCAAGTTCAGTCCTTTTTAGGACTCGCCAATTACTATAGGAAGTTCATTCCGGACTTCTCAAGAATCGTTCGTCCAATTACGAATTTACTCCGCAAGGACGTAAAATTCACTTGGACCGAGAAATGCCAAGAAGCATTCCAAAGCATTAAACATGCTCTAATTTCCCCAGCACTCTTAATCTATCCAGATTTTTCTAAACCATTCAATTTTACAACGGACGCCAGCAACGAAGCATTAGGCGCTGTGCTTTTCCAAGGAGAAGTGGGAAAAGACCAGACTATCGCCTATGCCAGCCGAACGCTAAACAAAGCCGAGAAAAACTACTCCACTATTGAAAAGGAGTTATTGGCTATAGTCTGGGCTACTAGAAATTTCCGATGCTACCTCCAAGGCAGGAAATTCATGGTCTACACTAACCACAAGCCTCTCAAAGGAGTCTTTAATGTAAAAGACCCGACTTCCCGTTTGGTGAGATTTCACCACAAATTGTCAGAATTCGATTACAGCATCGAATATAAACCAGGGAAGTATAATACCAATGCGGATGCATTAAGCCGCATTCCACAAGTATTAAACGAAGACTATACAGGCAACACCTTAACGGTACAAGCCCAAGTCCACCACACTATGGACTCTGATGTGGAGGAAAATAATTTCCCAAATAAAAAGAAAACAAAGAAACCCGCTCATTGCTTCGCCATGACCAGAGCTCAAAAACAGAAAGCCCAAGAGGCCAACACGAGCTACAGCGCTGAAACATAGCCCACGGCAGCGGAACATAAAGAATATGAACCCCCAGAGGCGGAAATACAACCCCCTGCTACGCTTGAACAAGAAATAAGTCCAGTCAAGGCACCTGAAATAATCACGAGCCCCAAGGAAGTTCAAACAATCCTAAAGGATTATCGCGACTCTCCTTTCGGCGGCCATCAGAGTGTCATTAAGACTTATAAAAGAATTAGACGCAAGTACTGGTGGAGGCACATGCTTAGCGATATAAAAAAGTACATAAAAAAATACCCTAAGTCCCATACAATGAAAGCATCTCCACAATTCAAGATGCCCATGGTAATAACGGACATCGCAGAACAACCTTTCGACAAGGTATACCTCGATATAGTAGGTCCACGATTGGTATGCCATACCTAATGGAGAAGCAGTAACGGTGGCGCAAATCTTTTTCAATGAGATTTTCACGCGCTATCGCATTCCAAAGTGAATAGTCACCGATCAGGGAACTAATTTCCTGAGTGAGCTATTCAAGAAGGTCTGCAAACTCCTAAAGGTAAAGAAGTTACAGACTTCCGCATACCATCCACAATCTAATGGAGCACTAGAGCGTGCCCATAGACCTCTAATCGAATATCTGCGTACAATCGTAGACGAAAATCCCAAAACATGGGACCAATTCCTACGAACCGCTGCATTCGTGTAAAATAACAGTGTACACGAGGGTACTAAATTAACCCCAATGGATTGCCTTTACGGCTTCACAGCGGATGTGCCATCTAATTTAAAACGGGATCCTGAACCCGTTTATAACCACGAAAGTTATTACCATATGCTCAAGTACAGACTACAAAATCATATGCCATGGCTCGCAAAAATATCTTAGCCAGCAAACAACGCTCAAAGGCATATTACGACAAAACAGTCAGGCCTCTCACTTTCCACCTAGGAGACAAAGTCCTCCTCAAAAGTGAAAGCCGCAAACACAAACTGTCTCAAATCTGGGTTGGCCCATATCTGGTAATCAATGTACCCAGTCCAACAAACACTACCATAAAAAAAGGCAAGCGGCAGGTTGTCGTACACAACAACCGTTTGAAGCCCTATTATGAGTAGTATACTGGTACATATATCTTTAGAAAATAAGTTTCCATCATACAAAATTCTACAATTAAATTAAGTGCTATTAGAATTACCACAAAACCTTCCAGTATGACTAATTGACTAACGAAGCCTATCCCTCATTTTCTACAGAACATGAAGCACATATTGGTGTTAATATGCTGTTTCCATCTGGCAATGGGACAAATACAAACGGAACCCTACACAATAAGTCCCCTGAACAATACAGGAATACTGTATGAGGACTTAGGAAAATTACAAGTCTACCATAGTACATGGAATATACTAACGGAGATTAATCTAATGGAACTGGACAACCAAACGCTTATGGCAGAACAGGCGGAACACTTAGTTCACCGACTATGTTCAAATCGCTCTCAAACGGATGAGCTATGCCTGGTTCAACAAAAAGAACAAGTGTCATTCGAGAAGTGGTCCCAAAATCAAGATCAACTAGATCTATATTTGATGGAATAGGGAATGCAATGCACTACCTATTCGGGACCATGGACAGCACTAATGAACAGGAAGTATACAGTGGACTCGAGGAGCTTGAAACAAATACAAAAGCACTAGCCTACCTGGAAAAACAGCAGATCAGTGTAGTCAAAACTACACTACAGCAAATCCAAAAACCATTGACATCCCTGCAGGAAAGACAACGTCAAATAAATCTCCAGGTAAATAGAATGCAAAACATCACTGATGATTTACTAATGAGACAACTAAGGCAGGAAATAATTTCAAGCCTGAGCTTACAAATTGGCGAGATTGAGTACAGGCAGCAAGCCTTACTCGACATAATAATCTCCAGTAAAAATCACCAGTTGCATCCGCTAGTGGTGTCTCCCAAAAGTCTATTAGAGATATACCACAAGTCCCACGCTACTTGTCCAGATGCACAAAATTGTCTCTCCCTGCTATATCAGACAGCGGAAACAAAGGCTCGTCTAGTCCAAGACAAATTAGTCATTCGAATACAACTTCCGATTTTCAATCTACCACAAATGAAGTTGTATAGAGTACACAGTTTTCCCATACATATTAACAAAAAACAATCATTGGTACCCGATATACAGTACTCGCACGTAGCGCACCAGGTACAGACACAGGACATAATATTATTAAAAGCACAAGATCTTAAAATCTTCAAAAAGATCACTCAATATTCCAAAGAGGACACTTACATCGCTAAGCTAGGCATTCCCGTAACAAAGGCAACTCTGTCTAAAGAATGCATAGTGAAGCTGCTCTTTAACCCATTAAAGGAAGAGCCACAGTGCCAATTCAGAGCACAAATACCTCCCAGAGATCTACTTATTAAACTAAGTAAACCAAATTCTTGGATATTCTCGTTGATAGAACCAACAATTGTACACCTTCAGTGTACCCAACAATTCCTAACTTCAAAAATAGAAGGCCAAGGAATAATTACTATTAACCATCCCTGTCAATTACAAGTAGGATCACAAATCCTACACTATGAGGCAGAGAATATCCAGCCATTGAGTCTCAAACAACTACTTTCCGGACATAGAGCAAATAGTAGATAAATACCTCAATAAAACCAAACAAACGGTACAGTCTGCAAAAATGCAGACAGAACTATACTCAGGAGATGACACTAATAGCATCATCCTAGAAGGTACCCAGTCATTAAAAGAACTGGACGAAAAATTAGAAAAAATAGTTCCTCATATCAGTCACCACCCTACACATGTCCTAGCTGCAACATCAGTATCCTTAACTGGTGTTGTCATCACATGTATGGTACTGTACCTGGTCGTCAAATGGCTAGTCCCATTCATAACAAAATAAATTTCATTTACGCAAACCTACAAAAACCCCAGAGGCGGCGGAACAAATCGAACAAATCGAAATAACCAAAGCTACCCCTCTTAAAAGACCCGCACCCTGCCACCTACTAGGTCAGTGCAAGTGGTATACTGTCACCACTTCAAACGGGCAGAAACACTATCACTAATAGTAGAACATATAAATACTAAATGTAAGTGGTTTCTATTAACCACAAATAAATCAGTAAGTAATAATAAATAAAAATAAAAACAAAAGGGGAGAGGACAAACAATTATTAAAGCATAGATGTAAGGAAAACTAGTTTAATAAAAACATATATACATATATATATATAAACTAAAAACGAAAAAAAAAAACAAAACCCTCCCCCGCTAGTGTTAAATAATAATTAAAAAATAATAAGTAACATAAAATATAAATATTATTATTATTAAACTAGATTAGAAACTAAATAACCAATACCTTTAGAATAGAATGTACTTTTATACAAGTATAACAAAAACAAAAATATCCATAAAAAAAACATTTTTTTAAATAGAAACTAAGACAATATGTAAACCCGAAAACCTGTGCCAAACCATCGATATAGCCCCAACAACAACTTCCCCTGAGAATTATTCCTCTTCAAAGAATAATCCTCTTTTACGCAGGGGGATGGATTGTTGTATACCTAAAAAGGGTTAAAAACGATAATTATAATTAATAATTATCATTTTTAAAAAAACATGGAAAATATTTGATTTTCATAAATGGAAATAAGCTAACCATGCTTAAAACATGGTTAGCTTATCTCCTAACTAGGCGAAGAAATTGCCATAAGCAATTTCTTCATTTTCCTTCGCAACAAATAACAAATATTTTCCCACAAAACGACTTGGGTAAAATAAAAGTTTTAAATTTCAACCCAAGTCGTTTCAATAAAAAAAAGCCCCACGACAAATTTTACCTTCAGTAAGATTTGTCGTAAATACGATATGTATGTACATATATACATACATGCATATCGGGCGCATAAAATTTTACGTCGGTGAAGACTGAAACGATCAAGTCTTCACCGAAAAAAGCTCTTATCAGCAAATTGTCGCGAGCTGTATACATTGTGATCGCAACAATGTATGCACGGTAGCAAGATGATGGTTGATTTTTATGAAAATATCAAATTTCAATTTCAACCATCGTTCGTCGCGATAATTCTGGGCATGTTTAAACATGCCCAGCGGTAAATAATTTTCTCAGGACAGGAATGCTAATTAAGCACTTTCCTATCCTGAACAACTAGACTAGCATGTTTAAACATGCCCAGCGGTAAATAATTTTCTCAGGACAGGAATGCTAATTAAGCACTTTCCTATCCTGAACAACTAGACTTGCGATTACGAAAATCAAAGTCAAGTACAGTTGGTTTTAGGAAAGAAGTCGAAAAGGGTTGCTTAAAAATCAACGAACGGGATCCTCACGCGAATAAAAGTATAAAATTGAGAATAAAGCCCCAAAATTAAGAAACGGTCAGGAAGACAAAGAAAAGAAGGCAGATACCTATGGTCGGTCCGGTTATAAGACGGGTTGGTTTATTTCGGTGGTAAATAAAAAGGTGTTTGTACAAAAGATGCCAACTAAGTGTAAAAAGCGTGTTTCTAGTTAAGATAGTAACTAAGTGTAAAGATAAAGGAAAGGAGCAAAATAAAATAAAACAAAGTGATAGTAATCTGTGGAGTGCATTTTATTTAGAGTGTGCGTTTGGAAAACCCGGGAACCCCAGGGTGACTAGGCAGGTAGGAGTACGTCCAAGTTCATACCCCCATAAAATATATAACAATGGTCTTGAATTCTGTTAATTGAAGGCAGCTGCGGGTAATTCCCCCAGCTGCCGCTCCCCGTTTCCCTTCTTTAGAGCTTCTTGTTCCGCTAGATATTTCTTCAAGCAGTTTGCGGTATAATGATCGAAGGTTCTACAAAATTGGCAATAAAGGATTTCTGGGTCTGCTTGCAGCTGTCCTGGAGAACCAATTGAAGTATCCGCGAACCTTATGCTTTGTCTTCGGCAACTAGCAGTATCTTGACCATAGTTTCGGCATTTTACACAGTATGGTGGCTGTTTTCTTGATTGGCATTCCTTAGCAATATGCCCTCTTTGCCCACACTGGAAGCACTGGATGGGCCTAGGCGGCGTTTCCCTAGCCTGTGATCCACGATATATTCCTGCTGCTGCTGGAGATGGGCCCTTCTGTACGGCTTCTCTGAATGGTCTGCTGGTATTATTGTTGAAACGATCAGTCCCCCAGCTATCTCGCATTGTTTCGGAATTCAGTTTTCGCCCACTTCCCCAGACTTCTGGTTCTCCACTCTGGAGCCTCGTTGTATCCTTCTCGAAATAACTGGCTTCTTCTTGTACTTCATCTAGAGATTGATATCTCCTTCCCGTCAGATGCACTTGCGTTGCGTTATTCCTTACGCCTGCTTTAAAAGTAGCCACTGCGTCAGCTTCCAATTCTGCTATTAGTCCACCTTCCTTATTTGGGTGCTTAGCTGTGACTGCTGTTTTAATTTTGTGCAGAAGCTCTTTCATTCTGTCAGCGAATTCTCGAATGTTCTCTCCAGGTCTTTGTTTAACTCCAGCATTTCCGTACGAAGCTCACTGAACGATTTTCGTGGCGTATATGCAGTTGTAATAACTTGCTGCAGAGTTGCAAAATCCTTCGGCTCCTGGGAACACACTAGATAATAAGCGTCATCTGTAAGCCGAAATTTCACACATTGCTGTAATTCAGGAAACGGCACAATTCTTTTCCCAGCTTTGGTGATCTTTCCCCAGAAAATAATGGTATATATTTCGATACCATATCCATAACTTTCCCATGTGCTTCCGCCATACTGTTTTTGAGCAATTCGTATGATTTACTGCTTCTTGGCTCTTCTGTTTTTCCCTTCGATGAGCTACTCTTAGCTGGATATCTTGCCTATCTTTCGTTTCTCGTGGTTTTTCCCAGAACACTAGTTTCCTTGGTGTCCACTTTTTACTGACTTCTTGCCTGTATACTTTCTCTTGCGGCAGTGCACCCCCGGCTCTTAAATCTGTCTTCAGTTCCTCCGCCGCCTCTTCTGCTTCCTTCAGTTGCTGTTCCAAAGACAGTATTTTCTTTACTAGACCCTTGTTCTTTCTTTTATTTTCTTCTAGCAATTGTTCTGCTTGGATCTCACCCCTTTGGATCACCTGGAGTGTAGCCGTTGCCAGCAAGTCCAAAGCTTCGCCTTTCGTACAGGACTTGGCAGCTGTATTCCACTCCTGAATCAATTTTCTCGATTCTTCACTTGATGTTCGTTTTTGCAACTCTGCCGTGAGATGCTCTCCAATATACTGCCAGTCTTGCTCGTAGCTTTCTAACTTCTCCTTACAATCTTTTTGCTCCTGCGATCTTTCCTCTAATTCCTTCTCTTGAGTTTCGAACCGTAACAGTTGCTCTTTTGTCAGTACATTACTTCTACCCACCGACATTGAAGTCTGAACCAGAAGATCATCTAATTCTTCTCTCTTTTCTCTCCAATCCAAGCCTAATTACATATATATATTATATATAACACCTAACCAAGAAAACAATCTCACCCAACAAAACAACTTACACAAAAGTTAATTAATTTTAAACTACACCTAGTAAAACTAATTCAAATTTTTCCCAATTTCCTCATTCAATCTGACTTTCTCCTGCCCTTTGTAACCTAATTGCTCCCTAGATTAACACCTTAATCCCAAACGTTACAGTCGACTTGAATTTTAGTGTGAATCACGAAGACATAACCCCAACACTCAGCAGATATCAATATCGAGACTTATAATCTCTATTTAAAACGTGACGATTCAGACAAATATAGCATATACTCTATCAATGATATAACAAACGCGAAGTAGCTTCGAACAAACAGGAGTGAAATCCAACTTTTAAGCGGAATTATAGAAAACAACGCTATACCTAATTACCAAAATTTCCACTCCTTAGCTGTTACTCTATTTAACCTATAGAAAGATTCACAGTTTTTCTTACAGGTACAAATTCATTCATCCGCACAAAAACTGAATAACTTACTACACTTCTCATTTATAATAAAAACATAAAGGCCAACGATAAAAACACAAAACATTTATTCCCCCATGTTAAACAAAAAATATTGAAAATCGCCGCAAACAAAACAAAAACCAAACATCGATGAATTAACTAATTAACGTATATCTTAAATTCTCAACCTAAACACACGGAAATGCGATAAAAACTGTCAAACGCCTATAATGATTTAACCTCAACCTATCCAAAAACGCACATCACAATCATGAAATCAATATTACTACACTGAAATGGCTTCACAAAATCGCACTCAACGCATAATCTAACACATAAGCATAACTCCCAAAAAATAAAAAAAAATGGATCAGCTGAAAAAAGCATAACTCCCAATAAAAAAAATGGAGCAGCTAAAAAAGCATAACTCCCAATATATGTATATAAATTTTAAAAACACAATACCTTTTTAAACCGGCTGCGCCAAATTTTCGTGTCCCAATAATCAAACTCGCGAATCAACCAAACAATAAAAGAATAAATCTTTAAATCAAAGAAAACACACGAATTGCATTTGAAACAATACTTTATTAATCCGAGAACTGACCTAACTTAATGACAATATAACTGAGCTACCTGGCGCTTAGGTAACCTGAATCGACTCTAATCACGATAAGACTGTACACTTTACGGCACTCGTCAGTCCAGTCATTGGTCTTTTATGCACCAATATTCGCAAGTAGACTTTACTTAACAACGCGGATGTAAACAAACGACAACAACCGTGCCGTTTGTTCTACCGGTTGCAGCACCTGAGCCGCTCAGTAGTAAACGATCGCTTTACATAATAATTACCATGCTAGGTTAATTATTATTGTAATCGTCGATTGCTCCACTAAGCGCTCATCGCAGCCAGCTGTTGAGCTAATCAGCAAAATAAACGACAGTTGCAGAACAGTACCATGCGACGTTACTGTTTAGCAATTGCTAATTATTTCACTAAAATGCGCCCTTGGCTGCTGGAAGAATCTTCCGTATATTGGGCCATAACAATTGCAAAAAAAGGGCATTTCATATAAGCAGGCACCGTATAATAGTTTTTTTTTCTTTTCTATTTTCCACTCAATAATATTTTTAACAACGTACAATTATGATGTAATGAATCATATCGTCTCTGGGCTATTTAAATAGTTGTTCCATTTTAATGGAAATATTTAAGATAGATCTTGGCTCGTAGAAATAAATTAAGTAACGGTTAATAAAATTACATCGTTAGTTCTCTTTGGTGATTCGTATATAAGATTGAATGAACACTTAATAATAAAGCAGCTAACAAGCCATAATAAGGTAAATCAACTAAATTTTGTGATTTTTATGAATATACATAATAATAAAAAAAAAAAAAATATTGCAAACGAAGTAAAGGAGAAAGACTGAAAAAGAAACAAAAGTACCCAGTTTTTCAAGTAATTTTTGAATTATAAAATAGTTGCTATATTTTAAATTTTTACGTTTTCGGAGATAATAAAAATAAATAAAACAATCCATGATAAGGTGCGACGATTGTGAATATATTTACTAACTAGATAAGTGTATTGTCCACCTCATTTGTTGTTAAAAATATTATCAAATTACTTTCCTTTCCTATTTTCTCAAGGCATTAATAACGATATAAATATCTAGAACTATTTGATATGGTAAAATGATTATTTGAAATGGTGCATCATGCAATCTAGAGATTGTGCAGAGGTACGTTTTTTTCGGACATAATTTTCATTTATTTCAATGCAGGCATTAGTGAATTAAAAGAAAATTTGAGACAAATACAATTTTATTCTATAAATTTTAGTAAGCTGCCTAATGGAAGCTACGGTTGGATCGTAGTCTCATAAGGACGCGTGCATCGGAGCAAACCGGTAATATATCTTCGCTCTATTCCATTTATTCTCTTTTGTACGAAAGGAAAAAATAACTTGTTGATAGATACCATCACCTATAAAGAAGAAAATCGTTATCTTTTTTTTGTACTGAATTTTATAGAATCATATTGATAGATAGCATTAACTATAAAGAAGGAAAGCGTCATATTGTTGTATTGAATTTTGTAAGGTCTTATTGAGAGATAGCATTAACTATAAAGAAGTTATTAAATTTTGCATTTTTATTAAATTAGCCCGAGTGCCCGAATCTTTTCTTAGGGGTTGAGAAATTAGAGAAAGGGAGTACTAGATGCATGAAAATGTCTCGAGGCGAATAATTGCAGACTAACAATTAGAATTAGAGAACGAGCTCACGTTTTGAAATAAGTGCTCCCGTCTACCGCTCTGCCAGAGCAATTTTACATAAAACCACAAATTGCGTTACAATATGATTTAACTTCTGATATTCATTAATGAATTCAAAATAGTCGGAGTATAGTTGTGCATCCGCGGGTTGCGTTGAACTTCCTAAGTGAATGTTAGTGGTCTTCTCTGGCAGATAAACAATATATCGGCCCGTTTCATTCCGTTTATGAGTTGCTTTTAAAAAACTCGCGCATTCTTCTTCCTCTGGCGTAAGAGGAGATTTGCTGGAGAGTTCTTCTAATTCCCAAAAATTTCTGGGAAGCTCGAAAAGACCTACTTCAGAGGAACAATGTAGACTTACAGTAGACTGTAACGTGTTGTACAGTCCTTGACAGTATCCAACCTAAAGCTGTCTGTTGAGCTATAGGGGATTCTAGGGAACCTTGCCGAGCGCCACTCATTAATATACGTGAGTATAGATTAGCACCTAATATCAGATCTACCCGAGATTGTATGTGAAAGTCGAGGTCGGCTAACTCTATTCCAGATATATGAGGCTAGGTTTGTTTTGATAGTACGTGATGGTGTAAGGTTGTGTAAGGTTGGAGAGCTTAAGTAGCACTAAAACTTGTACAGTAAAAACATTGTTATGAGTTTTGGTAGAGAGAAATTCGTAAGTGTTATATATATAAAACCTAGATTAGGATATATATATATATAAACCTGATTTTTATTAAAAATCCTGGAAGCCCTGAAATATCGCAAAATCAGTATCATTCCCTAAGGTTTCGATAAGCTTGGGTTAAAAAAAACCCTCAAAACCTAAATTTGGCTATTTTAAAAAATAAATCATACAAATTCAATAAGCTAATCATACTTAAAACATGGTTAGCTTATCTCTTAAATGGGCGAAGGAAATTGCATCAGCAATTTTCCTCACATACCAGACATTTTAATCCTATAAAACGACTTGGGAAAAACAAAAGTTTCAGTTTACAACCCAAGTCGTTTTGCTTAAAAATAATATCATGCAAACAATTACCACGACAAATTTTGCTTTCAGTACATACGTACATACATATTACGATAAAAGCTCGCACGATAAAAAATGCGCGCCGCATAAATACATTGCATGTATATGCGCGCCGCGATTTCAAACGACGGGACGGTGGCTGTTGTTTTTAAAGTGTAAGATTACATTTTCTGAAGCACCCGTCCGAAGCAAATAATTCTGGAGATGTTTGAACAAGTCCAGAATTAATCGCACAATTTTCTCAGGGTAAGAAAATGGAATTAAGCATTTTCTACCCTGAACAAGGGCTCTTGATCACGATGAAACTGATCAAGAGTTGAGTTTGTTTTTTGTTTTAGAGTGGAGGAGTTTTCGAGTTTGGTGGTACGGTTATTAAAGCAAATTTAGAAAAAAATCTGTGACTTACAAGATTTCAAGTTTGGTTGTACGGTTATTAAAAAATCTGTTACTTAATAGATTTCAATTTTGTCGTGTGCTTGTTAAAAACTAAAATAAAAAAAACAAGATATCAGTTAAGTGGTTTGAATTTTGCAATTGGATTATCAGTGTAGAACCATTGAGGATTGTGTTCAAGGTGAGCATTAGAGTAAAAATATATAACATAAGTTACGAGTGACTTAGCCAATTGTACTTGATAATCTCCGACTCCAAGTACAGGAATATGAATACGTTATGCTGGCAGCTGCAATAGGTTAGCAAATGCGGTTGTAATAAAGTTCGATTCCGACCCTTGATCAGGTACGTATGGTGCTGCCATTTGGACCTCTGACGCAAATAGTAGCGGTAGGTAGTAACACAGAGCTTGACGATATTGTGCTAATCACAACCTGTGCATTGGTTGATGTTGAGATCTCAATAGCAATAGGAGATGCCAGGATATTGTCTTCTTTTAAAGAACTGGAAGTGGCTTGATGAAATGTTGTTGTTGATCCTTTATGAAGCATATAATGATGCTTCAGCTTCCAATGCTTGCAGCGATATCCTGAAGGGCAGTACTCAAGAGTATGACCTGACCTTAAGCAATTGCTACAAAGCTTTTGACGTTATATGAAGTTTATGGCTTCTTCCATGCATTTAGTTTCGAAAAGTGGACAGAACATAAGAATGTGCTTTTGTTGGCATAATAAACAGCTTCTCGCAGAACTAGTGTGATGAATGCGTGATTCTGATCGTATAGAATGAATATTTGTTGGTGTTATGCGCTTATTACTATGTACCCCTTTGATGGCATCCAGAATGTGAAGTCTACCTTCAAGAAACCGTAGTAAAGAGTGAAATGTAGGGATATCGGTGCTGTTACTAACAGAAGTTTACCAATCTTTACGCGTTGCCTGGTCTAGCTAACCAATCGTCCCAATCGGATACCTGTCTTCCTAGATTTTCAAGCGCCCTTAAAGCTTGTATAAAATTGTCCAAGATGCGACGGCTTCATTAGAAATCTCAGAAGACATGTTAGGGATAGACATGATAGCAAGTAGATATTCAGGATTTTCCAACTACAAACATAATTTGCGGAAGTTATAGCTAAATGTTTGATAAGTTTAGCAGCTTCTCCAGAAATAGCAGATTTCTAATAATGCATTTTTTGGGTATCTGTCAATGAAGAATTTTCATGCACCAGTGACATGTAGGTATCGCGAAATGAGGGCTAATCCATGAAGTTCCTTGGTAAACTAAACTCATATATACTCGATCTTTCCGAAAATGACGCCAATTCCCGGGTTAGCCAACCCATAGCCTCCGCATAAACGCACTCGACGTCAGAAAATATATCTTTCGCAAAAAATTTATCTGTTCAGCTGTTCCTTGTTCAAATATCTCGTCGTGAAGTTTTTGAAAATTAGATCAGTAATTTTCAAGTGATTGAACACGAGCACGAAAAAATTCCTCATTTATTTTATCATTGTAACGATAGGTGTTGGTGTGTGGGCAGACAGGAGATTGTCCAGGGCTGTATAAATAGAAAAATAGAACAATATATAAGCGGCTGCCTTATTACACTAAGAGAAGCGCCTGTATCAATCTAAAATAAATCTGAAAGGAGTGCCATACGACATTATTCGCATACATGGCAATTTAAACGGTTTTCCGAGGCTTGTATAAAAAAATTTTGGCTTTTAAATTTGTTTAAAACTACTATTTCCACGGATTCTGGTCTTCCGAATCTTCTTATCTTTGATTGCTCTAAATTATTGTTAGGATTACTCTTAAAATTCTTAGAATTATTTTGATAATACTGTGCATTTCTAGGAGAGTTGGGATTGGAAATTAGGTTGTTTGGATTTCTAAATCTATAATTTCCACTATTATTACTTTGGTAAATATCGTTATTAAGGTTATTATATCTATTGTAGTCACTTTAATAATTACCATGATTACAAGTATTGTTTTTATTAAAATTATTTGGGTAACTATCGCGAGTATAATTGTTGTATCTATTGAAATTTATACTCTCTTTTATATTGTCATCTAGATAATTTACTTCAGAAAGTATTTGCGGTGCTTCTTGTAAAGATTTATTGTTTTTGCTACATAGAACACTTTTAATAGATTCAATGATTGTGCTTTTAAAGCTACTCTTTGGCTTGTATTTATTATCTCTAAGTCACCTTCTAGTTCACTTTTTTTATTTATTTTCTGTTAGTTTGAATTTTGTTATAAAAATTTATTACGTTGCTATCAAAAGTGGTGTCTCTTAAGTCATCTAATAATTGATACTAGCCTTTTCTTTCACCAAAATTAGATATTAATATTTTTCTAATCTCGTCCCAAGTATAAGCATTACAATTAATATTTAAGATTGTTTAGGCTTTACCTGTGAGCTTGGTCTTAATTATGCTTGCGACGAACCTTTCTGTTTCTAACTCGTATTGTGCGAGTAGGGCGGGATGGCGTCCACTGCGTTAATGAATGTCCTAACTGCACTAATATCTCCATCGAAGTTTGGTAGCCTATAGGCATATTTCACTGCATCAATGATGATGCTTTTTTTTATGCTGGTTCTGATGTCCTTGAGTTGGATGCGAGCCCTGGACTTGCTGTTTTTACTAAGCCCTCTGGTGTCATTTTCTAGGTTCTAGATTTCTTCTTTCTTGCGAATTTACCCATTCACTATTTTTTTATATTAATTCTGGTATAGCATATATCTTTATTCCGATATATGTTTTTGTTTTTCACTTTATATATATTTTAATTTTTTTTCCCCCAATATGTATAATTACAGTTTTATTCGAATAGTGAAATACCAGTCTCAATATTACATTAATGCAAGGTGACTTTCGCAGCTATTCGTAAAACTTCTATTACAAAAATATTATTATTATTTTAAAAAGAGTGCATGTATTTGATTCGCGACCGACTGCGCCAATTATGGGTTTAGGGTTAGTTTCACTTAAAACTTTTGCTTTACCGTTTTAAATAAATCTTTTATTAAAGAAAATATAGCACCTCACTTTCAACAGAACTTCATTCACTAACTTCTGAACTAAAGACTACTTTCTATAATTAATTAGAGCTATTTTTATATATTTTCTTATCTGACTGACTTACTAATTATTTATTCGTATTCTTATTATCTATTCATATTTTGTGTCCAATAATTATCATATTAAGTTTACATATTGACTTAGGGCTAGTATGATTCAAGTGAGCCAAACATGTTATTTGGACTTTACTAGTTATTCATTATTTATCTCACAAGTTAGTCATCAGAGTTATATAAATATTGCATTGTCTGATGTTTGGTTGGTGGCGACAACGTTCTTTGATATAACTGCTGTCCACTTAGAGGTAGTTTGTAATTGAACCGCAGAGGGATACTTGTGGTGACGCTTTCGTTCCGAACTTCACATTCGATAGATTGCAAACGCCGCTGTATTTGCTGTAAATAAATTCCATTTAAAAGTAGCTGGAGATATCTTGCTGACGATCCAAGGGAGCTTTAGGCAGATAGGCGTCTAAAAAAGTTATAATGGAAAATAAAAAAAAATTAAATATTGTTAATTGTTTAAATGTTAGCGAGTAAACATTGTTCTCTCCATGTTTATGTTTAAAGTACTACTTCAATTTTATGGGAAAAAGGAAATACCCTTTCAAGGCAGTTCAATTAAGAGCCACCGCACAGCTGCTGCCGCAGAGATCGCCGTAGTGACATCGTCAGTTCGGCCAGGTCTAACCGGATCAAAGGTAACGCTGTGCTTCCTGAAAAACTTTCAAGTCCACACGCCGTATTACTATTAACGCCCGTCCAGGTTGTTATTGGAACTGTCTGAGTCGAGGCGTGTCACACCTCAAGAACTACTGCTCATTCCTGCATTCAAGACGCCGTATAGTACGCCTGTACTTCCTACACGTCCGAGTTGTCATTGGGACAGCACGGAGCCAAAAGCACTATCTTTCTACTAGCCAGCGGCTTAGACGATTCTCGAACTAGTTGATACTCAGTTATTCGGACTGGCAGTCTCATATCGACTAGAACACACCGTTGTCCGCATCTAACATCGTCAACTCAAGATAGCCTTACAGGTATCAGTCGTTTACTGCTTTAAGCCGCTTTTAGAGGTGTCGTTATTAAACGACCCCTCTCATCACAACATTTGCCCGCAACGCGGAGAGAAGTTCAGACATCCCCAAACAAGGACGTTATAATCCAACCAAGACCACATTACTCAAGACCTCTGGTCAGAATTCTCGCGGAGAACCATTGACTTCGATGCAGTTTTCTTCAAAAGGTGATAGAGGTTTCCTCAATTGAAACCCCTACATCACCAAATACTTATCGGCATTGAAAAGATTCATAGCGAAAAGAGGAAGAGTTTCAACTGTCTTTTTAAACAATGCGACAAATTTCGTAGGCGCTAATAAACAACTGCGAGAATTAACGCAGCTTTTCTTGTCGGAAACACATCATAAAAAATTACTTTGGGGGTGAAAGCGGCCAAATTTCATATCCATCGAATTGCATCACCAATTTTGTTTACGCTTGGAGAATTTCAAACATTGATTTGCCATGTGGAAGCTATACTAAATTCGAGACCCATCAGTTCATTATCTGATGACACTAATGACTTGGAAGCATTGACTTCAGGTCATTTCATGGTCCTTTCATTGCGATATGTGAACCTTGTATTAATTGTGATATTAATATGACAAATCTTTCTCGATGGCATCGTATAAGGTATATTCATCAGCAGTTCTGGTCTAGGTGGAGCAAAAAGTACTTTCAACCTTTACATCCAGCGTTATAAGTGGAAGCAAACAAAGCCAAATTTTAACTTCTTTTCACGCTTCCATCGTTACTGGTTAATGACAGCTGGAAGCTAATGCGGCTTAATAGGCTAGACGCTAGACAAATTAATAAATATACGAGGTAAAGACATCTGTCTCTTTAGCTCTGATGTAAGAGCAGTCGCCCAGAAAGCTACAAGTCCTGGCTTCAAAAACCGGACGAGGTGGTCTTATCATTGTACAAGATCCAAAATAAATATTTTGTTCAAATGTTATGCTATATAGTTCACGTGTCTTTAAAATAGCAGTCACAGAACAGATGTAATATATACCTTGTAAGTATATAACTTCATGGACAAGTTAAGAAAGTTTGACTTTTTTTTTATATTATTAAGGCAAGCTCTGGGGATACCCAATCATACAACGCACGCGTGGAAGGAAGGGGATAGGGGAAGGAATTATATACCTTTAGGAGACTGCCAGAGGTTCTGATGTATACCACTCTTAAGCTTCCACAGATTGTGTACCGGAGGAAAGACAGTATATGGTAGACTATACACATTCGTCAAGTTCAAGATAAAAAAGCATCAAGGAATTTTATTGTACGGCGGAAAGTAATTTGAATGTGTCCGGTTTTCAGCGCGAGTATTCCGTGCAGGAATCATTCTATAAGGGATCAAACTAGATAATAATTCAGAACATTGACCATGTAGCGCTAATGGACTGAAAGGCATCCCACATAGCAGCTGTGTTCAAGAGTGTTGATATGACAAATTATTGCCACATCTCCAATGAGCTTGGAGACTCTCTTCTGGACAACATCTAATGAAGCTAAGGTTGTGCGACGAGCCCCATATATAGGAATTGTATTTCATTTTAGGTCTGATGTAGGACTTTAGTGTAGCGCTAGATTTGACAAGATGAATATTTCTTACACCTTTTCAGAAATCCAACACGTTTCGATACTTCTTCGGCAACAGAGACTACATGTCCAGCTTAATTTAAATATTAATGCCAAGAAAGCGTAGTAACCGTGAATCGGAAATTAATGCTCCATTAAAAGAAACTGGAGTATTTAAATGATGATCTTGTTTCAAGGAGATTTTGTTTATTATTTATTAATTAGATTTGGTGCAACAAAAATTACATCTTTTTATTTTGATTCTAAGGCAACGAAATACATATATTAAAAATATGAAAAATAAAGACGAAAAGAGTATAAGGGTATAAAGGTATAAAACAACAAATAGCAGTACAACCAATAAATAGCAAAGAAAAAAAAATAAGAGAGTAAAAAAAGTTTTATATATGTAGGTAAACAAAAATTAAAGAATCATAAATATAGTACATCCATTTAAACCACAAAAGTGCTCTATCCCGCCATTAAGGAAAGCTCCAAGTACAGTCAACCTTTGAATGTGAAGAGGAACTGAGTTCCAAAGTCGAACAACTTGAACCAAAAAGGAGCGTTCACCAATCACAGTATTACATTTGGGTGTAATTATATTAATTCGCGGTTGTGAAAGGAGGAATGTGAGAGATGACGACAGATACTCAGGACAATTACAATAAATTATTTTATGGAAAAAACACAATAATTTAACATCGCAATACATTTTAAGGGAGCAACCAAGTATGGAGAATATATACGGGGATACATGGTCATGCAGACGAACGCCATGCACATAACGAACATAGTCATTAGGAGTAACATTTATTTTACTAGCTCAGGCAGAGTCAAGCCAGACGGAAAAATTACCATATATACAAAAGACCATATAGAACAAATGGAAAAATGAGCGCTTTGATTAATCTTATACGTGTTGATGTTGGTAGAAGAGGCGCAGTTATCCTGATTCTTCCTAAAAATGTTGCATAAATCTTTACCAGACAGAGATGAGTTGATACAGCAGTTCACTTTATTATTAAGAACAACACTCAAATTGTTAGCTTTATAAACACGACTTAAAGTGAAATTACTGCGGCAAACTGTAGGTAAGAGTTCCCCAAGCTCCGTGGTGGAAAAATAGTATAGCATGATTTTGATAGATTAAGAGATAGAGAATTATCAATTGACCACCAATAAATGAGAGCCAAGTCACTATTTGGTTTCTTTACATATGTATTGATAAAGCTAGTTGGTGCACTAATATAAAGTAGAGAATCATAAGCATATAGGTGGATATAAGACTGGCTTACTACAAAAGGCAACTCATTAATGTACAATCCAAATACCAGTGGTCCTAAGATCGAACCCTGGGAAACCCTGGATAATCCGCCGTCAGATTTCACTTGTTGTGCCCTGCCAGAAAGAAAACTATGAATGAGCCTGATGGCAGATGTTGATATACCAAATTTAGAAAATAATTTATCTAGCAGCATTTCGTGATTAAGACTATCGAAAACCTTAGAAAAATCAAGGAGAACTAGGTAACAAATCTCTCTTCAGTCCAAAACGAATCTCAAATCTGTACTGACTTTTACTAAGACAGTCCCGCACGAATGATTTCGGCGTTATCTGACTGCCATTGCGTAAGTTATGACTGCTGATTAAAATAGGTAGGAAATTGATTACTTATAAGTTTTTCGACAATTTTTGAAAGGTAACATAATATGCTGATAGGTTTAAAGGCAGAGCGAGTAGACGGACAAGGCTTTTTGGGAACGGGAATAACAGGACGTGTTTCCACATAGCTGAGAAAGTAGAGGTAATGGTTATATGATTAAGTAAGTGGGATATGACTGGTAAAACATTAGGCAATAATAATTTTATGAATTTGGGCGGAATCCCATTAGGATCAACAGCATGTGATTTTATGCTACACATTACCACAATGACCACGATGACAATCTGGAATGCAAATCCATCAGAATTCTCTTCAAAAGTGGATAACGAAGTGTGAGCTCCACCTATAGAATTGCTTTGAAGCGATCTAAAGTGCAGATTTAGCGAATCAGGCTCGAATTCACAGCGAGAGTCTCCTTTTAGATGAACACCATATGTTTTAAGATTTTTCCACAGTGTCTTAGGGGGTAAAGTATGTATTATTAAATATTTGGCCAAAATATATGCGTTTGGATATTTGTCTTGGGATTTACAAGGTTTTGCAATTTTTTGTAAGCCAGTCTTAAATTATTCGTTCTGAGTCTCTTGTAACGACGATATAGAAATTCGCGTTCATTTATGAGGTCATGAATCTCTGACGAGGTGTAGCAATATGTCTAACAATCTTATTTAGAAGGGCAGCAAGCTCATCATGTTGCAAATTTATAAACAGATAAAGTAAATCACACTTATCGTCAATGTTCATAGTATAATATATATTATCTCATGGGAGACTATTGTATACCTTTCAAGTAGCGAACTAGAGTTAATGCTATCATAATTACGGAAAGAGATGCAATTTGTTGCAATACTGCTGTCCGCGGTAAAATTATAGCAGATAAACAATATGTCGTGGTTGAAGAGACTTGGAGGATCAATGTGATTGTTGAAAAGCACCTTATTATGTTTGGTGGCTAAAATCAAATCCAATGCAGATGGTGAAATTGCATTATGGTATGTGAGCAAAGAATTGTAATGTGTTAGTCAGTTAGACAGAATACAAGTGGGTATTATTACGTGCAGTCAGCTGAACGTTGACATTAAA
Source organism: Dioctria linearis (assembly GCA_963930735.1). Lineage (NCBI taxonomy): Eukaryota > Metazoa > Arthropoda > Insecta > Diptera > Asilidae > Dioctria > Dioctria linearis. The sequence continues at coordinate 90,989,020 of OZ005744.1, read as the reverse complement.
GTCACCACAAACAATTACATCGTTATATCTCTGAGACATATCGATTAAATTATTTTCTACCTCACTAGTTTTATCACGAGAGAAACAGTTAGGAGGACTATACACACAAAATATAAGGCACTTTTAGTCCTGACTATTGCAAATGATGAGATGAGACAGGTTTAGTAGTCAGGTGCACTGAGTTCGATGCGATTATTTTTGGCTCATGTCATGATCTAATCTTTTAACTTTCGTTTGACTGTCATCGGCAAAACTATAGATGGGATTGTAAGTAAGGAAAGCAGGTCATTACTGAGAATTAAGAAGAAATATGAAGTGATAGCAGAGCCCAGGGGCATACTGGCATTTGTAGCGTGAGGTTCTTGTGAAACGCCATCTAGTATATCTCGTATTAGGCGATCAGATAAAAAAGCGTTTAAAGCTTTTAAATTGTGAAGAGTTGATTGGTTTATAGACAGTTCATTAGTTTAAAGTTAATGATAGATTCAAAAACCTTTGAACTAATCGAAGTGATTGATTTAAAACTGGTGTTTACTTTTGTCTTATGTTATTTTCTTGTGAAAACTAGATGGCGGTGAAGAAATTTGCACTAAACACTTGACTTCATAACTGTCTTTAGGACTAGTTTTCATATGAATTTTTAATAAAAGGCGTGGGATGTGTATTTAAGATTAGAATACAGTGAACTCAGCACATGAATCGTTATAGCTTCGCTCCGATGATTTTGCTTTTGTTTTCCACTAATAACAACAGAAACGTACAGCGATGAATTCGCAACGCTCACTGTAATTTCACCTTACGACAAGGTGTAGTTACAGAAAATAATTTAAGCTTTGATTTGCTTTATTTTGAGTAACTGTAAATAGTGGGCTCACATTATTGTACCTTCGCAATTAATTCTACAAGATGGCTCACTCTATCTTTATAAAATAATAAAACAACACTGTAATAAATAAAATACACCGAAAACTCACGCAAACAATACACAACTAAATAGATGTCGCCAAACCAGAAATTATTATCTCTTTCTTGAGTTGCATTTTATGTAATTGTCTCATTGAAGACACTCTGCAATCATGTTACTGCAGACGATTCCTTCACTGGATTGGAGGGAAGGCCAAGTCGCTAGTCATATAAGGGCTGCGTTCTTAAACGTTTCAAATTGAACGTTGTCAGAAAATTTTATGTTTTTTTACAAAAAGTGCAGTAGAATATATTTACTGCGCAGTGAATCCGACGAAATTTATCATGATTTTAAACAAAATCTTATAATTCTAATAACGGATTCCTTTTGATTCGTTTTCGTACTATTGATTATTATTATAAACATACATACTATCCATGCTAGAAAATAAACTCTTTACTATTTTTGACTATTCTTTACTACATTGACTTTATACAGTAATAAACGTTTTGTACCAAAATGTTTGTGCAAATCGTTTTCATCATAAACAATTGTCGAAGCATTAAAATTTGAAGTGAAACCGAAGTATATTTGCTAATTAACTGAACTACCATGCATAAAGTACATACATATACATATGTATATGTACATATGTAAATGTAGGTCATATAAAAAAAAAATCGACAACATCATCTGAATACTGACTCCCAGAAAATTCCTGTTTAAAAAATCCTTGAATGAATTGAAGAAATAAAAGTATGTATGAAATTTGAATACAAGAAGGAAACATACTATGGAAGCCAGGTATTCAAGGAGAATTACGTCGACTTACATATATTTACATCTAAATGATTCCTCTATTTACTATTATTCTGAAAGTTTAACCCAAACACAAATTATGTATTATAATTTTTTTATTTTTTGTCTCTTAAAAAACATCCAAGTAAGCTTTTCTCTAAATGAAAAGTAAAATCGATTTTTCCTGCATGTTTATTTAAAAAAAAACAGATTATCGATTTTTTAAGTTCATTCAGTGGCGCCAAGCTAACTAGTGGGTAACTGAGGGTATTTTCTTTCAACTTTTTCGTTTAATTTAAATTGCTGCCTTTGAAGTGAGCACAGTTATATCATATATTGGTGGCATTAAGAGCAAATAACACATATCATTTTCTACGAGCTCTCCGTAAGCGTACAATGTAATCAGAGGTGGCATTAAAATGTTTTGGCAGAAATATTTTGCATGCCTTTGGATTTCAAAAGTCACTCAGATTCAGTAAATTTTATTTTTTATTATCAAGCATTCATACGTGTATGCACAAATTCACACGTATGTGCATAAACTTAACCCGCTTGCCTTTTTATGATGACTAAAAGCAACAAGTATCTAACTACTTAACCCTGATTGAGATATTCTAACGGCCGAGGCATATTATGGACAATTAATAGCACTAACAGAGAGACAATGCTAAACATAGATTTCTAGATTTTGTATAGCTCAATTAACTGGGTGTACCACAAATAAAATTAAATTTAAAAAGCTTATAATCGGCGCATAAAACCTACACTTCATTGTGACCTTGAATACCTACTTTTCAGTAATTGAATCAATATTTTTAATAAAGGAAAAGGCGAATTTCATCTATAATAATTGCATATAGCTTCTATTGTTAGGGGTTTTATTGATTATTTTCTTATAAATTATCATTTGAGGACTAAAAATCAATTTACTTCTTGACCGTGGATTAGTAGACTTCGCTGCGCCGAATATAACACGAATTTCACTTTGAAAAAATTTATTTATTTTTTTTTATAAAAAAAGGCCAATCAAAATTAAATTATCTAGATATCGTTTTTTACGGCGTTGGTACTCTCAAAACTTTGACTTTACCTTTTGAAAAGATGTCGACACATTAGCTGTGTTCTTTTGTGTTATAGAACTCCCATATACTGGAGAATTGTTCTGTCGGTTGAAGTGAACTATTTGTACTGTTCGCTTCATTTAAGTCTTTCTATGAAAATGTATGAGTTGTTCTTTTGGGTATCTTTTATTCTGCTCTGTTCTGCGGACACAAAAGAACACAGCTATTACTTTTTTTAGTGAAGATATTTAATTGTGAAGCTTATTCTCCCATTATAGGCACACAACAACCAACATTTTCGTTTTTGTTTTCGTTTTTATAAGAATTTCTCTTAATAATGAATGATACTGCTACGTGCTATAATAATCTTTTTACAGGATGGATGTCAAATTTCATCAATATAATTTGTGATTTATCTAGTGTTGATATAGTTTTAATGCTTTTAACTTTACCATCCTAGGGACACAAACTATTTGTATTTGCTTACAGGAAGTGAGGTAGTATAAAAAAAAACTAACTTTACTTTTAGTCAATTACTAATTCGTACATCTGGTGATTTTACCCTAATTACGTATCACAAACCTCTTACAAGAATATTGTTGCATCCTGAGAAAAATTTAGCATCTACTTCGGCCTTACATCTCTTACATTATATACATTTTTTATCCGTATTTAACTATACAATAAAATACAGACGAACTCAGGATCACGCTAATGCAGATATCTTATCTCGATTCCCCATGGAGGAACCCCCGGATGAAGAAAAACCCGATGCGGACACAATATTTCTTATAAACCAATCGGATATCTTACCGGTAACAATAAGTAAAATTCGTAAGGAGACCATAAAGTATCCTGAATGCATAGAAATATACAATACACTACAAGCAGGTAAATCACTAGCATGCGACAGCAATACCGCTAGTTTTTCGTTTCAAGAAGGTTGCATATTTTACATTTTAAATTGATAGATTTTTTTAATTTGATGTAACATCACAATTTTCTAAATTAACGAATTACATTAGTATATGAATAATAAAATTCGTCCATAAGTCTTACTGAGTTTATCATTTCGTTGGTAACGCATATTTCTAATTGAGAAAAAATGAATTGGACACCCACGCATAATATTTATCTATTAATGGTTATTTTGATTTTTTCCGTCTGTCGATAACTCGACGCTTTGACTTAAAGAGTTAAAATTCTGTATATAGCATTTTCGAAAAATAATAAATATAATTTTAAAACTGGAATAAATCTTGACACCCGTGCTGTTGTCATACAAAAATTACAATTTTTAAGCGCCAATTTGCTCTTGTATTGAGAAATTACCTGCGAAATTAATTATAACCGTTTTTACTGTCATTTACCATCATTTACTTCATCGTTCTAGAAACTTATGCGTAAAAGCATTAATTTAAACCAATACATTTGTTGAATCGAAAAATCTGAATTTCTTTGAAAAAATCTTTTTTCAATATCAATTTCGGGTGGACATTTTAAAACCCAATTCGTAATTTCGATTTTAACATTCGTGAAATCAACAAATCAGAAAATGTTGCCTCATATAATTCGCACTCAGAACTTATACTGAGTGTATATATGGGGTTTGCTTAATATTTTCTTCAGGGTCTACAGCAGGCAGAAAGTCTCAATCGTTCTGATGAGTACCTATACATAGAGTTTCTGGCCATATGGAAATGGAACGCTTTTTTTCTTCTCTTTTAAAAACATTATTAACCTACTGCGGACAGATAAATCATATAAAAATAAAAGTAATTAAATTCATAGCATTTTATTATTATGATCAATTAAAAAATTAAGTGAACTTTTCAATTTTATTGTATATTTTAACAATTTCGATTAGTTAATTACTAATGTATTCATTAAAATAATGTTTCAGTTGTTTTAAATAATCGTAATCCTTATATTTAAAATCAACCAAACAATTAGTTAATTTTTGGAATTGAATTTGCTGAAAGAGCAATTTTAATTAGTCGATTGTTCTAATAGTTGCTTCCAAGGACTGCAATAAGACCGACTGTTTTAGCTGATATTCTTATTTTTTCGTAACTCATTACGTAAAAATTAGTTAATTCAACAACAAAATTAGTTGAAAAAACAAAAGATTCTCGGATACGCAATTCCGAAAGATTATTAAAGCTACTAAACAATTAGTTGAATTCGCAAATGTTATGACTAAACAAGATTAGCTAACTAGCTAATGCCAATAAGTTTTCTTAACGAATATAGAATAGAAATATGATTCGTAAGCTGAACATCAACTGATATTATTTGTTGATGAAACAAATTCATTGGCGTAAAGCAACTAATTTCTTTTTTTTCAGTGCATTATTATGAATAGTTTGATAGGATTTTGAGGAATTCTACAAGATTTTGTCGTTCGGGTAATCTTACGTTCTCTCGATTTTTTTTTAACTCGTTGTCTCAGGTGCACTACAATAGTGCATAGCCAAGTTATTTTCCCCCATTAGTGCAAAAGACGAAAGTGTATGAAATTACTTGTTTCATTCTAAAAAACACCAAAAAATTTTCAATTTTGCTCTACTGCTTCCTATCTTCTTATTAGGTAAACTTTGACTTCGGTAAATCCAGAAACACCGGAAGAGACAAGTGCAGTTCAATCGCAAACTCCAGGACGCCAATCTGCACGAACTTAGAAGGTACCTGAGCTGCTGACATTGACATATTCGTCGCTTTCTTCGCGAGGAGAAAGGTGTTGAGTATGTACATTACATAGGAATGGAGTCCAGTGAGAGCGGCAAGCTATCATCAACATCGAGCTCAGTCGAGTTCCAGCTACCGGTAATGACACCCAGGTCATTTGGACGCCTTTTCTCCAATCCTATCAGGCATCATATTAATTTAGTAGTATATCATTTAAATATCAATAACCTAATTGAAGAGAGTACTTACTTACTTGTTACTCGGTATACTGTGGCTGCCCCTAGGCCTGTGAATTCACTCTCCGCGCCGGGACAGCACGAGCCACCGCGCCGAAGGAAGGATCTGGTCATTGCCGTCTTTATGTTCCAGGCCGTGACATCGAATTCTTTAAATGCATTAGAGTGGTACGATTTCGTACTTCTCTTAGCATTTGTTCTTATGGAAAAATGCATTACTTTCAACTTCAACCTTCTGCACAATGTAAATAAGCCTCCTTATTAAAAGTTTTATTCAGGAATTTTGTTATCTAATTCCTTGTGCATTTACCAACATAAAAATCTAAGTACTTCCTTTAAGAAATTTGTTTATATTTTATTACTCAAACATAACACTTCACATAAAAATGAGAAAATGCGTTGAATTCTGTTGCCTTCATACCACAAATCACACTGGAAAGCAATCAGAGCTTTGTGCTTGCCTATTGAGTTATATGAAAAAAAATAAGTCTTTCAATGTTTAACACACAGTAACTTCTTAAGTATAATAAAGACAAAAACCATGTTAAGCATTTTTTTATATTATCACTTAATGCTTCTATCAATTTAAAAATATTTCCCACATTCCATATCAAATAATTCAGTTTTTTCATTTCAAACATGACTCAAGGTGTTTTTTAATCAATGAAGCTGCGCTTGCTCATTGCGCTGTGAATCGAACGGACGGTAATGGTATTCTGTGTTTAACTCTTCATAACTTTTAAATTATAATTCAAAGGTAATTCAAATATTAGCTTATTTTATAGGCAAATTTGTTGCCTTTATGGTAGTATAATTTGTACTATAGGTTTTTATACATTTTCAAAAGAAAATCAGTTTCAAACAAAAGTAGATCTGATTTAAGAACTATTTGCTCCCACTTTGAAGTGAGTTTTCATTTCTCTGTGAGAAAACACACAGAGAAATGAAAGCTGGTATGAAGGCAACAGAATTCAACTCATTTTCTCATTTTTATGTGTAGTGTTATGTTTGCGTAATAAAATATAAGCAATTTTCTTAAAGAAAGTACTTAAATTTTTATGCTGGTAAATGCACATGGAATTAAATAACACAATTCCTGAATAAAACTTTTAGTACGGAGGTTATTTACATTGTGCAGAAGGTTGAAGTTGAAAGTAATGCATTTTTCAATAACAGCAAATGCTAAGAGAAGTGCGAAATCGTACCACTCTAATACTTTTGCAAGTTGCAAAATCGTTTTGTGTCACGGCCGGGAAAATAAAGACGGCAATGGTCTGGTTCGATGTGACGCGAGCTCGCCTGAGATGGTGCGTCCGATCCATTTCGAGTCGACAACGTCAAAGGCGTGGCGCGAGCGTACGCGTGTTGGCCCGTGGCGGGACGAGCGGGCGTGTCATTTCTTCATAAAAAAGCGGCGACAGAAAGAGTGATAATTTCTTCACGCGGCATTTTGGAATGTCGGCCCGGGGTAAATGTGAAATGTGAAACCACACGCCGTGGAAGGCAAGCTTTATGGCAGAAACACATCCAGGCCTCGAGGCTTCCTCGATGTGTTGTCAAAATTTCCAACACGGGTTTTTAAATGATGCAACACAAAACCAAGCCAGCAGCTAGCCTCAAGGCCTAGCCGCAAAGCGCGCTTTGCTCAATGTTGATTATTTTTCTCTCTCAGGCCTACTTCTGTCAACAGATTTCTTTTTTTCTTTAATTTTGCTTTGTCAAACGAGATATTTGCCACTTAAGGATCTCTTGAAATTTATAATCAACATTTTTGAAAACCGATAATAAATTATTTCTGCTCAGAATGTAAAAAAAATTGTCGCAAATACCATCAAAATTACGATGACAATACCGAGCTCGGTGGTGGCATTTTGTTTTCATTTCTCTGAGGCTAGCCTTGAGGCGAGTTGCGAGGAAGCCTGAGAGAGGCCAGGCCTGAGGCTTGCTTGGATGTGTTTCTGCCTTTACATACGCAACTAATCGGTTGTATGACAGTAAAAAAAAGATGCCAAGTCATGCTGCAAAATGTAGGAACTTAAAAGGGCTGTATCTCCTGAAGGAGTAAGATCCAGCGGAAAGGAGGTTATATTTGGAATAAATATACATAGATAGGTTAACAGTTGAGGCTATAGTGAAAAACATGCGCGCGTGCGTGTTATATTTTTAATTTAATCCACAATCTATCACTCAACTACCACCGTTATTACGTTTGTGTAGTAGGTCGGGTTTTCTTCATCCAATCCTTATATGTATATCTTTCAAGATTTTTTCCATAGTTTTTAATAAGAAAGATAGCTTTAGATGACTTCGGTTGGTCAATAGATCTCCCTCCAGCTTTTGGGTTACTATGTCAACCGACCACCATAAATTTAGCTTGACTAGATTCTCGTCCCCATTCTTAACACAGATACACACCATTCATTGTGTCCAAAAAATAATAAGTTTGTCCCTTAATAGAAATTGGACCACAAAATTCATAGTCCGCAGGCTAAATCTACCCATGATTTTAACCGTGGATAGTTATTAAAAGAGGTTTCCAGATAGTACTCAGATACCTGCACATCTGGTGGTGCACGGACGCATTACTTACTAAGTGTACGGATATATGGTCAAATTCATAAAAAGGTAGAATTTTCAGTTTCCTTCTTTTATCTGTAAATTTGGACACATGAAATTAGAAAAATTTAAAAGTATTTTAATCTTGCACAATGTTTTACAGATGAAAAAATTCTTGGTAAGATTACCATATCAGTTGCATAAAAATGCTGCCAACACTTTGTTGCTTTCTGTGCCTAGCTGTAATCCTAAGTATACCTCATCAATGTAAGTATGACACTGTTATGTAATAAATAAATGGAAAGTATTTTAAATCTTTCAATTTCATGCAGATATCATAATCATGTCAACACTTGTCCAGGTACACATCTAGCAATGAGTAAGTATGCCCACCCATGTTTATGTATACTTTATCCACGAAGCTACATATAATAATGATTGATATAATAAATCCTTCTTACTATTGACATTTATGTATCAGTAAGGCTTTTTAGAAGGATTGAATTCAGATTATGGCCATTATTCCCTTAATGGCAATCCCAAAGCGACAAGTATTTGTTTCCCTTGTCAGCTGCATTTAATATCATGAAAGGTTTTGGCGTTAATTGGGTGGGCATGGGAATATTTACGAAAGTGATAAAGTGAAATTAATTTGATTGTGTTAATACCGGCGAGACAAATCCTATACGTACTGGGATTGTAAAGACTTGAACTGGGAATATGATTTGCAGAAATATAATGGGTTAGCTTTTTAACAATATTTGTTTTTAACTTATTTCTTCTTTTTACATAATGAACCTTTCATTATATTTTGTACAGGTATGCAAATTAGCAGACTAAAAACGTTAATATAATCTATCGAATAATGAACTTTCTTTGATTTAATTTGATATTTGATCGAACCTTAAATTTCAATCTGGTGTTTCCAGCCGTTATATATATAATTTAAAATAGAGCTGATTATGGGATATTCTTTCTATGCTATAAGCCTGTTTAAGTTTGGCTAAAGTTGTACTTCTTACATGACCTTACACAAAAGAAAATTCTAGGAAAGATTCCTTTCTTATACTCTGTGGGACCATCTTAGAATATCTCAGAAAACCAGCCGCACACACATCGTAAAAACTTTAAAAGAGTCGAATATTTTGATTGAATGTGCTGCATAAGATTTTAACCATTGCGTTCACCATATATTACTAGCTATATATTTGAGAAGATACTTTAGAGATCTATCCAAAATTCAAAAGCACAAAAGATTAATTAGGTCGCAGTTCATAGAGCCCGGTTCTGCGGCCATCTTTCTTATAATAATAATGATAATAACAATCACAAGAATCAATCAAAACTACGCTCATTTTCTAACGAAATCGTGTCACCGCTCCTTGTCTGCAATAAATGTAATTTGAGAAAATTGTGGAAGAGCTGGTGAAAATAACTCGTCAATGAAGTAAACTAGATAAAACAAACACCTGCACTAGCTGAGTAAGCAGTACCAGCTGACTAGTTTTGAAGTCAGTACGAAGTACTAGCCAGTATGCAATTTAACATAAATTGTGAAAATAAGTTTTTAAGTTAGCTTCGATGTCGCATTTATATATAATTTTTTTCTTTACTTTAATTGTTTATTTTTCAATATCATCGAAAGAAAATCTATCAATTAGTCGGTATTTCGTTAAATACAAGGTAAATTTGAAGACTTCCTTTCATCTTAGGACACCGTTAACGAGCTTCCAAATGTTACCTTTGACCTATATATAGAAAAGGCTAAGTTCGAAAATGGGACAAATCCGTTAACTCGTCCGTAGAGTTGCCATACAATATTTCGTTTTTCACTAAATGTATGTACTATATTCTAGCTCACCTGTCCAACTAACAATTTTTGTCCTATATAAAGCTCGGAGCTCTGCTAGGGAATAAATCTTGCGAACTTAAGGTGTCATCAGAAGCCACGTTATTGCCTCACTTATCATGATCGGGGAATAAAATTTAGTGTTGATATAGGAATAAAAATTCCAGTAATATACGTAATCTAATATTGATGCTCAGAGCTTATATAGGACTTTATATATTCCCTATTGTAGAAATTTAGTGCTATGACGTTGTTGTAGCATTTCCAAAATTATTCGACTTCAATTATATAGGAACTAAATATATCCCTATGTGATAACTTATATAGGAACAAATTATCCTATATAAGAAAAGTGATCCTAATGCAAAATCATTAAAAGACAATAGATCCTAGTTGAGTCTGCAAAGTCATCCTTCATGTAGATCTTATTATGCATGCGCGACTTAGAGTCCTATAACAAGTTTTCACTTAATACAAAAGATGGTATTATAAAATATGATTATTATATTATGAGGATATTTCTGAATATTAAAATTAATTATTCAGAAGGTATATTTGAATCTATCAACGATTTTAATTTTGTTGTTAGTATTTAACACGCTAGATCGAAAAATAACACAGCGCCGCAATATAAATAAATAAATAAATAGAAAGTTTTTTTTCATTTGGTTCCCCAAATAAATGGAACTAATGTGTATTTATCTATTTTTCAATAAATTTGTCAATATGTCATTATTTTCGTGTTTCTAAGCTAATTTATACCTAAATCTTTAACACTAAAAAACGCATCTTCTTTTATTAGAAATATGTATATCCGTCCAAATAATCTGCAAATATGGCTACTGTGTAGGCGTACATAAAAAGGGATGACGTAGGGTTTCAGTTCTATCTTAAAGTTTATAATGATGTGTAGAGAATTGCTTCACACTTTACAAAAATTACCCGCGTTTATCGTTAACACGTCAACTCACGCCCATGCCCTGTGGCTATCTACCTACTTGTCTTCTCTCGAATGCCTACCCAAACTTTCATACATTTCTGTCCCTAACCTTGCCGGCAATTCTAACATACCCTATCTCATACAACAAACATTATTTCATACCTGGCTATATTGTCCTTCGCAATGCAATCGAAAGGAGACCCTGAGTTTATGGCCCATAGTCAAAGTTTACCTAATAATTATTAGGAAAACTTTGCAATAGTCGTGAGAAGACAATGCAACTGCATTTCTTAAATTGCTTTAAGAGCATATTGGCGCCCGGAGGGTTTTGCCTGGTTACTTTCACGCCGACTCAATTCCATGAATCCATTATCATCCGCCTGAGTTTATTACACCTAGGCACATTTCTTTAACCTTTTTCAGTTCCAGAAGATTGTGCCTGAGCAATTCTCAGTAATGATAAATTAAAACATTTAATATTTCTTGGAAGCATTACAGATGTTCCTATTTCGTGATGAGAATTCCTATATGAGAATTCCCTGCTTTTAAAGTCCTCTTGACAGTTGTATAATAAAGTTTTGTGAACGTGCGCATAGTGGCATACGCTATATTTTTAATTTAAAACACTGCACTCGGTCTATCAGAATTGAATCGAGTGTATAAAACCATACAGATCAATGAGAAATTAATCAAAACTCCAAGAAATCGAATAGCAATAGCAGACGACAAATTTTGTGGATTTTTGCTATCAGATTTCGTAGAATTGTGTTGATATTTTGTTTCGTTTGTTTTGTATGATTTGCTATTTTGGTTTGATTTGTTTTTGTTTTTAATTATAGTGGCATTTTTTAACATCATGCCATATAAAATTGTGGAAACAGTAGCATTTCCTATGAGCTTTTCTATAGGAATACAATTTCCAAGTGATCCCCATGATCCTATATAATAATTCACTAAATACTGTTTGCTTAGATGAGCATCGATAGCGAAAATGAATTCTTGCTGAAATTACTTATTCCCCGTATACTTATAAAAGGGTTGAGTTGGGATTGATTTTTGATAGGAGGACCGATATACGAACATATTTCCCAAGAGCTGTACTCCCATATTTTAATTTCCCCAATACTGATATAGGAATATTATGTAGGATTACAATTCTCTGAGAATGGTGGTCCTATATACTCACATTTATGGCACTAATATTCAAGTAGTAAATTCTTCATATAGGACTTATACTCCTTAGGCTCATATAAAACAACAAAGGTAGATATAACACTAGTTATTGCTTTAAGATCTATGTGAGTACCTATACTTAAATGTTGTTCAAGATTTATATAGGAGCCCCTATAGGGAAAATTCCAAATTTCCAGCACTTGAAGTCTTAACGGCCGGCATTTCTTATATTTCTGTCTAAATTATATAAAAACAAGTGAAAAAGCTAGAATTGGTGTAAAACCAATTTTTATGATACCCTAGATGAACACCCGTATGAAATTTCCTATGGTCACCCATTTGAGCAATTTTGATTTTTTGCATTGCTTTCTCGCATATAATTCTAGAACGGCTAGTCGGACAGAAAAAATGATTATAACCAATTTTATAGGATTTCTTATTCTGAAGAAGTTTTTAGTACAATAAAAATGTCTAGGACTGATCGTTTTCAAAGTATATGTAAAAAACCAAAACTTTTATATGGCAACACCAAGAATGAGTTGCCCGATTTAGTCCATTTTTGAAATTTTATTTGATATTACTATGAAAACACAATGTACGAAATTTCAGCTCTCTATGTCGGCGTGTTCTCAGGTAGTGTCCAAATATATAGTGGAAAACGAAATTTTTGTATGGCAACCCCACGAAGGAGTTGCCCGATTTGTCTCATTTTCGAACCTAATTTTACTTTTTTTTTAATGTCCGTGTACAAAATTTCAGCTTTCTAAGTAAACGCGTTCTCGAGTTATCGTGCGCACGGATAGACGGACGGATGGACGGACGGACAGACGGACATGCAGAAATCAAAACAACTTTTAATTTTATGCGGGGGTGTCCAATCCATTTTGCTCTACCATCATTATTTCTGTGCGTTACAAATGGAATGACAAACTTAGTATACCCTATAGATTTCATCTAGGGTATAATAAAAATAAATAATATAATATTGTGACCGATGTCGACATTTTTAAGCTTAATCAATCGGGTTGGCGGCAGTCAAAAACTTTGTTTTTCGCTATATATTTTTGTACTGCCTGAGAATGCGTCAGCATAGAGAGTTGAAATTTGTTACATGTTGTTTTCATAGTAATGGGAAATGAAATTTTAAAAACCGCCCAAGTGCGAGTAGGACTTGCACACGAAGGGTTTCGTACCATCGTACAAGCGAACAAGATTTAACACTACGTACTTTTTAGATCGGGCAAAAAAAAAATTTTTTGTATGTGGACCCCCTTTCATTTTTAACTTTATTTTATTTTCATTATTTGTTGTTATAGCAACTGTAGCATTAGTCACTCTGTGAAAATTTCAACTATCTACCTATTACGGTTTATGAGATACCCCGCTGACAGCAAAAAACGCCGAAAAAATCACGTTTCTTGGGGGCTTTAATATTTTTTATTTAATGTAATTTTTATTATTTCTTGTTGACAGACGGACGAACACACGGACAGCGGACGCTTAGTAATAGGGTCCCGTTGGCAGCCTTTGGGTACGGAACTCTAAAAATGAACTAAATCGTGCAACAACGTTTTGATGTTGCCACATAACAATTTAGGCTTTTTATGTATACTGTATAAACCAACAGTCCTAGACATGTTTATGGTACTAAAAAGTTCTTCAGAATATGAAATCCTACCTAATTGGTCATAATCATATTTATGTAAACGATCGTGGACTTTACATGTTCTTGAAGTAGAGCAATATATGTCTGAAGAAGCGTTCTAGAAATATATGCAAAAAACCACTTACAGGATCAAACTTGTACAGAAAGGTCATACGAAAATACATACGGGCATTCATCTAGGACATCATAAGAATTGGTCTTAGACCAATTCAATTACTTGTTAGTTGTTACTATCTAGGAACTTCACGTCAGGGTCACCAATCCATCATTATTCGCACATGGAAGTGATATACCTCAAGAAATCTCTTCACGACTTATAGCAGTGGCAAATTACTTCATAAGCCCTAATTTAATAAGAATTTTCCTTGGAGGAATAAGTGGGTTGGTTATTCAGGTTTCTGATTCCTGCGATACACTTCTCCTTTTTGGGCTAGAACTCAAAGTTTTTGGATTAACTCTATCCCTGTCTATTAAATTTAGATTTTTATACATTTTTTTTAAATTGTGGGAAAAGCAACAGGAATAACAAATTTAATAAAAACATTTAAAATAAATAACCTTCATAAAAAAATTGCACAACAAGTCAAAAGTTATTTTTTTCTTTTTCAGTGATATACACAAGAGAAGTTTATTTGCAAAGAGTTCAAAAATTAGAGTCATACGAGATAATATAATTTTAAGATATTGTTAATATATTCAATTTTAAGATTTAATCTGAGTTCTAACATTTCATATTTTACAATGAAACTTTTATCGTATCTGATAAAGAAAAAAATATTTTTTACTTTTAGTGCGATTTATTTATAAAAGATATTTATTTAAATTTTGTTTTACAATATAAGCATTTTATTTTCTAAGTTGTAAATTTATGGTTAAACATAAAAAGTAATATACGGTACGGTACACTCCGCGACAAAATGATGACCCACCCATAAATTTTACCTGTTTCTTGAAATGGAGCAGGTATAGACGTAAATTTTAATGCGTGTTGTAAAGAAAATCTTTAAAAATGCTAATATATATGATTGGTTTTTCTTTGAAATTAATTTGGAGTAATTATATGGTGTTTTCTACAATATTGACCCAGGTTGTGGTTATGTTCGGAAAAGAGTAGATAAAAAGGATAGTTCTTTTTTTAATAAGGCTTTTATTACTTTGTAATAGTGGGCGAGCTCCATCCACTATCATCTCTATTACCTCTTCCATTCGTTTTGGAAGAGATTTAAATAAAAATTTTAAGTATTTTCTAGGAATTAAATTCCAAGCCTCCTAAACAGCATTTTTTAATTCATTTATGGTTGAGAATTGCACATTTCCTTGATAAACCGTTCTTGCAAGATGACCCCATACATTCGATAATATGTATTAAGATCTGGAGACGTTGATGCCCATTGCAGAAGCTCTGGCGGTATGAACTGCAGTATTACCTTGTTGAAAAATGAAACTTTATCCTGCTATCGAGTTTCCTTGGCTCCTTGTTTCATCGCCGATTAGCTGTACATATATAAAAATTGCTGTCTGTTTTTCCAGAAATGAATCGTAAATTCATCTTCCCTTTGTAGCCTATTCCTATCCAAATCGTTATTCCTTCTCCTCCTGTTTGTAGCGCTTCTCGAAACAACTCCATTTTCCTTAAATCCTAAATAATACGACCTATACTCCTTAAGTTTTTCCGATGTGGCTTTGCTTTTAGTTTTTTCTTTGGATGTTTTCACTATTTTTGCAAAATTCGCTGGATATTCCTTACTTTTGTTGACACACCAGCTCTAGTTGCAATTTCTCTAGTTGTAAACATACACTTTGACGCTCCTCTCAGAATTGCTCCCTCCTCTCTTGAGTTTACAGCGCGAGGTCTTTTCATTGAACCGTAATTTTCGGGATCTTTCAGAAAATTTGGAATCACACGACGACTTCTCTTCAAAATTCTCGCGGTATGAGAAAAATTTTGCTTTTCTTTTTTTAAATTTAAAATTATTTTTCTTTCGGTCTCGTTTAATTGCTTTCCATGCCCATTATTACTAGAGATGACGTACTGACTATCAAAAATACACTGATAATTAATTTCATAACAAGTGTTCTATTTATATCGTGTTTCCAGAGACGAGACGAGAAGAACTGTCCTTTTTATTTAACCTTATCCGAACATAACCGCTAGGGTCATCATTTTGTCACACTATTTTTGTAGAATACACCAGATAATTACTCAAAATTAATTTCAAAGAAAAAACAATCAATACATATACCAGCATTTTTCAAAGATTGTCTTTACAACACGCATTAAAATTTACGTCTGTGCGAGGATCAGGCACAACAAACAGGTAAAATTTATCATTTTATCGCGTAGTAACATATGCATTTTAATTCGCATCTACGTTCTCTTAAGATCGTTGTGGTCTAGTTTTTTCTTCTCTGCGTTAAGTAGTTTAGAAGATTAACGTACTTTAATGTAAGTACTTCCATGTAAAAAATCTACATGAAAAAGGTGGAAAAATTTATTTCACATTACAACGCATATAACGGTTAAACATAGAAAATGTAAATGTTCCCATGAATGATTATGCTGTGATAAACCTTTAATGGATATTTACTGATATTTCTTTGTTTATTTAATAAATACACGAAGAGTAGCCTTAACGTTATTTATGAGTAGTGGCTATTAAAGCATTAACTCCTTGTGTTTAGTTGGAGCGGCTATTGAAGCGCTTACTCCAGATGTATAGATGGGGAGCAGCTAGGTAGCAGAACTCCCAATTAAAAAGAAAACTCCGCGTTGCTTGATAACTTCAACTCAACTGTAACAGTGATTTTTTCTTATCATATTCTTATATAACGGATTATAATGTATTATTACGTATCAGAATAGTGTTTACTATACAAAAATCTGGATTTTTTTTGCATTATTATAAAATAAGTTATTTTATTATGTAATAAAAATAATTAACACATATTTACTTATCAGTAGTTTTGCTAATTAAGTTTTTATAGTTATCTTTGAAATATTGATAATAATTATTTCTTTTCCTTTTATTGTATTTAATTACTATCCTGAATACCTGTTCTTAATTTATTTGTCCTTTGATCGTTATCCATAAGATGATTGATTTCGATATGTTTTCTAAGATCACTCATATTATCAGAAACGTACATGAATTTGTTGCATTTGTGGATTAATTTCTCTGTTAATGTTGATCTCATTTTTGGTCTCTTTGCTATAGTCGAAGTCGAATCGTGCTGCTCATATTTATGATGATTTATTTCCGTATACTCATTCAGCGATTCTCTTGCATCCGCTATAAACTGGCAGTTTAAACAATGAAACATAGTTTCGCTCAGCTTAAATTTCCTCGCGCTGCTAATACTAGTGCTGCTATGAGATCCATCATTCTCAGTTGAGTGTGATCTTTTCAAATATCCATCGTTTTCTGCATTTTGATTTGATTTTTCAATGATTACCATATTCTCTGACGGTATTACTTTGGTGCATTTTTCATCAATATATTTTCAAATCTTTTGCCATTATTTCTTTTAAGGCACAGATAATTTAAAAAGAAAATATAATTTACTTAATAAATATAAGTCGGTTCTCAGAGTTTTGAACGAAAATAATGAGAAGATATTTACAGAGAAAATTTTAAACTTTCAACACAGGATTTGAGTATCTTTTTCTCAAACTTCTCTTATGGTCTTCTAAAGAACGTAAATGATTAGGATCAGTTTAAGAATTGCTGTTATTAGCAACAGTGTTACTATGTGACTATTTTCGACTTTTACTGTGTCATTGATAACGAGATTATTAACAATTTCTCCGTTATTATCCCAGTTTTTCGATTGCCTTTTACCCATTTTTTTAACTGGTTTACTACAAAGATGTATTTTTTTAATTTATTATTTACTTAATTTTATTACGTTTAGCTATTTGCCTTATACGTACTCGCCAGATCATATAAAAAAGTTAAATTAAATTTATTGTCTATCTAATTTTTATTGTTTATTTATATCCCGTACTGTAAATCTCGAACTAATTTGTAATTATCATTTCGCACTTCTGGTTCAGCTTCTGATGTTCGGTCTCCAAGATTTAAATTACTTTAGTTTCTTTTTTTTATTTAGGATTTCTTTAGAATTCTCATAATCTGCGTCTTATGTAGCGTCGATTTTATGATGTCACAAAGAATTATTCTTTAATTGGTTCTCCTTCACGTAGTATTTTGATTAATTTTTCATCGTTATTATTTGTGTCCAATTGTTCTTCTCGAAGATTGTAATAGCGTGAATGTTACTAAATCACGCTTTTCTAGAAGATTGTCGGTACGTCGTAGCGTGCATGCTATAAAAACACGGTCTCTACAGATGCTACAATGTCACGTTTGCTTCGAAAATTTTGTAATCTTTTCCTGATGATTGTCGATACGATGTCACGGTCGCCATGTGATAAACCTTTAATTGATATTTACTGATATTTCTTTGTTTATTTAATAAATACACGAAGAGCAGCCTATGGGCTTTACTCTTAACGTTATTTATGAGGAGCAGCTATTAGAGCATTAACGCCTTGTATTTAGTTGGACCGGCTATTGAAGCGCTTACTCCAGATGTATACATGGGGAGCAGCTAGATAGAACTCCCAATTAAAAAGAAAACTCCGTGTTGCTTGAAAACTTCAACTCAACTGTAACAGTGATTTATTCTTATCCGGTTAATATATATAATTATATCTATGTTAATTCTACGGTGCATATAATTGCGAAAGTTGCAATATGCCCGACCTTGCATTTTTACTACGTGAAGAAATGCTTGACCCATATCTATGTTTTATTTACCAAAGCATAGTGTCGTTGACCAAACTTGTATGCATCGAGAATGATGCGTTGCAATTTCTTGCTATTTGTGACTTTCGTCACTAGGTTTTGCAAGGTATTGCAAGATGTTGAATCAGGCCCATTACAATGCTAAAGCGTTTTAAGCAAAATCGGCAGCCTCGCACAACCTACACCCCGCTCTGTTCACAAATTCGAAATCACGCATTTTAACGATATTCGTTTGAATAAAATCTGTTATAAAGTTTCTTACACAAAAAAATAAAATATGCCATTTAATAGCACTCAGCAAGAGCTTTAATTTGATATCACACAGGGCCCGAATTGGACAAATCCAATGGGGTAGGTAACTAGTGCCCCCCACCCCAAGACCCCCAAACACATTAAGTTTGTTTACCACATCGGTAGGCTCCTCATTTAATCATTCTAAATCAAAACACCCCATGTAAATCTACGTTTACTCTCCTAAAACTCTCCTCAAAATTTTACACGTTCGTCACGGACGTCGCCCTTACCAAAAAAATGTATAAAGTTATTTAGTCAAGGGTTTGATAGCAATGATGGTGCAAAAAATGAAATAGATAAGATACGTAATCATGGAACATTTCGGTTTTTTCATGTCCGTCTGTCTGGCTGAACTCTGGTCCACGCGATAACTCCAGACCGCGTTGACCTAGTGAGCTGAAACAGCTTTGAGTTTTGTAGTGTTTCAATATTTTGATATTCGCTACATATATTTGTACATTGCTTGAGAAGGAGCTGAACTAAATACCTGGAATTTTCTGTAAGTTACCATTGTAAAGAAGTCAAAAGCTGGAATTGGTGTAAGACCAATTCTTATGAAACCCTAGATGAATGTCCGTAAGTAGCTTCGTATTGTGCAAATATGGTTGTTGAAGTGGTTTTTCCCATATAAGGTAAGTGAATACAATATGCCCACCCCGAAGATTTCTTTTTTAACAAGATAATGTTAAATAATTGTCGCGAAAATTGTTTTGAACTATTTTTTATCCAATTTTTTAAATGTGTAAATGGACATATTGCCAACATGGTGTTGGTGTTGGTAATATGGCCATATATGAAAAAGTTTGAAAATATAAAATAAAGTTACCTCCTAGATACAGTACACTATGTAATAAAAAGAATAATATCAGTTATTTCTTTGTTTTCTGGGTCAAACCAACACAACAGCATATTCATACTCTTAATGCCCCTATTTCGCATTTTACCAGTCCTAGCTGTAATAGTTTACATTAATAAATTGTATGAAAGTAAATGAGTTAATATGCTGATAATACAAGTACATATGTACGTGCTAGCCATATGCCCATTTGCATACTGCCAAATCCGCATGGTGGGCGTATTGCTGCACATGAAGTAAAAATTATGTTAGGTTATGTTTTTATCTGATGCTTAACTGCAAATCAATCACTTAAGGTATTCTTACCTACATACATACCTACCTACATACCTACCTACATATCTACCAACATACCTACATACTTACTCGCATACACACCTTATAACATAAATATATACTTATTTGCCAAGCACAACAAGTAAACATAACATCAAAATAATTCCCATGTACAATAAACACTTGTCGTACATAAAGAAACATGGGACACAACAAATTACTCTGTCCATTGCATGAGTAGGTCAGCCTTACTCAATTCACAAAATGCACATCGATGTAAACAGCCCTGCAAACAATTTATCGAGAATTTTGAGAATTCCTAACTTCTCTTAGAAAAGGGGATAACTGCTTTTTTTGAAACAGACATCTATATGTGTGCGTGCTTAGTCCGTTTTCTAAAATGTTCTATATTGATTCTTATGGAAAAGTGCTAAACATTGGCTTTATATATGCCATAAAGCCTAAACTACTATCCATAAAGGAAAATAGTCCTGTATTAATTTAAAGCTTGGTTCCTTACCTTCCCAAAGGCTACACTTCCTATATACCTTACTTAACAAAATAATAAAATAGTTTTGATTACAAAGTAACCTTACCATTTTACGCTCAATCAAAACCCTCGCGATTACTTCACAAGCCATGAAACAGACTCCCTCCCTACCACATGCGAGGCCCAACGTAGTCCTTACATTCTAAAATATTTGCCGTGTTCTTATGTAAAAGTGACAAAAGTTTGATTTGAATAGCTCCTCCGCCCTAAACTACTATCCGCACAGGTTTCTTGCGTTTACTGTAAAACCGATCAGTCCAAGATGTTTATATTATACTGAAAAGTTAGTCAAATCAAATCCTATGTAATGTAGCACAAAGCTTGTCAGTCGGCAAACCTGCCTACATCCACTCTTACCTGGTTATAGACGGGTACCGCGTCCGACACCTCCTTGCTACAAAAAATCATGTCCGGGATATGCGTGGGTGGCTGCACAGCGAGTATGCCGCTAGCGATCAGCCGGCTTGGGGTGGTTCTTGCCACCCACATCCCTTCAATGCTTGTTAAGCGCTGCATGATCGACAGAATTACTGACCAGACAGACAGACGGACAGAAAAAAAAGGAAAGGAACTTGCGAGTGACTGCAGACGGACAGACGGACAAAAAAAACGAAGATCCATTCGGGCTTCCTTCTCCTTGTGGAACCTACAAGCCTAGAAAGAAGAGAAGGTAATTTATTCAATACTGGAAAAGAAAAGAGCGAAAAACCTCAGCAACGCCGAACAATTCTCAATCCACCCGGAGAGTTCTGCAACGCCGGCGAGAGAAAAGAATGAGAGAGAGAGAGCAGAGGAAGCTCCAAATTAAGTTGGAACTTCAGCTTTGGACAATTGTTTTGGGCCCAATCGCCCCCATCCACCCTGGCTAAGCCTCCAAAGCATCGGTAACAATCTTAGCCCCCATTTGCGGTGTGTCGTTAGCTAGCGCAATCCATCAGCCGTCCACCCCTACGGCGAGTTCTAACCGATCATTGTAACACTCAAACCAATGGCTATAATAATCATAATATCATAATAACAGAAGAGAAAAGGAAAAGAAAAATCTTGAGTTAAAATCAAAAGGGAAATAAAGTTTAAAAGAAAAGAAAATGTGTACTCATATGAACAGCTGACTACTTTAATTTATTCGTTAGGATACGCAATTCGACGGTGATTCACCTCATTGAGTAACAAAAGTAGCACTTTATGACTTAATCTACGTTCTTAGACCCTGCTAGCTATCTTAGTCTAAGTAAAACATATGTAGCTGTGTTCATGCAAATAAAAAAAAATATAATAAAAAAACATCTGTTGCAACATTGTACGCTTTGCCAATAATTATTCAAATATATTAAAGCAAAATGTAAGCAAAGATATAAGAGATTTTAAGCATGCTTAACTAATTACGACAGCTGCGTTCTACCGGTTGGCAGCTGTGATATCCCACGCTGGACTGGAACTTGCTTGTAGGGTGCACCCAACTTTTCTTTCTTGACTGCAACAGGACAAGTACACTTCTGCGACGTTCCTTTTTCTTTGTGTGTTTTGGGCGCATTGGCCTCTTTTTTTTTTTTGTTTTTTTTTTTATTTAGGTGGGTACATTGACCTCTTTTTTTTTATTTGTATTTCTTGTTCTTACGTCTAATCGCTTGTGCTAACAAGTTGACAAACCGACGTCAATGTGGTGAACGACGTGAAAATATGCGCTCGTATCAGGTAATTTGTAAAACAAATAGGCTATTATACAGTCACCAAACCGATATTATTTCGACTTTTCAGGTAATTAGCGCACATATGTCGCCTCTGCTCAGCGCAGGTAATTTATAAAACAAAATAAGCTGTTATAAAGTCACTAAACTAATATAATTCTCCACTTTCAGGTAATCAGCGCATATACGTCGCCTCTGCTCAACGCAGGTAACTTATAAGAAGAAAAACAAATATTTTTTGAGTCACTAAACTAATAACATTTTCACTTTCAGATAATTAACGCACATATGTCGCCTCTGCTTAGCACAGGTAATTTATAAACAAAATGAAATGATTTCGAATCAATAAACTAATATTGCTTTCCACTTTTCAGGTAATCAGCGCACATATGTCGCCTCTGCTCAGCGCAGGTAATTTATAAATAAAAATAAAATATTCTAGAGTCACTAAACTAATAATATTTTCACTTTCAGATAATTAACGCACATATGTCGCCTCTGCTCAGCGCAGGTAATTTATAAATAAAATGAAATGATCTCGAGTCAATAAACTAATATTGCTTTCCACTTTTCAGGTAATCAGCGCACATATGTCGCCTCTGCTCAGCGTAGGTAATTTATAAATAAAATGAAATGATCTCGAGTCAATAAACTAATATTGCTTTCCACTTTTAAGGTAATCAGCGCACATACTATATGTCGCTTCTGCCCAGCGCAGGTAATTTATAAATAAAATGAAATGATTTCGAATCAATAAACTAATATTGCTTTCCACTTTTCAGGTAATCAGCGCACATAAGTCGCCTCTGCTCAGCGCAGGTAATTTATAAATAAAAATAAAATATTCTAGAGTCACTAAACTAATAATAATTTTTCTCACTTCCAGATAATTAACGCACATATGTCACATCTACTCAACGCAGGTAATTGTAAATAAGAAAAGATCAAAATAGTTCTGGAGCCACTAAACTAATGATATTTTTTTCACATTTTTCAGATAATCAACGCACATATGTCGCCTCTGCTCAGCGCAGGTAATTTGTAAAAAGGAATATATCCAAAAGTCACTGAACTAATAATAATTTGAGTTCAGGTAATCGGCGCACATCTCGCCCCACTGCTCAGCGCAGGTAATTAATAATTCCTAATTCTAGAGTCACTACACTACTAATAATTTTTCTCACTTCCAGATAATTAACGCAAATATGCCGCCTCTGCTCAGCGCAGGTAGTTCGTAAAAAGAAATCTATGTATCCGAAAGTCACTGAACTAATAATAAATTTGATTTCAGGTAATTGGCGCACATCTCGCCCCACTGCTCAGCGCAGGTAATTAATAATTAATAATTCTAGAGTCACTAAACTAAGAATAACCTTTCTCACTTTCAGATAATTTACGCTCAGCGCAGGTAATTACCAGATAAGAAATGAACACATAATAATTCTAGAGTCACTACACTAATGATATTTTTCTCACTTTCAGGTAATCCACCCGTGATTTCCAAACAACTTAAAAGAAAATCGGAAAACGGCCCCGCTACAGTATTTAGTTGACGCGAACTCAGTTTTCTATTCACTTTTCTTTAATTTCCTTTTGTTCTTTTTCAACAATTTCCTAATATCACAGAAACTTACTGGACGTGCGTCGACCGACCACCGTACTTTACCAAGGTTCAACATCAACTCCCCGAGTTCACGCCGTCTCCCAACATCACAGCCGCTACGACACCCAACCAACAGACGTTTATAGTTCGTAGTCGGTCGGAATCCGAAATTTTTACCGACGACCGTACTGCTGGCTATATGTGCGGTTGTGTGTATCCCTATCCCTACTAGGTAGAAAGAATATTTTGTTTTCGAGCAAAATTTTCTGGGATTTTTTTTTTGCATTTTGCGGGCCTGCTGCAATGCATTGCATAATGGTATCATACGATGTATTACAGCTAGGCGAATTACCTTTTTTCGTCGTCTCGATGTGGGTGACTAGTGGTAAGTTTTAAACGAAAAATTGTATTTTGTGCTCATTTTGCACATTTTAGAATTTTTCGACTGAAAATATTTTGCTGTTGTTGTTGTTTCTTTTGGATTTCAGGGTTTTACATTTTATATTTGTTTTTTTGTTTTGCAGGATGGATAAAATATGGAGAAGTAGCATAGGGCTACTTCTCAAAATGTATAACTTTTATTTTCAGGGTTTTTGTTTGTATGGAGAAGTAGCATAGGGCTACTTCTCAAAACTATGTACTTTCGCACCCCTTTTCAGGTACCCTGGGAAACTTATGGGGGTTTCTCTGCAGAAGATAAAGAAGCCGAAAAAAAAGGTAAAAAGAACGAAGAGGGGGAGGAAAAAGGTTAGCGTTCGGGGAATATGCTACAATAATTGGCCATAATCATTTTTACATTCACTGACTGAATTTATTACTCTTAATGGCCTCAATATGGTCGAAATATGCGCAAAATAAATAAAAAACTTGAAACAAGTATGTAAGAAAGATTTTTTTAATTTAATAATCATTTTTGCTCTCCTCTGAAATATATGAGAAAACCACTTCAATCATCAAACTTGCACAGAGAGGTGACCATACGAAATTACGTACGGGCATTTATTTAGGGTATTGGTCTGAGACCAATTTTATTTTTTTTACTTGTTGAAATTATATTTACTATTTCAATGAAAATGCCGCGTACAAAATTTCAGCCCCCTGGTTAATGCGTTCTCAGGCAGAGCCCAAATATATAGTGAATAACGAAATTTTTATATGGTGTACTCCCACAAAGGAGTTACCCAGTTTGTCCCATTTTCGAACTTAAATTTATTTATTTTTTAAAAGCCCGCATGCAAAATGTCAGCTCTCTAAGTACACGCTTTCCCGAGTTATCATGAGGACAGACAAACGGACGAACGGACATACTGATGGAGGAACAGACCGACGAACAGACAGACGAACATATAAAAAACAAAATAAATTTTAATAGTATTAGGCGTAGGTATCAAATCCATTTTTCTCTACCAGCATTATTTTTGTGCGTTACAAATGGAATCACATATGAGCAATTATAGTGTCCCTATGATTTATACTTTGACTGTAGCTAGTATGGAGTATTAAAACAATTTTTTCTTTCTTTTCACCATCGTTTGCGGTTGTACTTCAATGCTTCATCAGAGATATAAGACTACATACAAAAAAATTCATTTGGCAGTAAATACTTTAAAATTATCAAGAAAAATTGTCAAAAAGAATTATAATAGTTATTAAAACTACACATTCATAATTAAACATCCTATAAAGAGCAACACAGAAAAACAATTTAACGGCTGTCACATAGTATCCTAGATAAAAAATACAGGAAAACAGATAGTTTGGAACTATAACAAGAATAATGTGGGAGAATGATATTATCAAAGTTATAAGACGCACCAATCTCTTCCATCATTACTCGTTATAGTGTTTTTATACCAGTTTATTAGTGGCATATACTGTACAGTCGTACATCGAATCAATTAAAATCGACAATGAATTATTAGCAATACTACACCAGAATTTTTACATCGCAGTAGGCGTTGCAACTACCAGAATGACTATATAAACACAAGCAACGTACAATTAAAGCATTCCTTTCTGGGTAGAATTGTACATTATTTTAAATTATACAATTGGTTTCGTTGCAACTATATGGAAACAATAAACCACACTAACGTTTATAGTATTCTTTATAGGTGAAATACCAGTACACAGCTTTCACCCATACACATGATAAGTTAAAGTACCAATCTGCCAAGCAGTGCTTTCAACTGCCACCCTCAAATTATCGACCAATTGCAATCACATCGATTTTTTCAAAGGTTTTTGAATCTATCATTAACTCCAAATTAATGAAGTATGTAAGAATTAATCATCTCATCAACGATCACCAATATTGCTTTCGAGTTGGACGCTCATCTGCAGACTTTTTGACTTTTCTTACGGAACGTTGGAACTGTGGTCTTCACAATTTTGTTGAGTCCAAAATCGTTGCCGTAGATATTTCAAAGGCCTTTGATAGAGTCTGGCATCCAGCCCATTTAGCCAAACTTAAAGCATTTGGTCTCTCCCCTCCTCTTCTGTTATGGATTGAAAGTTTCTTATCCGGTCGCCTAATACGAGTTGTACTAGATGGCGTTTCATTTGAACCTCACCCTATAAATGCCGGTGGGCCTCAGGGCTCTGTTATCTCTCCCTCTCTCTTCTTAATTTTCATTAATGTTCTGCTTTCCCTTACTTTCAATCCCTTACATAGTTTCACCGATGACAGTACCCTTGATTTCGCTTACTGCTTTGACACTCTTGCGGACTCCAAAGGGTATGCCGCATGTGTTAAACGAGATTGCATGATTAGATCATTGAATAACGATCTTGTCATTATCCTCGCTAGGGGCAAAGCGAATTTTCATTAATGTTCTGCTTTCCCTTACTTTCAATCCCTTACATAGTTTCACCGATGACAGTACCCTTGATTTCGCTTACTGCTTTGACACTCTTGCGGACTCCAAAGGGTATGCCGCATGTGTTAAACGAGATTGCATGATTAGATCATTGAATAACGATCTTGTCATTATCCTCGCTAGGGGCAAAGCGAATTTTCATTAATGTTCTGCTTTCCCTTACTTTCAATCCCTTACATAGTTTCACCGATGACAGTACCCTTAATTTCGCTTACTGCTTTGACACTCTTGCGGACTCCGAAGGGTATGCCGCATGTGTTAAACGAGATTGCATGATTAGATCATTGAATAACGATCTTGTCATTATCCTCGCTAGGGGCAAAGCGAATCGCGTCGAAATCAATTCATCTAAGTGCAGGAGCAATGAATTTACGATACACTATCTTTATGCATTCTTGGAATCAATATTTCCAGTAAGTTAAGCTGGACAGATCATATCGAAATGTCTCGGATTTCTGAAAAGGTGTAAGAAATATTTCAGCCCTTAAATCTAGCGCTCCTCCATAAGTCCTATATCAGACTTAGAATGGAATACAATTCCTATAACTGCCGCCTGGTCGGATAGCCTTAGCTTCAATGGATACTGTCCAAAAGAGGTCTTCAAGCTCATTGGTGATTTGGCAATAACTTTTCATATAGCCTCACATCGGCACCTCCGCCACTCTCCTCACATTCCCTAATCCTTTGCCTGTCTTCTTCCTGCCATGGCGTGCTTTGCATCATAAGGTTTCCCCTCAGCTTGGCTTAATAATATAAAAAAAAACAATTGTATTTTTTGCAACTATTTAGAAACTACACTGCACTAACGTTTATAGTATTTCTTATAGCTGAAATACAAGTACACAGCTTTCACGTGTACACTTGGTAAGTTAAATTACCAGTCTGCAAAGCAATGTCTCAACTGATTATTGGGAATCAATTATATAAATGCTCTAAGTTGTACAATTGGACTCTCGATAGCTATAAGAAGCTAAAAATTGCATTAACGTTTATAGCTTCCTTATCTATAAGTTCGCACACCGTTGTCGTGTGCACATCAGTCACGACACTAGAAACACTGAAACCTTTTCCCACTTTCATATATTATAAGAAAACCTAAGCACAGGTTCGTAGATATACACTGGATGTAAGTGTATCTGTCCGAAAATTAATGCTGTTGCATTGCCGTCTTTATGGAACATAAAGACGGCAATAGCTGTTGTCATGGAGCTATATGTGTATCATTTTGCTAATATTATGTTTGTATCAATTATTTTCATAGCCAACAATGTTCTTGTCCTCAAAATCAAAACCATGGTCTCCCTCTTCAAAATGATGCTTGGGTGGGCTGTCATTTCTTTTTTGTGACTGTTGGTAGTTCTGCAATCATATCCGTGTTGGTCTAGTCTTTTCTTTAACAGTTCCTTCGTCTGACCAGTATAACATGCTTCACATGATTTGCAATTAAATTTATATACCACATTATATACTAGTTCTTATGGATCCCGGTCTTTAAGTCTGGTGAATAGCATATTTATACTCTCTTCCTATTATAGAAAACTACCTGCTTGTTATTTGAATAAGAGACAATTAAATCTTTTAATTTGTAAGCCATCGGTGTCATAAACGGTAGTCTAATATGTTTTTTTATTTTGAATCTGTAGATTATTACTGTTAGTTGTATCAATGTTATTGATATTTGTATTCTTTATAACGTATTGATTAATCACAAAGAAGTTGGGGTAGTTATTCATCTGCAGAATTGACTTAATTTTTATAATATTATTTTCGATATACGAGTACTGTTCCCAGCAATTATAAATCTTATTAATGTATTCCAAATCAAGTTTCGCTTCTTATGTAGAGGACCATCCGAGAGAAAATTCAATATTCTACCATATAGCAATCGGTATCTAAAGAATCATCTTCTTTCCTAATTAAGCACACATCTAGAAACGGTAATCTATTATCTGTTTATCTTTCAAATGTAAACTGCAGCTTCTGGTTGAACTCATTAAACTTGCTCACAACGTGTCTACTTTATCCCTAAGAGGAGTCAGTACCAAAATTTGCAAGTTTCATACATTTTTCAATGCGAATTTCTGGCAAACTATTTGTAGCAGAATAATGATTTATATCTTAAATTAAAGGTAACGAAGAGGTCTAGTAAATAAAATAAAATAAAAAATAATTTATTGGAATGGAGATATTAGCTTGGAAACTTGCAAAAAAGGGTAAAAATTGATTTTTTTCAAATCAAATTCCTGTTAGTAGGTATTCTCATTTCTTTAGATTGAGACTATTTTAGAAAGATAAAGCCTAAATCTAGCAAATAACGTCGAGTTTTTTTCATTTTTAGTGGCGCTTTTTTTAATTGTTTAACTCTAATAGTACTTGTTTTTTCTCTCGATAATTCACCGACGAGAAATTCCAATATTTCGTTGAAAGTTCTTTGAATATATAGCAAAATATCATATTTAACAATTATGTGCAAAATAAAATTTAGGAGAGTTAATTCTTGTTAAAAATTTTGAATTTCTTTGAACTGAAAATTTTCATTGTCGTCTTAAATTGTCGCATGTTGGGTTTGTGTCTTTTACGCTAGATGTCTCTAATGTGACTTGTGGTCTAGGTCTAGGCTAATTTTATATGAATTTTCATACTTTCAGGACACAAACCTACGTATAGGAAGTTTTATTGCCTACAGGCTCGCTGGTATATAAATTGAAATTATTGCTGAGTACTGACTCCTCTTAAGCACCGCTAAAATAGAATCGTCGACATATAGCTTGAAGAGTGGTATGGAAATTTCCAGCTTACTTAAGATATGTTTTAAAGACAGACTTCAATATATAGACTGATGAGAGCTCGCAAAAAGTGAAGCCAGCATAAAATATGCTTTTTATATTACGAGCGATTTGTGCTGCCGCAAAGTAAGGAAAATATTTGCAGAAGGGACATTTTTACGCATAAAAGGAAATTATTTATTTCAATAAATATGTTATTAGCTTGATAATTCATAGTAATATTTCAAGCTAATAACAAAAATTGGATGCTTTAACATTTATTTTTCACACGAAAGTGGTTTTTGTTAATTAAAAAAAATCTTCTAGAAGTTTAATTTATGATCTTATAAGGTAGGTTTGTAGGAATGGTTCATATTAGACCAAGCATTATTCATGTTTTTGGATTAGCACATAGTTACATACTAGACCGATATGATAAATAATTCACGTTCCAACCTGGGATGTGAAAGGGGTGGCTGTATTCTGACTATAGCGACTAAATTTATAACAAAGCGGAACAATGGTTGAAGTATTCTGACATCATGGTATTAACTATTTTGCTCCTTTACTTAGGGAATTATAATGTATTCCTCGTTGAAAATTTTAGAAGTATTCCAATATTATTATTTTATACTATTCCACTACTCATTCATTCATTCATTTTTGATGTTGCCAAAACTGCCGCTCCTCAAGAAAAATTAAGAATCTTACAATTCCTCTGCTTAGTTCCGTTTTTCTGACTACCTATTGATATAATAATCGATCACGGTTGGCAATATCGTCACTCAGAAGAATATTTTTCGCTTATTCAGAAAGTTTAAAATGTGGTAGGAATTAAAACCTTGAAACTATAAAATTTATTACAGTATTGTAGTAGTAAATTACATATGAAGCATTGTTTTAAATTTGAAACTGGAAAAACATAAGTACTTAAAATATTTTCTGAATATTTAGTATCAACTTAATTAGATCTGCGTACAGAATTAATTTTTTAAATAAAATTTGAAAAATTTCCCTTCGTTTTAGCTAATCATTCTAGTCCTAATTATGTAATATCCCGCAACTAGCAGTGTCTATATTATTCAAGTCTGTGATTTTAAAGTAGTTCATGATTATGTTGGCAATATACCTTGTAGATTTAATCTATGCAGTGAATAAAAATAAACTAAATCGGTTAACCTCGTCTTTGTGTTGCCATACTAAAATTTAGGTTTTTTACGTATACTGTTGGGAATATATATGTATATATAAACAGGGGTATTGTTTTCGACAAGCCGGTCATAAAAATCACTCCTCGACGATTAAAACACAACTTTTGTCTTTCACACCTATTTATTCTTCCTTCCGTCTATTCACTAACACTAATTACAAATTTTTAAACTATAGTTCCATTTATTGCTCAGTAAAGTGCTACATTATTTCGAGGTAACCAAATATTGCTTATGTCTCTTCCTGTATTTATATCTATTAGTCACCTACACTGACCTTCGGACCAAATCCGATCAGAACGTTCACAAATTAAGCAATTGTTTTCCCAAACACCGGAATCAATGAATTATCGTTTGTAATGCAAAGATGATTAGTTCGCTCAAGACGCAGTAGTTTGGCTACAGTATTGCGATGATTATTTTATGCAGAATTCGAAACTGAACTCATTTATTGCGAATGAGTGTTTTAATCAAAGCGCTGAAAACTACACTTTTTAAGATTTGATTTTAATCCGCATTTTCGCGATTAAGGGCCGAAGGGCCGAAACTACGCGAGGCGACCATTAGCGGAGTTTAATGCCAACTCTCTTATTATCATTTTTCTATCTCTGCAATCAAAAACCATTACGCTGACCATCGCGTCGTTCAGGGTTGAAAATGTGCCCAATTTGCATTTTTACCTTGAGAAAATATTTTTTTATTGGGCATATTTAATCATGCCCAAAAGAATTTCTCGCCGGACGATAACTTGAAGAGCTGAAACCGGATATTTTCATAAATATCAAGCCACCGTCCTGTCACGTTGTTGCTATGCCACTTTGATGCACATACATTCTATCAAAGAAACAGCCATACAGAACTTGTATGAGGAGTGTGAAATTGTATTGGAAAATTTTTCTGCTTGGGTTCTCGACCGGAGACCCGTAGTCTATATATGTTTCTTCGATTGTATGCATGTGCACTTGAATTTTTGGCATTTAATTTAACTTCCTCTTTTGAATTTTTCAAATGGGCCATGCGAAGAAATTGGTAATGAAGCTTTCTTCGCCTGTGAAAAGATAAGCTGGTCACGTTGTTATGTGTGATCAGCTTATAGGACCTATGTAATTTTAGACTTATTGTATTTTAATTTGGTTCAGGAATGCGTTGTTTTTTCTTATTGGTATGTAAGCCAATCATGTTTTAAACATGATTAGCTCATATGCGCATGAAAAGTTAATTATAATCATTCCATCTTTACCTTTTTGGAAATTTAGGTACACATGTGGCAATTTCTGCCGCTATCGCGCCTGGCATGGCATTCCAGTAGAGTCGGATGCACTCGACGCCTCAGTTTTCGATCAAAACATTTGGAAGGTCTTAAAACTAAGAAAAGTTTCGAAAATACTCAGAGCTTTTTCGAGGCACCTTTAGTTAGTAGGCGTTGTTTTTAAAAAAGAAGAAATTGTTAAAAAAAATTATTAGAGGTTTTAGATCTGAGTTTTTTGTCAGCTTTTCATCTAAGGGCATATGGTTAGGATTGAATTATTTAAAAGAAACGAAGTTTTATTTAACATTATTCTCACCGCTCTATTTAAGTTAATGTGATACATAGCATAAAATATTTCTTTTAAGAGATTCTAACAATCGGAATCGTACATTAACATTGTGTTCTTGCTATTAATTAAAGAATTATAACGTTACTAATAGTTTTTCTTGTGCAGTAACCCCGAAGGAAGTTCCTTTTTTTTTACGGAGTTCCATACAAATTCAAGAGATCGTATCCCTGTATGACGATCCTGAGAAGTCCTCTCGGCGCAACCTAAACGTCTACACGGCGATATCTCAACTAGACGTTTTGGGTGCTACGAAACGGCAAGCAGCAGCTCCTGTAGTATAAGCTAGATGTATTCCGACTACTACCTAAGTAGACGCTTGGTTCTACGAAAGAGCCTGCAGTGTAATCCACATTCCGACGTTGGTGAGCATATCTTCTTCACACAACCAATAATCATTCAAACACAACAGTACACCGTGAAAACCATCAGCCCTATGAAATTGGTCATAATCACTTTTACTGTCTGCCAATCTGTTCTGGAAATAGATGCGAAAAACCACTTCAACAATCAAACTTCCGCAGAGAGGTGATCAAGATGAGCAACTATTTGCTGTACAAATCCTTCAATTTTTCCTACTGTTTGCAACATTAATTAGAATGGGAATAGCAAAAATCTTGCAACATTATTACGCTGAGGATATCAAGCATTTCATCTAGGGTATAATATTATTGGTATTATTTTTTTGTTTTTATACCAAAACGAGATATGTTTATTATGTTACATTGATTAAGTATATACTTTTGTTTAATGATGCTTGAAAAGCTAAACAAAACTCTTCTTTAGCTGGAAATCAGTACTTTTTATGAGCGTGAATTAATAAACTTGATGGTCGGAAACTACATTTTTCTTTTCCACGATCACCTTTGCGATAGAGGCGTTGCAAGTATTTTTTTATCGACGGGACAATAAAAGCCTGTTCTCAAAACTTAATGTATAATTTTCCAGTCTCTTTCTACATATTTATGGAATCTTGTACTGACAAATTATTTATTACTTTTAAGCTACTTTTTTCATTTTTGTCATAAATGTGAAGATGGGAAATGATTTTCTGCTTTCTAAATGGTCTATTTAGTTATTTTATATTTGATGTTTACTAATGCAATGGTCTTGTAGTATTCTATGCATGTTAAAACCAATTTTTTGTACATAGTATTGGATTAATTATCAAATATTGTAATAATAGATTATTTTATTTCATTTTATTTCAGAAATTTAAAATGCATTCGGTTGGTATTCATTCAGCTTTGGCGATTAAAAGACAGCGAAAAAGAAGAGATGAACAAAGAAAAGCGAAGGAGAGAAGGTATAGCATACAAAGCTCAGAAAGTGGAGACACATTACACTCTCCTCATGGATCAACTAGAAGAAAATATCGGCACACACATTCTTCGGTAAAGCCTGGCGCATTGGATACTCAGGTAAGTGCAAGCTCTAACTTGATTTCGAATATGCAGATTTAATTCAGCCTTCAACTACTTTGGTAGATACACCTACCTAAGTACCTAATTTTACTACATAAAACTCACAGAATTGCAAAACTAAGACTATTAAAGTTACAAATAGTTCCAAATCCCACAGCTTCGCCAGCTCTTAATATCCCTTTCCTCATTTCCCTCACCCCACGTTCCTTCCATCTGAAGCCATGAAAATGCTTCAAAGGTGCTTTGGTAACGTCATACTAAAACACAACGTTACGCTACACTATATTTATCGGCATTAGTGGAGTTGAAAAATCATTCTAACACAATTTCGAATTTTCCAGTTTATCGATTAAAATGCATATCTTTAAAAACTTTATAATCTAAATCAAATCCGAAGATCTTTTCAGTACATTAACAACATCTTGGACTAACCATTGTTTCAGTACCATATGTAGGTATGTCAAAAATCAATTTCTTATGGCGACCCGATTAAGTCCATATTAGAAATTGTACAATTTAGTGATTTTTCTTATATTCGTACTTAAATTTACGTCAACAATAGAGACAAGGTAATAAGCCAAAATGTAAAAATAATTAGAAGCTGATTATATAAAATTTCCTAATGTAAATTTTAAAATCAACTTGTTATACAAGTTTATACAACAAATTGAGCCAGCATGTTAGGAAGGAGTGACAATATTTTCCAAGGAATACTAAGTATCCATTTACCATTAGCTAAACCAGTTTATTCGAATAGCCGAGATCTCATATCCGGAGCAAAGTTAACTTAAAAATGTTAATTTGTTAAGTTAACTTTGTCCGGAGCCTGGGATACTCTGAGTTCACAAAGGTCCACACTTCAAATGTTAAAAGATGAGATATCAAGGAGTTACGTCTACTTGGGACAAGGAAAATGTTATATTCATTCATTTTTGTTTACGAGTGAAATACATTTTTTTATTAGAAATAATATAGGCGTATCAATTAAAAGTAGGCGTATTTAACTTAAAAGTTATTAAAGCAAAAATCTGAAGAAATTATCCAGCTAAAGTAGAGACAAGAAAAATGAAAAAGAAAATTAAAGAAAATTAAAAATTAAATAATAAGATAGGTCGACTAAAATTAAAAATTATAGCTAAAATAAGCCAAAAAAAATCTTAATTAGTTGAAAATAATAAAATTGTAAAAAGTGAGCTACGCTGTGAGGCAGGAGTAGAATAAGAATTAGGTAAGATTAATTAAAAGCGAGAGACACTTAACTGCACCAACAGATCGGTCGTTTCCGTAACTTGGGGGAAGATTATTCCAAAGACAGTCTATTTGGAGAGGATAAGAGACTTCCATAACTAATTTGTGAAAACGGGGTATTATCACATTTTTATTACGTTCCGCGCAGATAACAAAACAATCAAAATAAAAATAACGAGTCGAATAGAAAAATTGTAAACCAGAAGTCGGATACGTGTCAATTAAACATTCTATGATTTCATCCTGTAGAAGAGCAAATTAAAGTTTATAAGGATTTGTGAACCTAATAACAACGGTAGGCACTTGTATTTCACTGATTTTATATGCACTGATCTGCACAATTACTCTGAAATACTCAGTTTTATTTTTATTTAAATTCCTCTGCATTTTATTTTTTCCTATGTTGCCATTTATAGTTGTCACTAAAACTGTAATCAGATTAAGGAATTATCGAAGACTCTTAATTCATCGCTGTATACTGCACTTGTTGTGTATCCAATTGATTGACTAAGTAAATCAATTGGTTGCACTATATCAGAACTTAATATAAATTCTGTTTCAGCAAATAACAAACCTTCAGAAAGAAGGATATCCCATATCTCTTTTATTGGCCAACAAGTATGTACTGTCGTAGCGTCTATCTGCTATGTGTATATCGAGATTCATTTATTCTAAGAGAACCCAACACTGTAAAATTTATTAAAATCGAATTCCACTAAATAATAAAATAGTAAAATTACATTCAGGGGAAACAACTAATTGAATTGTCATATTGCATAGAGGGCTAACATAGTGTAATCGATTGATTCAATATGTAAATCAATTGATTGCACTATGTTAATATGTTCAATATGTAAATATGTTAATATGTTCAATATGTAAATCAATTGATTGCACTATGTTAGAGTTGTGCAATTAATCGATTAAATAAGTCAATCTGCACTAATGATACAAAAAACCTTTCCCACGGATAATGCTAACACCATGAAAAACCCCCGATGCTCCGACTCATGATACTTGAGATTGCGTGATAATAATATGCTAGGATTGCATATGGAAAATATATGTATATAAAATATAAGTAAAAAAAAAGAGTGTAAAATCATACAGTAGAGCCTTTCAACCTTAATGCATCTGCTCCAGGCGAGCAAGTATAAACAAAGTGAGTTAAGCCTTACAACTTTAGTAATCCTGATCCAGGCGAGTAAGTATAGGCCAGGGAAGAATAAAGTAAAGTAATATTACGTGGGTAAATTCTTAAACATCATCGCCGAAGGCGAAGAAGTGGGAAGAGACAAATCAACACACTTGGGAGTACCATTAAACTAGGTGACCACGAGCATACGCTTGAAGAGGTTGAAGAATTGGCCAAACTACCAACACCGGAACCAACCGTATCTTTACGTCATATAAACGACTCTTCATTGGAGTTAGGTTCATCTACGAGTAAGTCACCACAACAGCTAGTACAGGGCATAATCCAAATGCGGTCCAGAAAAATATTCAGGCGGAGATTGAAATCTGTACACCACGGTTAAAAAAATTGATATAAACGATGCACATTTTTTATACTTTCGATCTTATTAGTTCCACGAATCCAATTTTTCATATAAAATCTAATAAATATTCCGATATCAGCATCTGTAATATTAGAAAAGTCTCATTTTTATCCGAATTTAGTACAAAAGCATAATGCAAACGACCAAAGGATAAACTGTATACATTTAAAAATAAGGATCAATCACGGTCAGTATAAAACTAATAAATTAACCCAATATTTGAGACCTGTTACTATTTTGGTGTAAGCTCTATCCTTACAGTAATATTAAAACTATTCAAATTATTTGTATCAATAGAAATACGTAGAAATATGTCATACGAACAGAAGAATCAAGCGAGTTACGCAACACTGAAAATTTGTCACTGCCCGGCACATTTACGCAGTATGTAGTTTTGTTTCGTGTCACGATGGCAAATAGGTATACGAGCATAAGTTCTTGGCTAAGACTGTAAGACAATTGGTTGGTTAAAAAGATGCTGTTATTTGTTTTTTATAAATATTTACATTGTTTCATGAAATTCACATTTGTTTTTCTAATTAAAAGTATTTTGAGTATTGAGCAGGGGACTTCTTTTTTTAATACGTTGGCTAGGATGCAAATGGGTAATCATAGTGTTCTGTCTAATAGAGTATGAAGCATCCCAAGATACTAACAAAAACTACGCTTCCCTGTTTGAATTCGAATCAATTCGATCGACCAAATTCATCAATAAGGTCTAAACATTTGTATAGAATAATATACCATCAGTAAAAAATGTTTATTCACGAAATGAGATAAATATAATAAATATATAAATATAATGTAACAGAGATATAAAAAAGCTTATCTTATATTTATTTATTTTATCGAAGACAGTTATAAACACATTTTATACGAGAGGTTGATTGAACTATAAATAAAATTTATATAAAACAATTTTGTACCCGGTTGTATTATATTCATAAGCGCTCTTATAAAATTTTATAAATTGAGGAAGTATACAATTTATTCAAACATTTTGTAGACCTATATGTATACTTGTTTATAATATTTACACCAACATTTTTAACCATGTAGGAGGAAAAATAATGGCCGCAACCCGAATCCATCTTCGGTCCTAAAAAGTCACAAAAAGCAGGTCGAAAACATTAGCAAGAAAAAGATATCTTCAATTAAATTGTTTAAATATTAGACATAAAAAGATAGAAACTGTAGATAAAATGGTTGATCATAACTAAGTAGCCCAGCTAATAAGTAGAAATATACCACTCTTTTATGGTGAACATGCGTCCAATCTCGAGCATGAGGTCTTCATTCAATGCATTTTACAAGTGAAGGAATGTTTAAATGAAGATGAAATTTCCGTTTTCCTTACTCTAATGCCAACAAGACTTCGAGATCGAGCCTTCAACATATTGTACGGAGCTTCATTTACCTCAGTAGATAAATTAATTAAATTATTGAAAGAAAAATGTTTACAAACTAAAAATTTTACCCCATTATACGAAGAATTGGGGGCCTCAAACAAACCCCGGATGAGCCAGTACTAGAGTTCGTAAATAAACTCAAAAAGATTTATTCCAAATGCACAGAACGAGGCAGGAAGGAGTATTCCACAGCAAGTGAAGTTATAAAAGAGCAATTCATGTTCAAAAAACAGGAATTTTGAACACTAATTTTAAGCTTTTTCCTTTTTACAAATAAAGGTACAAGTCTGAAAGGGATGATTGAGTTCGTCATAAAATCTTGAATGCTTTGAACCCAAACTTCACAAATTAATATCGAGTCCAAATTTTCCTAACTGCCACCCAAGCTTCAATTCGGAAAGCTTTGCTAGTTAAAGATAACATTGCAGAAACAATTGATCTCGAAAATAAACAAAACACAACTAGCCAGGCCGCAGACCATGGAAGTATTGGACAGAAACAATTAAAATAATTTCGTGTAAAAATAAGAAATAAGGAACTCCTTCTTAATAGTACACTCCTAATAACATGATTTTAACATAAATAACGGTAAAACGTTCTTTTATGAAAAAATTATACATAGCATTTTAGAAATTGCACTTAATTCCCCAATAGTTAGATAACCTTTTAAAATAACTGCACTAAAAATGTGTCGACTCATAATGAACCTCATTTTATAGAAATACCATTGAAAATCTCCGTGGCGGCAGTGAAACTGAATAGCCATTTAGACGCATAAACGGCCCCTAAATCCCCACCAGACAATTTAATAAAATTGTACCATGAACTGATAGGGAAAAGTTTCGAATATAAGTTAGATCGCTAACTAAGTATGTTCCACTACCAATCAATCTCTAGTTTCGGCACAGTGATATGATGATTCAAATTAATAGAAATTTTTTTTATAACAATAAACTATTACAACTAAATAAACTTATTACTTCCTACACTCTACATATAGCTAGAAATTATTTTAACACTATTACTAAATTCAAACCAACAATATTATGATCCAATGAGTGACGTTGATAGATACGTATTAATGGAATAAAGGGACAAATTAATTAATACATAGGAAGAATGATGGGAATCATTGAGTACCAATATTGGAGACGAGTAATCATTCTTAGCCAATAGCGATATTGTAGAGATACTGTAGAACTAGGCAGTAAGAGGGTTCCAATATATCCTTTGGATAAGGCATTACCTCAGCATGAGAAATTCCAACTATTTGGAATACAACACTCTGAACAAGTACATAAGGATTCATAATGACTTCAAACAATAAATAAAATAAATAAATACACTTACAGACGTATGTAATATGGATCATCTACTTAGCACTCTCCAACCCTGCAGTTAAAATTAACTATCCAACTATTTGGAATACAACACTCTGAACAAGTACATAAGGATTCATAATGACTTCAAACAATAAATAAAATAAATAAATACACTTACAGACGTATGTAATATGGATCATATACTTAGCACTCTCCAACCCTGCAGTTAAAATTAACTGGAGCGTACAACAACACCATTGAAACACCTGACTTTCCAAGTATTTCACTGTGACCAGGTACCCCGCAGAAAATAACTCTGGGCTTTGCGCCCAGATTCCCAAGCTAACAGCTGCACCGTTGCACTAGGCAAGTTCTAATGGTGCTTGAATCCAAAGTTTTGATTGCAGCTGGGCTGTCAATACACATACTAGTGATTCGAGCGCTAGGTCCAATGTAAGTTGTACGCAGTAGCCTTACTGCTTTGCAAATGGCCAGAATCTCTGCTTGGAACACACTACAGTGATCCGGGTATGCGGTACGATTCCTGTATTCCAGGGAGCGCTGAGTAAACCCCTTCTCCCACCTCCACTTTCGAACCGTCCGTAAAGACACAGTAAATTGCCACGCGATTAATATTCCACTCTTCTCTACTAGGAATGCTAGTTGATAACGCTTTCTCGAAGTCTAGTCTTGAAACAATGTAATCCTTAGCTCACTGTATACACTGTTCAGAACAGATCTTTAGAATTCTGCTGTGACCAATGTCTGCTGTTGACCAGTCCCTCGACTCCTTAAGTGCACTCTTTACAGCTATACATACATTAGCTATGGATGTCGAGTGGTAGGAGCCGGAGCGTAATCTCCATTGTTGCTGCTGCTGATGTTGTTCGAAGAGCTCCTGTAATTCCTAAACAGGTGGTGGCGAAGGTGTAATCCCAATCGCGCGATTGCTTCTACTTTTGTGCTAACAATGTTCTTGAAACATGACGACGAAAGCCAGACTGCCATTTGCTTTAAAGCTCCCTGGATTTCAGATGTTCTGTTATTTGCCCATTCATACCTTGTCCCAGTAGCGTACCTAGTGTGAGGGGGGTGGGGAGGGATAAGGGCGGCACATATTTTGAGGCCGCATTTTTTATATTTCTGTCTAACTTATATAAAGATAAATAAATAATATAATAATTATATAATAAACAACACAAATGCGTGCTAACCCCGGCGGTCCAACTCGACGTTGACATTTTTAAGCTTAAACAACGAAAACAGAAAACACGTGTGCCGTGAGTTTGGAATTGGCAATGACCACATAAAGATACATCGTTTGGTGGTAAAAATTGGAACTGCTAAAGAAAGTACTTTTTATAAAGCGATAGGCAGATTGAAAACTTTAAACGCGTAACTCGCATTAACAGGTAATATTGAATGTATGCTTGTTGTATAGAGAGTCTTAGATTACCACCGCAAGCGAGATGTTGACTGAGAAAGTGGAAAAATCACACTTATTTATAATAAAAAGTTGAAAACAAATCTGACAAATCCAACCCTACCTTAAAGGGCCGCTTGTTTGAAGAGAATTATTGCAATGTCGAAATAGCCATGTAAAAGTAGTTATATCTCCGAAATTTTTAATAAATTTTATCATTATAACTTTAGCAACTCGTTTTTACACTCAGCACAAATATCGGTCTAAACACGTGTATAAAGAAACGTCAGCTGTTAATGCTTTCTTTAGCGTCATTGTTGTTATTACAAACAACGTCCCATCGGTGATGGACATCGCTAATTGGGACGAGAGACGCACTAGTTACCTCATGATGGCTGAAGCAAAGTTAGCTTAAAAACAAGATAGGAAACAAGCAGAGATTTCCGACTGTTTTGCATTTAAATGTTAATAAGTATAAAAGGAAAGAAAGAAGAAAGCAATAACAAAACTCTCTTTGAAAATTGCACGAATAAAGACAAAAAATGTGAAGGCGCAGTTACATATAACGAAAAGATAAGTCTCGAAAATAAATGTTCCGGCCATTTGTGAAACCACATTCTTACTGAAGTATTAATAGATGCCACCAAAGTTGGACCCACATTTTTTGACAATGACGAAGATCAGTTCCATATGCAGAATTTGATGAAAAGCGTTGGAAAAACGTGCATTTGCCTCTTGAACTTGGGGCCAACAACATCTGGAGTACACCCCGCCTATCTTTACTGGGGACTTGGACTCTGAATGATTCTTTGGAAATTTTGATGTCAGCTAATTTCCTGACTTAGAGGGTCATATCCAGTGAAGAGGGGATGAACTTTCGACTCAAATTTTATTTGCGTCATCAGTACTCGGCCTTACGTGAACATTTCGTTAAAGTTTTTCTTTTTTATCACTTTCGTCGCCATTTTGTTATGGTAGTATATGCGAGTGAGAGGTGAAAAACGTGAAATCCATCTACTAGCCGCAGCTGATAGGTAGCGATATGTACATCTCAACTAATGGCGGAGAGTGGGGTGGGTATGAAGAAGTAACCTGTGTCACCGTGCGCCATCGACAAAAAATTCGTGCCTAAGAAGAAAAAATACACAAAAGTCCTGAAGGGACCTTATACATCACTTACCTGAATACGTCGATGAGAATCAGTTTGTGTTGATCTTTCAGTTCCTTTCCCCGGCCACCTTTGGCACCTGTAAGTAACATGAAATTTGGCGCAGGAGTGGACCTATTCAACCTTCATGATAAAAAGAGGGCTCCAAGAGGAGAAGGAAAAACAGAAAATTTATAGCCCAATCACGTTATACAAAAGGATTCTTTACTCGAACGACGCATGTCCGAGTTAATCTTAGTTAACGCTTGGATACTTGTATCGGGATTTGTATGAGGCACAAGCATATTTGACAGATCGCGATACAACTGTTCATACAAATGGTCATACATTTGGTTGTGTCTCACAAAAAATGCATATATTTTGTATATGTTGATTTTGCTCTTAATTTTACTTTTCGCTATACTTTGCGTTTAATTAAATTTAAATTATGTCATAAGATGAAACTTACTTCTTATAGAAAAATAACACAATTTTACATTAGGGATGTCAGGTCGAAAGCAGATAAAGACTTTTATGAAAAAATTATAAGTTAAAAGAAATCGCTCGGACTTAAAGTGTACGAAAAAAGACATTCCTCATTATGTCACATATTGCACTTTTAGATGTTCGGTGCATATACAGCAAAGACGCAAAGGAATCGACGGTTGCCAAGAATCTGAACGGCTAAATGATCGGCAGGTAATATCGAATTTCTTATCCTTGTATCTTTCTTCAAGCGTCACTAAGTTCAGCAAATGTCCAAAATCAAACCTATTCATCCAACATAATTTTTAAAATAGCTGCTATCTTCCAAAGTTAATTCATTTATAAGCATATTATATGCCCCACGTGTTACACGTTCTTTTTTTAAATTCACTTTGCCGCCACCACTTACGCTTTTTTTAAATTCACTTTGCCGCCACCACTTAAGCTTTCTTTTATCATTTGTCGACATATATATCATATATCGACAAGTGCCCCTCTAATGTGAACAGAAATCAAAAAGTTTCTGAATATATACAAGTCGAAAAATGTGGCAATACAAATGTAGGTACAAGTGCCGATACGAATCCCGATACTTGTGTCTAAGTGTAGACGTACCTTTATAATCTGCACAAAATTAAATTTCTATAATATCCAAAAAGTATAACAAATCTTAAAATGTACATATATACATTTCTTCAAAATTTGTGAAGAAAAAACTTGTTTATGCTCTAAATTGTTTTCATATATTAATCATAATTCCTCGATATATGTAAACAAAAGATACTTTCTTGCTATGATTACATGAATAAAATTTCATTTAATAATAATAATATAGGAGCGAAAAGAAAACGTATTATTGGAATGAAAAATTATTATATAAGTTATTACTGCTTATCTCCTCCGTCCTAAATGAAAAAGAAATCGCAGAAGGAGTTTAACTTGACATGTTTTTGTTTTCGTAAGTTTCGCTGTTTTTGTGCAATTTAATGGAATGTTGAGATTTGTTTTATTAGAAATTCTAATGTCTAAATTCATGTATAGGTAACTCAAAGGACAGTGTCTGCGCTTCTACTAAGCGCCAAGCGTTACGTATGGCAATTTATATAAAAGTTTCTTAGTTATAAAAATTTCATAATTATCACTTCTATTATGTCATATTATCAGAAAAACCTTATATTCATACAAAAAAAATTGTAAAAATAAGACATCAATCCGCTTTGCCCAGATCTCAGAATTAATATAGGAGTTAAACTCTCAGGCTACTACTGAGCCAATAATAAAAAAATAAAAAACAAGTAAAAAGATGGAATTGGTCTAAGACAAATTCTTATGATACCCTAGATGGCCGAGCCAATAATAAAAAAAACAAGTATAAAGATAGAATTGGTCTAAGAATAATTCTTATGATACCCTAGATGACTGCCCATATGTCATTTCGTATGGTCACCCATCTCCGCAA
The DNA here is from genome assembly GCA_963930735.1 of Dioctria linearis. Classification (NCBI taxonomy): domain Eukaryota; kingdom Metazoa; phylum Arthropoda; class Insecta; order Diptera; family Asilidae; genus Dioctria; species Dioctria linearis. The sequence continues at coordinate 90,945,150 of OZ005744.1, read as the reverse complement.
GTGTGATTTTTGAAGTAGTACGTACGTCGGACAGCAAAAATGATTATAACCAATTTTATATGATTTCATATTCTGAAGAACTTTTCAGTACATGAAAACCGTATACGACTTATCGTTTTCACAGTACACGTAAAAATTTTAAATTTTTATATGATAACACCAAGAAGGGGTTGCCCGATTTAGCGGCACAGATAGC